>VUYV01000068.1:3001790-3108869 GCA_008711295.1 Anarhynchus alexandrinus
CCCCCCCCCCTCCCCTCAGGCAACCGACTGCCAACGGCCGCCGCCCGGGCGCTGAGGCGAGCGGGGTGGGCCCCGCCGGCGCCCCCTTCCCCTCCCTTCCCGCTCTCTCGCCCCGGCGGTACCTCGTCGCCGAAGTGCACCACCTTCTGGCCGGTGTTGAGGCGGAGGCTGGGGTAGGAGGCGGGCGGCGCGGCGGGGCGGGCGGCGCCGCGGTGCGCGGCGTAGCGGGCCTGGACGTGCGGCTCCACCAGGCACTTGTCGATGATCTCGTCCTGCTGGCGGGGCGGCAGCCGCTCCCACTCGGGCCCGTAGCGCTCGCGGATCCGCTCCTTCTCCGCCATGATCTTGCGCGCCATGGGGCTCAGCGAGGAGAAGTAGCTGAACCGCTTGCGCTCCCGCTCGTCCAGCGGCCGGTTGCCGTTCATCACCGCCGTGCGGGAGGCGGCGATCGCCGCCGCCATGGAGGCCATGGCCACTCCGCCGCCGCCAGCCCCGCACGCACCGAGCCGGCCGCGCTCGCACGGCGGGAATGGGAGCGGGAATGGGAACCGCCTCCTCCGCCCTCCTCCTCCTCCCTTCACAGCTCCGCTCCGCTCCGCTCCCCGCCTGCAACGGTCGCCTCCCCTCGCTCCCTATAAAGGCCGGCCACCGCCCCGCACACCCCGCCTCCCGCACGCCCAGCGCCCGCGGCAGCCCCTGTCGGCCTCCCCCCCCCTCGCCTCCGGCACCGGTCGTCCGGCGCTCCCGGGAGGGGGCGGGCGGCCTTTCTGCCTCTGCCTCGCAGCTGGCCGGGGAGGGCGGCCGCCTCCCGAGCTTGCTTCGGTATCGTTACCGTCGGTGGCGTGGGGCTGAGTGGGTCGGAGCCGGCCCCGAGCCCGCGGCGGCGGCTGTGGCCGCCCAGGCCCCCGCGGCTCCTCGGTGCCCCTGCCCGCAGCCTTCGGTCTCCCGCAGCCCTTCCCTCCTTTCCAGAGGCGGCAAGCAGGAGTATTCCCACGCTGGCGGGGCCAGGAGCCCCGGGAAAGGACTTGCCTCCGCTGGTAGGGCAGCGCCGGAGCCAAGAACCTGCCTCTGCCACCCCCTGAGTAAGTGCCACTTGTTTCTTGAGGCGACAGAAGGTCCGGCAGCTCCTGTCAGAAGAGCCATCGTGCCCGGGATGGGCCCTTTCCTCCAACTCAACGGGTTCAGCAGCAAGTCAGTCCAAAGCCTCTGTATTATTTTGGTAAAATACAAAAGTTGCAGCCCACGTGTAGCAATCGGCATTAGTTATATCAGTAAAATACATTTCCTATAGGCTGAAATAACTAGTTTTTTCGGTCTTAGGTGTGCTGCAAGAGGAAGAGTGCTTTCTTCCACATGTCCAATGAATAAGGAGAAGGGGGGGGTGGGTGTAGAAATTAGTTGATGAAGAGTAATTGCAGCGCAACACCAACATCTTAAAAAAAAATGTTTCATTGCCAAACTGTTCCAACTTCCTGAAATCGAGTTACCAGTGCTATCATCAGCTTGTGTCAAGAGTAGGGTTCGGTTTGGCCATAACTCTTTTCTCCAAGTGTATTTTTCTGACTAATATATTTACAGGGAGTTACTTACAGGTATTAAATCAACCTTCACTCCAGCACCGTGCTCGTTCTGTTGGCCTTTCTCCACGCTTGGTGCTGTCTAAAGTCATCTTTATTGACCACAGGCGGTCGGAGTCATCCACCAGAACTCCCCACTACATCACTATTGCAGAGGACAGCCCATCAGTGCTGTGTAATATCTTTTAAAAAAAAAAAAATCTTGACTAAGAATATCTTTCCTGACATATGTGACGGTTTCTATCAGCCACCTAATTGTAGCAAATCTCATTAGTTGCAACTTGTATTACCCAAACTTGGAACTCAGTATTTAGAAATTACAAAATACTTGGGATGAAATTGTAGTCAATAAAATCATTTCAGGTACTTTCAAATGTTGAGTTCTCCCTGCATGCTATTCTGTGCCTCATTTTATTAACACACTCAAACCTTCCATAACTGGCAAATGTCATTGGCAAACTACACAACTAGCCTTAGCTTGCCTGGCAGCACACCACCTCTCAAATAGCTCCTCGTTCATCATACAAGCACACTCTTTTCCTGTATCAAGGCCTAACTTTGTGTGTGGTACCTCAGCAAATGCTTTGCCAAACTCCCCAAAAAGCCTCAAAGTCTCCTGGGGGAAGGAAACATAGTTCCTTTCCACAAAAACAAAGCAAACTTACAAAAGACAGGTAAATGTGTCAGAAGATTTATCTGAGACTAAATCTATTTTGCCTTTTGTCCTAGGTAGTTGCATGGGAATATTTTTATTATCTTTAACATACATTAAAAACTTGCACAAATACTGAGGTTCAGATTAATGGGGTTTCATTGCTTAGCCTATTTTTTTCCTCATTCTGCCTTCTTTAATGTTATTCTTAATAGATAAATGGTTGCAGCTGCAATACATTAATGTTCCCATTCAAATGTATCACTAGACCAGCTGTCTAAGATGATACAGAAAAGGATGGGAAATGATAATTAGATTTCTCCACATACCTGGTTCTTACGAGGTAATTACAGTTCTCCAAGTCATCACATACCAGCCCAGTTATATAATCCTGTTTTGTTTGTTAAACTTGTTTGAGAGCATTTAACTTGAGCTCGCTTTCTTTCTTAGTCATCTGCCTCACACCCAGAGAAACAAACCTTTGAAACACGTATACATACACACACACACACACTCATAGAGCTGTAAAACTTGTTAGCCCTACCCTCCCTTGATCTCCCATTAATGCTGTCTTTTTGTCTGTCAGCAAGGGGATGGGTATGAAGTCAGTCACAGGAGTAAAAGAAATGAGGAAAAAGAAAACCAAACAGCTGTACGGGGTTGGTTTGTCCAGGGAATTTTCTTCTTCCCTACCACCCCTTCTCTCCACTCCCTCTGGTCTAATCCCTAAGGCAAGAAACTTCTTAGTTTTATAATTCCAAGAACTGTCTGGTCAGTGCCAATGTAGACTTCCCCTTTCTCAATGAATAATACAAGGTATAAGAACACTTACAGACTTAAAGGAAAGATCATACTATTAGAATACAATCAAGGCGTAAAGCTCTTCCTGGCTACTGTACCTGTTTCTCCATTAGGTAGGCAGAAAATAACAATTCCTTTCCTCCATAGAGAAATCTAACAGAGGTTTCTGAAACTTCTAGGTCTTTAAATAGAAGACACCATAGAAGCAAGTAGTGCTGTTTCTAGTGGGGGAGGGGAAGGTGCTCAAGCAAAAGAATGGTGGGAAGACACCTTTGTCCCAATTGGACAGCAACCCGATTCTTTCAATGAAAACTCACAAGCCTCCTTTATCCTCACTTGGAAAGAAATACTTACTTTTGTCCTTTATATACATTCTGATCAAGCAAGTTTAAAATACCTGTTCATTAGTAGCAGGCAGACAGGTGGCCAAACTTGCCTTTATTATTGTTTGGCTAATGAACCTTAGGTCTGCATATGAAATTCTGCTTCTATTTTTTGTTTTCCTGATGAGTTTTACTTACTTACTCAAAATTATACCTATCTCCCAAATGCTTAGCAACATTACAATGTGCATTAGTGCTCACTAATGGCTAACAGGTTGGATTCCAAACAGGTGTTTCCCCAGTTTTCTAGATTTCCTTTCATTTTGGGCACTCATCTGTCATGTATCCCCTGATCAGATATATGTACCTGAAATTACTTAATAATTTCCCCTGCAAACAAGCAGGAGAAGAGAAAAATGGGCTTTAGGATAAATGGGCTCAGACATGGGCGCACCATTTGCTTTCTGATATTTGCAAAACAAATGTTGATTTCTACAATTCAAGACATAGCACATTAGATCATTCTTCCCTTGGCTGGGAGTTGGGTCACTCTGTTTTAAATCAAACCTAACCACTGTAGCTCTAGTACAGTCCACACAAATTTTGAAATAGATTCTAGACCTACTCTCAGACATACCAGAACCAGAATTAAAAACATCTAACAAGAAAAATCTCCTTCCTATTCCTTCCTCTGCCTTCAAACAAGATTACTTCTGCTGCCCTTCCAAGTCTGGTAACAATACTGTAAGTTAGCATGGCAAGAAATTAATACTGTAACAGCACTTGTTCTTAGGGAGGAAGAGTTACTATGCAGAAAGCAGTATTTGTTTCAGCAATAGATGGTAAAAGGCGTTAAGTGGAAGGAAAGCACATTCTTTCCCTACCCTTATATTCTAAAATTCTATGTTGAAAATACAAGAGTTCATGGAAAAAAAGTTCCCATGGGTGTATATGCACCACTGGTTTAATTTGAATGGGGAACACACTTTTGAAGCGAGTCTCCTCATTTTCTCTGCTTACCACATTTTGGCTCACAGTGCAAAGAGGTTTCAGAATACATGTTGTTTCATCCAAAAGATGTCCAAACTGGAAGATGCACTGCTAACATGCAGTCCAAATGCAATGAGCAGCCAGTTCCTAAACTAGACAAGCTGACAAAAGCAAAACCTTTGAAACGCATAGTGTGGGAAGTGAGCTACTCATACCGGGTGGGATACACTGCTTGCTAATGTAGACATAGTATGCATATGCTTTCCGGGATTCATTTTTTATCTCTGTGAAAATCCTTCATAGATTCAAAGACTCAGATCTGTAGCTACCCATGGCTTTCCTATTCTGCCAGTGATCAAGGTAACAAATAGTGAAATCTAATTTTAAATCAACAGGGCTTTTCTTATAATGGATGTCAGTAGTCACAGCAGCTTCTAACTTACCTTGTGGCACTTCCTACCCCAAACAAACACACATACAGAGTCCACTCTGAATCCGATAAATACTTGTGTGGAATAATGCAGAAAAGACCCTCAATTCAATAAAGCCACTCTGTTTTCAGTTCCACTACTAAAGTAGGTCAGCTACATCAACATTCTTGATGCTTTGCTGCATTTCTTTCTTCCTTAAAGAGGAGACTGAAATTGCCCTGTGCTGTAGCCAGAGAAAAGCAACCACACCACTGCTATTGGTACCCTTGGGCTATGCAGGATGTTTTCCCCTTTCCCTTGGTAAATAACTTATTGTTTAGCATATATTGTATTACACAGTTACAACAGATATTTGCAATTGCCCAGCAAAGCCCTAACCTCTGGAAAATTGGAAGCAAGCAAAGTAAAGAATAGACTATTTGTGTAAAAGGTGACAGCAACAGAATCACAGTTTAGACCATCAATATTAAACAAGCTGAAAGCTATATCTAAAACCAGGAAGTACACTTTCTGAAATGCTGTATATTCAGGCAGGAAAAAAAAAAAGTTGATCAAAGCCACTGAAGAAACCAGACATTTGCCCCACCATTGCTTGCTGTTTCTGAAATCACTTAACCTGGTGAAGCGCTCTGAAGTTACAGAGCTCAAGCTAAAATGAATATAATTCAGTTAGGACTCACCGGAAATAATATCATCACTATTACAATCAGAAATTGGTTCCTGGTACTGTCCATGCCGTTTGAACTGAATCAGCTGTGCCCTACAGGAAGCCTGCCTTTCCAGAACGCTGCCAGGCCCTTCCAACCAAACCAACAGGAGGCACCCTAGCTAGCTCTCCTGCTGTACTGTCAATCCGCTGATACTTTTCCAACCACCACCACCAATGGGTACTGGGAAAGGGAGACTGATGTACAGTTGCTGGGTTTCTGACATTTACTCTCCAAGAGCCTAACTCCAAATATGTCATTTGTTTGTTTTTGTTTCCAAATGATGTTTTCCTGAAACCCATTCTTTTAAGCTGACATCTGTTCCTTCACTGGATTGCATTACATGAAATGTCTGTGTATTTACCAATTACTTACACATGTACAGCTCCATGCAGAAAACAGAGGCTTTAAAAAAAACCCACCAAAAACCAAATGGGAAGCAGTATAGTGGTATTTCCAATGCAGATTACTTTTCTGTTTTTAAAATAAATTTTCACCTGCAGTATGTTCAGATCATAACTGTGATGGAAGTTCCTTATTACTCTAATAGGAAATACAGTTGTTCAGGAGTATGTCTCAATACAAGAAATCAGCTGTCCTACTTCTTTTTTTCCTTTTTAATATTATTGGTCACGGAAAGATTCCTTTTATTCTAGTGATAACTAGTCAAGTAAGTTTACTCTCTTAAAAAAACAAAACCAAACCCCAAACCTTTTTGACCATAATTTCCCCTGCAAAATAATTTATGAAGCAGTACCTCTTGGCCTTTTATTTGTATAAATTATACAACAACTATAGTTTTTTTTAGACAATGAGATGAGTCTGTATTTAGTACTTCAATCATCGTTCTCAGGGTTGGAAAAGTCTCCGATACTGATGGTAGGCTCTTGTAAGAAGGTGAAATACTGAAAGAGGAGAAAAAAAAAAGAAAATTATTTATCCTTTGCTGTGTTTTATGATTTACCTGAAAGTTAACACTTCTCTTCATCCCCTTCTCCAACAAATTTGGGACATGAAGCCAAGAATCTGTTGCCAACAACCAGCTCTTGCTTCTCATGACTCCGCACTCACTATACAGAATGAAAATAATGACTACATAAAAGAGCCTTCAGAAGTGGCAGAAGTTAATGCAAAATTTTATTACTTTAAGTTTTCAAGCCTTACTTACCATACCCACTATTATTCTTCTACCACAGAGAAATTAGCCACTCAGGTTAATTACCTTCATATTATTGCTTCAAGTGTTTTGGGCTGTGGTTCTACAGAAATTTTTCTCAGCATCGGGCAAAACCAACTTTAGCATTTTCTTCGCTGTCTCATTCCTCGCCCATTATACATCTCATTTGAGCCAGCAATACTATTGGTGAGACTATGCTACAAAATAGTCTCAGTTAAAAATAAATTTTGGCTTTGACAAGGTTATTTTTAACATAAATCAGCTCCCTGATCTGGTTTGATATCCATTCCCACAAATTTCAAAAGTACAGCTGAGAGGGTCAGAAACACATAGGTAGCGTTGAAATGGCTTAAGCTGACTTTGCTCCCAAGACAGAATTTCCCCTTTGGTAAAGATATGTCTTTAAAAAATAAAATTAAAAAAAAAAGAGAGACATGAACAGAGGATTAAGAAAGAAGTTGAATATATAAATTGGGAGATTTACAGTAAGAAATTGCGGGAACCATAAATATTTTATATTTCCAAGACAACCAAGGCAGTTATTTGTGCAGAATACTTCTAATAAAAATCGCAACTTGCTACACAGTAGTTTAAAAATAACACTCCTTAATAAATGCTGAATTTGACTGTATTTACATGTACATGTTCAGCCTGAGTCTGACAAAGATGTCCTTGAGTCTTCTTAATAGCCTTCTTCATTTAGGAGGAGATTTTATAGTCTAGTAAAATTCACTAGGCTGAGAACCACTGATAATGAAGTTTAAACAACTCTAATCAGGATGAGATATTAGGCACTAGCAACAGCTGCAAAGTTCCTCAGGCTCTCAGAATAACTCAGGTTGGACCAGACCTCAGGAGGTCTGTGATCTAACATTCTGCTCAACGCATGGTCAGCTACGAAGTCAGACCAAGGTGCCAGGGCTTTATCCTGTCAGGTCTTGAAAATCTCCAGGGATGGAGACTTCTGGGCAGCCTGCCCTGCTGCTTGACTGCCATCAGGGTGAAAAGATTATGCTTAGTCTGAACCTCCTTTCAACCCACACATGTCGCCTTTTGTCCTCCCACCAAGCACTGACTGCCCAGCTCCATTTTCTCAACACTCCCAGGTACTGCAAAGCTGCTGTTAGGTCAAAGCCACCTCTTCTCCAGGCTGAACAAGCCCAATTCACTACTGTTAAGCACGTGCTCTGGCCCCCTGACCATCTTGGTGGCTCTCTACTGAATTTGTTCCAGTTTATCATAGTCTTCACTGCAACTGCCCCCAAACTGGATTGCAGTATTCTAGGTGTGGTCTAAAGTGCTGAATACCCCCTAAGTCTGATTATCCAGACAGCTTTTTACCCATCTAGCTCTCCATTCATCCAGACCATAATGTGCTATCTTGATATGACAGTATTGTGGGAGTCCTTGCTGAAATAAAAATAAACAACAACAATTGCTCTCTTCTCATCCCCAAATCTAGTCATTTTATCCCAGAAAGCAATAATATTAGGCCACGCAACATTTGGTAAACTCATGTTGGCTGTCCCCAGTCACCTTCTCCTTCATATACCCTGAAATGCTTTCCTAGAGGACTCACTTTATGACTTTCCCAGGGACCAAAGGGAGGCTGGCCAGCCTGTAGTTTCCCTGGGTCATCCTTCTGGCCTTCTTGAAGACAGATGCAAGATTTCCTTTCCTGCAGTCACCAAGAATGTCCCCTGATGTGCGTAACCTTTCAGAGATTATAGACGGCCTTGTAAGGACATCGGCCAGTTCTCTCAGCACCATTTAAGTGCCTTGACCCTGATTCAAAGGATGCTAAAATTGGTTTTGTCTCTGGCCCGATTTTTAGATTTTGTATGGGGAATAACTGCTAAGGGACAAATCAAATGCACCAGATTCATAATATTGACAAGGAATTAATGTGTTCGCTATTAAAAAATAAATTCATAAAAAAATCAAAATTTTAAAGCATTATACAGAAGTCATGCAGTTATACTAAGTAATGTAATTCTGTATATTCAAAACTTCCATCTACTTTGAAAATACTTATTCTCCAAATTAAAATAGCACTTTTGATATATACTTTGAAGAGATCCATACGAATGGAAAAAACCCCCACAAGTTAAAATTTTCCCCCGCTTTGTTCACTCAATTGCCAGATTTACTACTAATAAAAAAATAATAATAAAAAGACAAATTTGACCACTGGACAAAACGAAGAAAATATTAACCCAAATAATTTTCTCAGAAGCTAACACTCACATTACCAAATGTCTAGACTACTAACTACTCTGTTAGACTAGAAATAAACTACTGTGTTTGTAAATTCAAATCTTAGCAATTCCTAAACAGTGTTAAAAAATACACTGAATCGTTTACTAAAGTCATAATTTCTAAGTAACATTCTTTTAGTATAGGTTTAAATTTTACATATAAAGTCTTTCACATATTTTATTTCCCCAGCCCCCTTCTGAACAAAATGATTTACCTTTTTAGATTCATCCAACTCCTTGCTATTTTGCTAAAAGCTTCAGACCCTGGTGCTGTCATTGCTTCAAAATCAACCAGCTGAAAATGCAACAAAATTGAAAAGATTTTAAGAAATTAGAGAAGTTTTAAGTTCTGTAATTCCAGGAAGTTAATCCTCAAATATTATTAACATATAAATTCAACTTTAAAAAAAATCCTTCCTTTTGTGACAAAATCCAGTTATTTATTTTTTTTAATCTCTTAAAAAGACGTTTATACTAATAAGTCAGTGCCAAAAATATTGACTGTCTTCAGCCCTTTATTATAATATCCAAATAAAATGGGGATATTTCTCATTACTACATACTGTATTCTGCAAAATATCATATCGCATGATTGGTAGATTTATATTGGACTTTCCAGGCATTCTGTATTACTTCTTTCCACAGTGGGTTTTCAGACATTTAGCAAGAACTCTGTGCAACTTCCTATCTACAGCTGAAAATACATTTTCACCAAAACAATGTTCAGTCAAAAACATTGGTTCACTAGGACTAAAACATTTAAGATGACATGTTTGTGGTTCAGTGAACTCTGGCTGAATTCAAGAAAGGGTTCTGTAAGCGTGCTACCTATATTCTTGGTAAGACAGGAGTAACTAGGAGTTACTTTAAATTAAGCAGAATACAGAGGGGAAGAAGAAATCAAGAGAAGTTGCAAATACATTTCTACTTACCAAGCCCTAAACACTCTGGAATACACTGACAGCAAAGACAAAGTTTCTGCAGTGTGCCAGAAGTCACTAATTCTACTAAGTATTCTAAGAACCCTTCGCAAAGAAAGCAGGAAAGAGCAACCCAGCACACTAGAAATGCTCCAGTTACAAATATGTAATTACTGCGGGACACAAACTGATACAATTTGACTAACCAGAATTACTGCACCTACTATCTCTAAATCCCACCTGCTCTCCGAACAGCAATGAAATTGTCAGAACTCTCTCAGGCTGCAAGACACCACAGTACGCAGCTAACCCATCTCCAGTAAATAAGTGTGCAACTTCTGTCGGTTCTTATAGCTCCTTCCTCACATTTACAAGCATTACTTCCTCCATTAATGCTGAACCAGTGTATTTTGATACTTGCCTTTCCTTTAGGGATTTTTCCTGATACTTCTTTTCCACTTGCCATTAGTGCTCCCATGATCACTGAATAAGCTATCACACTAAAAAAAAAATAAAATAAAACCCAACAAATGAAGTACAGTAGAAGTCTTTCTATAACGCTATTTTAGACCAAAAAAATAGAATATAGTAGTTTCATAGAAGGCTAGTAAAAATTACTGTCACAGTTACTTTATTTTAGAAGTAAAAACAAGCATGAAACACTTAAAAAGTGAAATCATTGTTACTTTCCAGCACCACTGGAATGAAGTTATGATCCTATGGAGTTTAACAACTGAAAAGCACTACAGTAGTCAGAATCATAATTTCAGACTTACGAGTTCTTAAGACTCTATAGAGCTGAAAACAAAGCAAATTCCTGTTCAAGGAGTTTAGCTGTAGCCCAGAAGAGTTTATGAACTCTACTGCAGAGCTAGAGACACTGTAAACCTGTTCAGCTACTTAACTTTTTTTTTTTTAAACTCAGACATAATTTCTGTTAATTTTTACATTCTGTAGGATAAAGGCAAAGTGATTATAAAAGTTGCACTTTTTAAAATTTTATTTTCTATTGAACTGTGTTTAACAATAAGCTCAAAGATCTTAAGTGCTTTGTGGAAAAGAGATTCATAATAGTCTTAGATGTAGCCAGGCTTGAAGTAAACTAGAATTTAACTTGAAAAGACCTGCGATAATGGGACTTTATTCTGGGGTTTCATCTGATGACCCTAACAGTTGTAATAAATTAATAAAATAATATTTTACTGTATTTTATTAAAACAATTTATCTCAAAGTACATTTCATCTTAAATACACACTTCAGTAAATCTTCTTGAGTGAAATTACAGTGGTGTAATATAATATGGACTAGGAACCCAAGCATTACAATTTAAAAATGACACTTTTCGATCTGTGAGCTGAAGTCTATAAATACAGACTACTCATCATTTTAAATATACATGCAGCTATGAATAGTTACCAACAGCAATTACAAAATAGCTTTTAAAACAGTACTAAGTCAGTACCCCATCGCCATGGCAGCACAAAATGAGAGACTCTGCAGGACACACAGCTCACCCCAGAGGTTTTTAGCTTTTTTTTTAATATTAAAAATATATTAAGATACTGCAACACATGGACACCTTACAGCATGCATCCAAGATAACAGACATGATAAAGACAATCACTAACCTAGATCCTCTTGAAAGTGGCATTAAATTATAGAAGTAATAAACTAATGACAGGATCAAGTTGCAAACAGCATCTACTTCCTAAGCAAGGGGAAAAAAAGTGAATTAAAGATCATTTAATAGCCAGGTAATACCACATAAAGGAACACATATTGGTAAGTCTTAACAGTACTGTGATTATTTTTTTAAAAAAAAATCATTTCAAATCTGAAAAATGTCAAGCTGAGAAGTTGAAGTTTGATTAACAGATGGTTAAGCAAATTATTTTGTTATATCTTTAAAATTTAGGTGAAGCATAGTTCATCTACACAGTGTTAAAGGATGAAAAATAGAAAGCACAAGCTCAGACATAGTCAGATTCTCATTGCAGTACAAACCAGCACAGACACAATTCTAGTGCTTCTCATGAATTCATGTTACTTCTCATCTTATGTCTAGCCACCATGAGCCAAATCCTAAAGAGGGCTCATAAGGGTGACAAAACAGTGAACACAGATCCATGAGAAAAAGAAAATAAGGGGAGGGGGGGTGGAAGGAACACACTGTGATGTTGAGACCTTGTCTGGACTCTCATTACTCCAGCAAAGCATAGCAAATTTTAAAGTAACAGATAGAATTATGGCAACTTCTTATGGTATTTGTCATAATTAGGTTTAAACAAGCAGTCGATTTTATTACTTAAGATCTCAGTCAAAAATTATTAGAAAATTGACTGTTAAACAGAAGGTATAAAAACATAATAGAATTTTATCAAGGAAATCATCATTTCCATTAAAACAGCCTTACCCCCAGCTCTGCAGACAGAATTAGAATTTTTCCTTTAGCTGTTAGATCCTTATATAGCGCATCTATTTCTGCATGATACAGTTGTGTTCTCTCTTCTGTAGTCTGAGTTTCTACCGAAAACAGTATGTTCCCCACCCTATCAGGTAGATGAATCACAAAAGGAGGTAAGAAATTTTTTGAACAGAACTGGATGCATAATCTAATATTCAGGGTAAGTTACAAATGTACCACAGTTAAATACCACATCATAACCTTTTTCCTATCAGTTTTCCCTAAGCAGAAGATTATGTGCATTGCCCCCCTCTTAGTAAGAAAAAATAAAAAATACAAATCACTGAATTAAAAACGTTTTGTCACATTGTACGTTTGTCTGAAAGAATACATAAAGATTGCTGTCTAATCACAGATAAGGTATTTCCATTGAAGAATACCTGACAAGCATTACTGTTTCACTTAAAGTGTAGGTAAAAAAAAAAAAAAAAATATGAAATTTTAAAATATCTTCATGGCCTCGAGATTTTTGTATAGAATGTAAAGTGTAGTTTTGTTAACTTTTAAACTAACAAAAGGGAATTGTTTTGGTATAAAAGCATAGTTACAAACTATGGATCAAAACAGACTGACTGATACAGAACAAAATTTGTGCAGAAGAAAGACTGTTTTACTAACACCAAAATATTTTCTCCAGAACAGTGAGGCCATATATTTAATGCCATTTCACTGTATATAAGCATATGATTTAGAATATAAAATTAAAACCCAAGAGATATGTCAACATTTTAGAAGAGATGTCTGGCTTCCATGCCACTATTTGAAGCACACAAGTTTTGGGAAAAATTCCAATGCACAGAATTTTAAATCCCCTAAGTCAAAGTTTTTAGTAGCGGGACAGAGCTTCTGAGCTTCAGATTAGTGCTCCTTCTTCAGGAGGACAAGGAGCCATTATCCATAAAGTGAGAAATTTACTATCTCACCCAATGAGTGGCCTAAAGCCTTTTGATTGTATCCTCGTACGTTCAGGTACTATCTAAATTGGCATTTGCAGATAGGTGGTCTGCAAACATCTAAAAAATAAACATAAAAAAGGCCAAAAATCCAAATAGAAGAGAGTCTGCCATTCTTAGATCGTAGAAATTTCCACTGCATTCCAGACTTTTCAGTCACCGTAACAGACAAGAAAATTATTTTGATATGGATAAAGAATAAGATTTTTGAGATTTTTCCCCTTTAGGCATTTTGTAGTCTAAGATGAATAACAAGATCTCTCCTACTTTTGTCCTATATGTTAGAGAATCATCTCAACTGGGCCTACTCCATCAATGTTATCCATATTCCCTCTTTGTTAGGGACCACAACAGGAATCAGAAGTCCTCAACTAAACAAATTTTTTAGTTATTTACAAAAATGCCACTAGTAAAAACAAAACTCACTTTATGCATATAGAAATGGCATCTGAGAAGATTAACTGCTAATACTTCATCATTATTTAATGTAGCTGAACCCCTGAACATAGCAAACATACTTATCTCCTGTTATTGTAATTGTAAATCCGTCATATTCTTTCCCTTGATCCTTGAGGCTGGGGACTTTTGTGTTCACAGTAAACCCATCTCTTGTTTTACTGTTAAACTGCTTTCAAAAGAAAAAAAAAAGTAACATTAGAGTGAACAGAGAAAGACTACCTAGCTATTGTTTTGAAACACCTAAAATATACGGAGCAGAAATGTAAATGGACAAACCGAGGGAACAGAACACATAGTTACAGTCAACTACATTATTTCATTTATCCTTTATCTCCTAACTGAATGGAGATAATAAATCTTGAATGAGGCATATTGACATTCAACTTTATATACTGCATATAAAAAGGCACTGGTTATGAAGAGCAACTGTACAAAGCAGTTTGAGTTGTACAGATTTCTCCTCAAGTTGCATGTTGATAGCAAACTTTTGGTGTAACAATGTAAATGGAAAAGCAAGAATTTGAGAGCCTATTTTATGTTTACATTAAGAAGCAGCTGCATTAGTCTAAGTGTGGGTTCCAGAATACAGCTCACAGCAACAATTTAACTGCGATCCAGTATCAATTAGCGTTTATCCTCATCAGAAGGAAAAATATCACAAAGTTTACAGAATTTTACAAAGCTACATTATCTAACTAATACTATAGTCAAAGAGCTGTATAAATTAGGAAAAACTGTATTTAAGTAAAGCCAAAAGCCCAGCTTTTGACATAAAACATTTCCCAGCTACCCAAATAACCAAACCACATCAATATCAGCAGACATTCATTTTATACAGGCACTATTAATGACTATTACACAACAGTGTTGAATAAATTTCTCCGGCAACTATTTATTTTAAGACAGAACTTGTGATCCAGGATGTTTTGTTTAAAGACAATCTGCATTTATTTGAAAGGAACAAATCTAAAAGCCTCTAATGAGAACCAGCATTTCACTTTGATACAATTTGGAATAGGATACAGGAGATTCAAACCAGAGCAAAATGTACAGGTTATGAAAACCAGAAAGAATATTTGCTGCAAGTTGAGACATTTATTTTGCAATAAGTCATGTATAGTCCACTATATTTATATATTTTCATCATCCTCTTGGAGTCGCCTATATTTTTAACTCCACTAATAGCATTTTTTTCTGGCCTACAATTCAACAGTAGTCATTTTAGGTGCTCTACAGGGCCCTAATTGCACATTTGTGTGTCAGCAGGGAACACTTACTTGTCTAGCCACCCCAACATCTATTACCTCTTCACAACTTTTTGTTTAGGTTCAGTTATTATCCACTTGGCTTCATCTTTCAAGGCCAAGAACAAGACAGTAATATAAAAAGGACCTCCAAAGTTATGGTATGTTCTTTGAAGACACTTATATTGGTAATACATATTAAAAAAAAAAACCCCATAGAAAAATTTAGTGCTTGAGCCACGTAGCTTCTGTAAAGATATCTGTAATGCACAAGTGAGTGAGCACTATCACGAACAAATCCAACCCCAGACAGTCTATGAGCAGTAGCAGCAATGTATCTTCAGAGAGATCTCTTCTATGGCAATCCATCAGCTTTGCATAGATATGAAATTGCAATGTGGACACACCCGATAAGAAAGCAATGAAACCTGCAGTTTTCCCCACTCCTTCCCTGACGGTCTTCCAAAACACAAGAACGTAAATCAAGACTTCATTTCAGATTAGCTATCAGTCACTAAGGGCAACTATTCCCCTATTTCCCCCTGCCAACCCCACCGCGTACTGACCTGCACCAATTCAGTTAGGCCAAGCCTTTCCAATATACATTACACATCTGCATATATCAAAGGGAAGGTCATGCCCTACATATGCAGATTTGAAATAAGCTGAGCTAGTGTTTCCATTTATTCATTTTAAGCTTATACGTGATGATTACATTCTGAGGAACTGGATATCTCGCAGAATACATTTTATTATTTTTATCATGTTTTGAAGTTTTTCTTTAATTTACCTTCATTATGGGAAGAAGATCTTCTACTTTATGTACCTTTTCCAAAGCTTCTCGAACCTCTAATAGTCCTTTTGGATTATTAGCACTGGAAAAAAAGTACGTAATTGCAATGGTTGAACACATAGCATTTCTGGAAATCCATCTAGCTTTTCCCTAATTAGCCATAGTGGAATAAGCTATTGAAAGTTATTTCATTATTTCTTTTCTGAAAATTAGTTCCTTCATACTTGGCCACATGGTTTCCTATTCTTCAAAAAGTCTCCTCCTATTTTGTTTTCACCTTCAAACCCCAACTTCAAACTTCAGGTTTATCTTATTCATTTGCTGTTGGCCACTCTAAGGCATTAAACAGTGTTTGCATGAGTGCATGTGGGCAAGGGGTTGTTGATAAGGAAAGACGGAAGAAGAACAGAGTTAATATTGGAAATGTTCTTCTCAAAATATATGCATCTGTGTAGCCTCAAA
This sequence comes from Anarhynchus alexandrinus, assembly GCA_008711295.1. Lineage (NCBI taxonomy): Eukaryota > Metazoa > Chordata > Aves > Charadriiformes > Charadriidae > Anarhynchus > Anarhynchus alexandrinus. Next base: position 3,018,003 of record VUYV01000068.1, read on the forward strand.
TGTGTAGCCTGCCACAGATGCAGGCACAGTTGGACCATAAAGAAACCTATTGAACTAGTGCTCTAATATTTGTTAATTACTCTACACCCAGATTTTAAGAACAGAATTATTTTTAAAACCACAGCACACAGGTTTAAGGTGAAATGCAGCTGGCTCACTCTGAACAAACTTTCTTCTAAGAGAGGATAGACTTCCCAGTTACTACAGAACTTACATATCTTCAGCAACTATCAAACTTTCTAAAACTTAAATGTTTTCAACTGTTAAAAGAATTTTGTATACTTTCATTTTTTTGATATTTAAGTAGCGTAATGAGACTGAAAACCAGAACCCAATATTTAATAAGTTACCAGGCCAAAGAAAAATTAGAGAACAAAAATAATTAGAAAAACTTAAACTAAGAGAGTCTCTTAATTTTTAGCATTACCAGAACACTGTTGCCATAAATGAGTCACAGGTGGGGAAGACACTTTACTCATAAAAAAAACCTGATCAAAGTTTGAAATAGATGCCAACATCAATTTTCAGATCACCTTTAGTTACATTCATTCATTCAAGATTCTACAACTGTCTTCTGTTCCAGGACAAAGTCTACCAATCCAGTCTACCAACTACCAATTTAACAGGTAGTAAAGATTCTCTGCTCCTCTATAACTACTTGTCAAACACCAGTTTCAATTAAAATTACCTTCCATATCTTCTTTTCTCTTTTTTCCTCACTCCCATTATTTAATAAAGTAATCTCAATATTCAGAGAAACTGTACTCTATTCTACCAGGAGGAAACCCAACATCTTTAATAATCATATTTTTAGAAAGAATTGAGACCCACTCATGCAAAAACTGGGTACAAATTCAACACCATTATTAGTTTCTAGGTATACTGTAATTCCCAATGTTTTTTTCTATTAGTTTAAGTTTCTTTACGTGGCAATGAATAGGATTTTACATTTCCAAAAGGAAATAAGACAATTAAAAATACTAAGAAAACTAGAACTTAGTAAAATTAAGAAAATATCCCTCAGACTTTCTGAAATTAATATATTACGTAAATTTCAAATCAGTATTACCAGGGGAGTAAAGCAGGGAAAAAAAACATCAGTAATTTACCCATGATAAACAAGGATCCTATCTTTGATAAAATGAAGAATTTTCTCAAAATATTCCAGGTACCGCATGTTAATGACCTGTCCCCTACAAAGAAAATAAAAGTTTTTTTAAAGTCTTGTTTTTCAACCCAATATTACTTGTTAATATTTGACAGAATTTTATGCACAGATGCTTTGTAGATTAAAGGAAAGAACTAGAGGTTTGTCTGAAGTGGTGAATTGCCCGTCCCCTGTTTTTAATATAGATTCCATAGTGAACTTGCAAAAGCTCATGTATCATTAGTGGTGTTTTAGTGGTGGTATTCTCTGACAAACTAAATTTCATGCATATTTCCCTATTTTCAGTGTGCCCATGTTCAGTAAATCTCATCTATATGATAATTATCAATTTGTACAAGTAGATAATCTTTCTTAGACAGTTACTTATACTTGTAGATACTGCAGAACTAGAAGAGAATTCTCAATCTGCACATTGATTTACTTTGAGAACCAATGCTCTCCAGTTCACATATTTGCCAATATATATGCTGATCTACTCTGACAGTCCACACACATTTTTCTTTATTCACCTATGTCCTTCTATATTGAAGTAATTTTGCTTTGACTCCTAACAGTTACAAGTAGTAGCTGTTAAACAAAAACATCAAAAAGGTGTTGTTTTTCCCCCTTGGACTACTAAGGAAAAAATATACATTAAAAACTTGGTAGAAACCTGCTAGGATTATAACCACTCTGAGAGGAAAAATTACATACCATTATTGCATTTGTAGGAGTCCTTCCTCTTCTCCCAGTCTACAAAACAAGATTTTATAAAGCAAACGTTATCGCTCTCTGAGGAAGCAAAACCACTGTCAATCACAGGAAGGTGTGTATGCCTAGCTTTTTTTCCCCACTCCAAGTGATTTTTGGCAGCTAAAGTCCCTGTCTAATATCTCACTCGACAATCTCGCACTTTAGTAGGCCTGCTCTCAGAATAATGGCAGAATAAGTCTTTAAAAACTGAGCAGAAATACAACACATATACATATCTGCAAACAGGAAAGGGAGGTAGGGAAAGCGGAAGGATGAAAACAAATCTATATACATAATTTGCCCTTGTTGTACGTCCCATCATTTTCCATCTGTATTAAAAAAGTATCTGTACAACAGGCAGAAGCGTGTTAGTATAAGGAACTGGATTTTCCTTTAGTGGCATCTTGGAAAATACAGCCAAATCAGACCTATCATTCTGTAAGGCCATCTGGAAGCAGCAGTACCAAGAAAAGACTTTTGGTGGGTGGTCCGAAGTGATTTGTGTTTATTCCCACTCTTTCTCCTTGTTTACAAAACACTACCACCAAGAAATCAAGAGTAGCAGTGTTCTAGAGAGTGTCTTCATTTTTTTTATGAGAATATTAACTATAACATTAATGTTTAGCTAATCCCAAATCCTCGTTTTGTCTCTGAAAATAACTTAAGATTTCAAAAACATTTTCCCTACTTTAAACAACACTTGGTAGCTTCGATCATTTAAGCCAGGAAAGAGATAAGCCTAATTTGTGCTTGTCTATAGGCCCATGAAGAAGTTGTGACAGCTGATATACTTGCATCTCGAGAATATTAAGATCTGGAAGCCTATCCAACATTGCAAAGTGCAAGATGTTTCTTAATACACCTTTAAGAAAAGGTCCTCAAATTGATTCAAAACAAACAACCAACAAGTTTTTGTTTTCTGACACTCTCTAAACATTTTGCCACTCTGAAAAAGAATTTTTAATTCAGCAGTCACTGAACGCTAGTGCCTGCATGCCAAGATTCATTTGACATGAATCACTGAACCATAATGGACTTTAAATACAAAGAATTCTGAGTAAAGAAAAAGGTTATGTCAACAGATATCTAATCCAAATATTTTTGCACACAGAAATTACTGGTGTACAATTTAGACCAAACAAAACCTAGACACAGCTTGAGCTCAGCATGACTAGATCTGTTACAAATACTAAAAGAACAGCCAACTGCTATTGTTACACTTCTTATTTGACTGAACAGCTTATATCTTTCTTCGTATATTTAATGACCTTAAAGCTGCCATTTGTCAGTGTAAATAATCTACTATTACACCTGGTTTTCAGGTAGCCATGCTACAGAAAGAATTCAGCCTTAGTCACACAGCTATGAGAATAACTGTCAAATCATAAGCCAAACATAAAGCAATGTATGTCTTCCTGAAAAACAGTCAAAAGACCATAAAGTGATCTCAGTTATCAACAAAAAGGTATTAGCTCTATGGCCTTTTAATAACTGTAAAATGGCTGATTGAAGCTGAGTAATGCAAGAAAATTATACAGATCTGCATAATCCATTAAGAGTCAATTGTCATTTAGAAATCATAATGGACTTGAACATGCTTCAAAAGTAAAATAGCAAATTTAAAGAAAACTGATTACCACTTAATATATTAATTTCTTTTATCCCTGACCTCACGTGAAATCATCAGGAGGAAATCCAAAAGCAGAAACAAATCACTACAGAAAGCTGACCAAGGAAAGCAGCTATTACTTGGGACGCAGAATGATCAAACAAGTAAGAGTTTCCAGAATCAAAAAGGATACAATCACCATCCAGTACTACAATATGATCAACTCCTAAGGGAGTGGTATTTAGGCTGCTCTGAATCTATTGTTCCTTCCAAAAAAGCTCCAAAACAATAATTTTCAGAGAACCACTACCTAGCTATCAAAAAAGCACGACCAAAATGCTGATTAGATCACCAAAAGTCTAGGCTGAGCCAAAAATAAAAGGTCAGATAAGATTCACAGTGGGCCTACCACTCAGAACGTTCACAAAGCTTATTTCAGATTTCTATGAGATCACCAAACCAGCTGGAACAATAAATCATGAGTTTTGCTAGCATTCTCTGATGAGAAGAAAACAAGTAAAGTACTTTGGCCAGTGAAAAACAGAGTTGCTGACGCAGACATCCCATGCAGATCCTGGGACACATTTCCCCAGATTAAATGTTCGATGTTATTTTCAGCATGGTAATCAAGTGTTGTTACAGGGATGCCCTTCTGCCAGTACAGATCACCTAGAAATTAAGCTTTTACTCATTTAAAATAAAACCAGGAAGAAACAGATGAAGTATGGAACGCATCCTTGTCTCAAAGTATGGATGATTGTGGTTTCTGCTGCATCATATGCATGAGAAGAGAGAAACGCAGCAACAGCAAAGATGGTCAGAGCTTGGAGCCCAAATCTAACCCTTAGCTCAAGGGAAGACAGAAGCCTGAGCATAAGACTGTTCAAGAAGCAGCTCGTACTGCAAGGCAACTACTGATCTGCATTGGAGTTTAACACTACATTGTAATCACGCCCTAAAGTACAGCAGAGGCTGCCAGTGTCTATTCCCTAGGGTGGAAGGAAGAGCGTGGACAAATTCACATTAGCCTCTGTATAGGAACATTGAATATCACCTTTTTCTCTGCCCGAAATAATGCCTGACAAAGCCTCGCTTCCCTTATCCTTTTTCCACACAGCTTCTCAAAAAAGAAAGAAATAGATATAAAAGCAGAATGACAGTTCAAAGATTCAGTACTTCCCACAGGCAGGGTCAGGGGTAAAAAAAGAAAAAAGGAGGGTGGGGGTGGGGAAATCAGATGAAACCTGGCTACATATTTACTTACACAAACACACTCTGCTCCTGTGATTGACAGTGATATTGCCACATTGAGTCTCTCACACTTCTACCACTTCATGGGAGGTAGCACTGTCATGACTACAATACCGAGTCTTGCAGCATGGGAGAAGATGGAACGTACAACAGTGGTCGAAACTTTTAAATTTTACCTTTGTTTGAAAGTGCAACTGTTACCTTTCACAGGCTACTTATTTTGTCATTTTTGCTTTACTTCAGCCTGCTTTGAAAACAACTAGAAGAACTTGGTTTTTCCTCTCTATTGTAAATTGGTATTAAAGCTAATAGAACAGCATTGTTTCACTACTGCTGCCACTATCTTTGAGAAGCAGCACCTGCAAAAATTACAACTGTGATAAACTTTACCTTAAGTGTAAAAATTATTTGGGAATTAAAAACAGCACGTAAAAATATGCATCTTACGGATCCTAGCTAGATCTTGCGACAACTCAGTTGTACAATTGAAATTCATGAAAAAGAGGAAATGAGGGAAAATTTGAGGTGCACAAAATCCAAGTGTTCCGTTAGACAATATAAAATAAATATTAAAGCAAAATAATAAGCACATATACATTCAATACTGTAATGCGCTGTTTCACGAACAACGGGTAAGTTTTGGTACAATCCCTTAGTGTGTGTGGGAGGGCTGTTTGGTAGAGCTCTCATACCTGATTAAGTTAATGTGATTATTGAAACCTCTGCTAAGGCTTCGAGCAGGCATTTGGTCCAACCAAAGTACAGGCTGGTCAGGGTCAGCTATCCTGCAAAGACAAAGGACATTAATATTGGCACACATTCCACTCCAAGTAATATTTTTAATTCAGCTTTGTTCACACAGACAGAATAATTTTAGGCAAAAGCTAGAATTCAGAGATCACAAAACCAAACTTTTTATTGAAACGCATGTACAATTTTCATAAGAAAAAACCCCAACTCGTAAGTATTTTATGTTGCTGGAGTTTGAAACCATTCGTTTCTGTTAGCCTAAGCTGCAATGTATCCTACGGTCTTCCACAGCTTTCCCTTAATCAGAAAATGCTATTCCCAACTCTTTCCCTCTTTTAAAAAAGAATAAAAAAAGGAGTATTTTCAGAAGTGTGCTCCTTGTGCCTAAACCATCCTTCTCTCTTATCAGAACACTTTCTAGTTACAGAGTGGTAGCCCATGTTCATTTTGTCCTCTGTGATTTCAGCCCTTTGGTTAACTGACACATGCATCATTATTACAACCAACGTGAGGCTTGTTCTCTCTCTTCTTTTACCATTACCTTCGCCACTTCACAGCAATATCAAACATATCTCTCCACTGCATCAGCCTGGTTTTCCCATTCATCCGAACTTTTGAGTTTGCCCAAGTCCGCTGCACAGCTTGCATTACTTCTAGAGTGGCCAATCCCATTGCTGGGGTTGGGGGAGGAGGAGAGAGGGACAAACAACACCAGAAACAGAAAACCAATTAGAGCCAAACACTCATTTTTGTACAGATAGGAAAACTGAAACAGGAAAGTGATGTATTTACAGGAAAAGAATTGCCAACATCAATAAGATGTGGGAGATCATGATTTCCAGTCCCCAATTAGGTCAAGAAAGTCCTGACATAACATTACTTTCATTTCAAACTTTTGATCTGATTTGAAAGGAACAGAGCATAAAACTAATTTGCAGATAGCGAAGGCATAGCATTAAATTATCACCCCCTTGGGTTTGGGTTTTTTTTCCACTCAAATTTACAGAGCATTTTCAGTATACCTCTATGTATTCTTTTATTTGGGAGAAATCCTGGTGTCTCATACTGCATCATGGAACCCAGGTGATCAGCTACACATATGAGTTCTTGCACATCAGGCTTATAGCTTTCAAAATTCTGAAATAACACATCTCTTACAGAGGAGAAAAATATGCATCAGACATAACTTGGCAACAAAAGTCCTGAAAGTTGTAAAACAGATTTGTTTGTCTGATAATCAATACCATTTGTGTGAGAAATACTTAAAAGCAGTATAAACAACACTCATTCCTCCTCCCACCCCGCTGAAGATACACACTTCACAGCAATTACTCTCAATATCTCAAATGAAATCCTGATCTTACTGAATTCAATGGCACGTCTTATTACTGTCATAACCAGTGTTTCACCTTTAGACTTACTCATAGTAAGTGATACTAAAAAAAGGTCACAGATAATATATTATCTTTCAATGTTACGCTCACCCTGAGGAACTTTAACACTAAGTAAAAAAAGAATACGTAAAGAAACCGGAAGCCTCATTCTGTAACTTCTCCCTTAATTCTATAAAAGCTTCTCGTGCTAAAAAGGTGGATTCTATTCAATATACACAAAAGCCACACATTTTTAACTCAGTAGTTTTTTTACACAGATAAAGTGAATACATGAAAATATATCTAGAAACTAGTTTACAGCAGGAGAAATGGCTGTCTTTCCTTTAGCTATGTATTTTTGAAGCCTAATCCCCTGCTTTGTTGACTGAAATCACTCTCCTCCTAAAATACTGGGAAAATATTTTTTCCCAGTAAAAGCCAGCTGCCATTAAAAATCTATTTAGTATCTAGGAAATGACACCTATAACAAAACAAAAACTTAACGCACAACAAGAAACTGTAATAAGGCTGCTATATAACACTACACTGAGCATCTCAAACTTATCAACTCCTTAACATTAATTGCAAGAAAGAAAGAAATAGAATATTTAATCAGTAAAGCCACAGAATATGAAACAACATTATGTGAATATTATTGATTATGTGAGGAAAATCATCCTAAGTTTCATTTTTCCTCTTCTATGCACTAAACCATCTCCAATCCCTATGATTCTGAAAAGGATTTACATGCTCCAGGGAATTCCACTCTCTTATAGTATTAAAAATTTATGCTGTTATAATGCCTCAGAATAGCACTTAAAAAAAAAAAAAATTGAACTGAAAAAAAATTTGGAGTAGGCTTAAAAAAAAAAAAAAAGCACTCACTTTATATGTGGCTGTAACCCTGGCTGTTCTTCATAATTTTCTATAAGAAAAGGAAGATTTTTGGCCCAGTGGTCCTTGAAATTTCCAGGAAGATCTATATCAATATTATACTCTGTAAGAGGGGTATCCAAGTGCGCATGCAAGTATCTAGAATACTCTGGAGGAAAGAAATACAGTTAAATACTGTTTGCAAAATCAGCCTACTTATGTAATTACATAAAACCAAAAATCAGATTATGTGTTTGTCAGTTAACAAACACGACTTTAGTAAGTCATTACTCTTAGCGAAATTAAATTATCTATTAGCTAATTTCCAGGGCAGAAGTAAGTCTATTTCAACTAAGTATCACAACACTCTCTACCATTATATAGAAATGTATATTTCATTTGTGGTCCTAGTTTTTAACTGTACGAACAAATAAGAACCAGTGTATGTTTTTTTAAACAGGCATACTCAACACTGCTCATGGGAATGTACAATGGTTTATTTAAAATGGCCATAACTACAAGCATGCTTGCACTTTTAGGGTTCTCAAAGGATTTAAGTAAATTAAAAAAAAAAAAAAAANAAAAACAATTTCAACTTACCTCGGAGATATTTCACTTTCAGATATTCTGGGGTGGCCTTCTGACCTGGTAGTGGATCATTTAACATAACTTTAGTCTGAGCTTTTATGCCTTCATAAAACTGTCCCATTGCAACATGACTGAGACCTTTCATGTACTGGCATACTTCATTGTATGGTTCTAGCTGTAGACATCTCTAGGAGATTAAAGAACAAAGCACCCACAAATCAAGAGAGAGAATGAGTATCTTCAAATATACTAACCTGTTTGGTCAGACGACCTGCATGAAAAGATTTAATGATTATTAAGATCCACTTCCATCACAATTTTCTTTCAAATGATGCTGAGCAGTTAAATTGCTAGCAAATGTAAGAAAAAATATTTTGAGCTTCATTAAGGGGGAAAAAAAAAAAAGGAACTGCCAGTGCAAATACACTTTTGATCACACTTTAATTGTTATGAAAATAAATCATGTTTGGTATTAACGCTAATGATATTAGCGCTACAGAAGTTTCAACATTAGTTGAATGAAATTAAGACACAACACACTCCTGACAATATTAGTAACAAGTTATTTTTGGCTAGTTCAACACATATATTGTGCCATTTCTTCCATCCATATCTTCGCTAGTTCATGCATTAGTACACTTCATTATATTAGTCAACTATTTACTATATGTTAAACGCATAGCAAATTCAAAAATTAATGCTCTGATTCTTCTAGCAATTACATGTCTTTAAAAGAGCATCTCCATATTAGAAGTTGAAATATCTTTTCAATTACTCCTGTATCTACAAATTGTGTTATAAAAGGTGAATACGTAATAATGCCTGGTGGACTAAGCACACACTCATTCAGAAAGGAACACAATCGTTTCTGCATCTTATTACATTCCTTGTTTTAAGGATATGGACATATGAGTAACATATGCTTTTATCGTTCTGTCAACAAAATGAGGCCATTATTTAATGCCAATGGAGAGAGGCAAGATTTTGTTTACCTATGAACACACCCACATTTTTACAATTAATCACAACATATTCTGAGTTTTTCAAAACAAAGAAAATACCTCAGACAGATAAATATTAGAATTTTGTATGCTTATTTTACACTTAAAATTACAAAGACGACTACATTCCTTCTTCCATCAGATGACAAAAACATTGGGATTCAACCCAAACTAAAGTATTAGCAAGAATACAATTACCAGTTAAAAACCCCAAAAACAACAACAACAAAAACCCCAAGCCCCCCCCCCCCCCCCCCAAAAAAAACACCAACAAAAAACATTTCAACCAGAGCTTGGGTTTAGAAATTTAAATAGAGGAAGTCTCCTAGCTTTAACAAAATTCCATTTTTAATTAAAAGCTAAGTTTTTATGCATCTTTTAAGACAGACGTTATAAAAAAAAATTCAGTTCAAATGCACATACACATTCAGAATGAAAACCTTTGACATTCAACCATTTTATTGCACTTGTTAAATACTAGTCCTTGTTAAAACTTTAACTTTGTATTTACTTAGGGCCTGCTTACCTTAAAATTCTTTAGTGCTTCATCTAAGCTACCATGATGATAAAGCATCATTCCTTTGAGCTGTAACGTCTGAACATGATTTTGATTTAGGAGCAAAGCCTTCTGGAAGCTCTCTGTAGCAGCATCAAAGTTGCCAAGTTCTCTAGGTGATTCCATAAAGCGGAAAATGAAGAATATAGAAGGCAGAGACAATGAAATTACTTTTTAGAAGTTGTTTTAATGCTTCCAAAGTGGCTATCATTAAACAGGAACACAACATTAATGGAAAATTTCTTTAACAAATGCAGTAATTTTGCAACTGTTCTTCAGTGGTAGTAACAGAACAGCTGCACAGAGTTTTTTACTCCCAGAAACGTGTACTCCAAAATACAACCCCACAAGACCACGAATCTTCACAATCCCCAGTGGACATAAACCATAAAACCACATACCTGTGGTACTGCTTCAGAAACTAAAAGAAACGAAACTTCCACAGAAAGCGTTCTTGGAAAACACTATGTATGAGAGGGGTTTTTAACTTCTAAATATAAATACATTTAAAAAAATATACTAACTACTTAAATGCTGAATAAGAAGAAAGCATATGGTGTTTGAAAGCTCAAACTAACTAAAAACGTATTGACTGGAATTACTCCATGTGCAGGATAACTTTTAGTAAAAATAGCCACGGAGAAACTATCATGAAAAAAAAATAGGAATAGTACACACTTAATTTTTCTTCATTTTTTTTTATCCAGTACACTGATTTTTTAAGCTTAATAATCATGACATTCTTTCCATAACAAATTATATTAGATGAAATTAATCCAAACTAGAGCAATGCTAGAAAAAACAAACAAGATTTACTAGTTTTAAATACATTTGCCAAAGAGAATTTTTAGACAGAATAGTGATTAACCACAGCTCTTTAGTTCCAAATAAATGCACAAACACCAGTCACTATATTTGAAGCAGGAATTAATAGGTAAAATGCTATAATTCATGTTTTACAGAAGGACAAATCAGACTTAAAATTGTTTACTTCCACTATAAAAAGAAGCCTTTAAAAGGTATTTTTAAGTATTGTATTTGAAACTTATTCGATGCAAAAGAAAGAAAGTGTGAACTTAAAATACAGGAGTTTAGAAAGAAAGAAGAATTTGACAGCTGAAGTTAACAGTGTCCTGGACAAATGAGATTATTATTTCCAGCTGGTTTAAGACCTGAGTGTTCATTGGAAAGTAATTCAGATATTTCATAGTTGGTCACTAGTTACAGCATCCTCAGTTATTAAACAATATTCTATTCAGCTTCTGTCCTTCTCTAGTGGCTGAGCATTTAGAAGAGTCAACAGGAAATGTGCTTCGTAGATTAAGTTCTTAAAAAAAAAAANAAAAAACACAACCAAAAAAACCCCCAAAAAACAGGAAGAGGTAGATTTCTGTACATTCCTTCCCCTACTATTTCCTGACGATCAGAGAACTTTTGAAGGCAGGGGTGGAGTAAAAGCAACAAATTCAAGCTACTTCGGAATACTCTTGACTTTTGCTTGATAAAACAACAATGCATTTTAAAATGAGACATTTTAAGGCTTGCTTTTTTCTCTCCTTCAAAATAAAACTTCACATTAAGGTTTCTTGGGCACAGGGTAGAACAGCTGATCAACTAGAGAGGCAGTCCCACATCCAAATACAAAACAAAAAAGCTAAAGCATTTATTGGAAATGTAAGAATGCAACCACCTATCTTCCAGGCTAAATTACTGACACTATTATCTAGCACCTTGAAAATACTTACACACCACAATAACAAGTACCACAGAAAAACTCACAAGGAAATTAGTGATTCTACATCAAGTTCAGAATTTAGGTATTGTGGTAAAGAAGGCACAAGCCCACAAAGCAAAAAATATATATATATAAAAAATTTAATTGACACTGCCTTCAGTGAATATTGCATGTTCTGTATGCTGAAGGAGGCATAAAGCCTGCAGGAAAAAAGCACACGATCATGCAATGCTTGCACACCAACCCTACCCAACTTAACCCTTGCTACACAAAAGCCATTTATGTTGCAGCAGCATTTATGCTGTAGATCAGTGCTTTCCAAAAATAAAAGTGTGAAACATGAAATAAAGAGCTGACAAGACACAGCAGGGCGGGAAAAGAACTACAATGGGCAGAGGTATTCAGTTGCTGACTATTTTATGTTGTTGTCTTCTTATATACAAGCTATAAGTACTTTTCTCCTTTGTAACGATCTGCAGACCACCTTTAAAGTAATAGATTTTATTCAACTATAAATTAAATTATCTTTAATGTAAATTAAAAAAGAAAAAAGTGACTAGTTACCTTACTAAATAGAGATTGCTTTTTATTTAATTATTTAATAGGTAAGAAACTACATGTCTTTATTAAAAATACCCTAAACAGGAAACTAGCTAAATTCTCAGAACTGTAAATCTCTTTGGTGAGAGATTAATTGATATAGGATCTAGCAGTTCTTTAAAACGATATGCGCTATGCAATGCGTTTTTCATAAATTTAAGTAGCACTATAGTCTCAGATGGCAACTAATGAGTATATTAATCAACTGTTTGTATTAAACATTTCCATCATTTAAAAATCATTTAGCATACCAAAACACATCTTACTGAAAACCACCATTTATTCAACCTTTGAGCCTGGGAGACTCAAAGAGCTACTGGAAACTGAATTAAAAATAAAAAGCAAACCTAGAAATTATTTATATTGAACATATCCTGACATAGCCATACTGACTGCTGGAGCTACCAAATACACATATAATTCTGCACAGTTTTGTAACAAACCTGTAAAACTTGAGGACTGCATTTTAAAGAACACAATTGGATAAAAAACAGACTTTAAAACTATTTCTGAATGCAATTACCTGTAGGCTTGTCCCAGACTTTTATATGCATCTATGAAGTCTGCTTTCTGCTTCAGAGCTTCTTTGAATGATTCAATAGCTTCCTACAGAAAGACACCAACAGAAAAATTTGTGACTTACTGAATTTGTTTAATTTTAGCATCCTCAGCAGTCACTAGCCATAGATTTACAGTTATTCGTCAAAACCTTTGTAAGGAACAAACAAGGCATTAATTTATTACAAAATCTAAAGAGTAATCATCATCATATAAAAAATGAAATATTGCAACATTCTTTATGATAATGACAGATTTAGCTGGAATTCCTTTGTCTAACACGCTATGGGGATGAGTGATTCTTTTAGCATTTTAATAGAGCTCAGAGATGAAATCCCTTCAGAGTTTGCTTTCAAAGCTCAGTCTGGTCCCTATGGCAAAGCAGTCTCTCCTTACACTCTTCGTTCTTCGTTCATAATACGCCTCTTAATTTTTGCAGTCCAAAAGGCTCCTCTAAATCTGTACTATGCCTTTCATTGTTTTATTGCGTTCTGTGTTAGTTGCACAGTCAGCAAACACTCTTGAGGGATTATAGAGTAAGTGATCATCTTCACACAATAGCATGTACCGCTGCTGTGAGCAATACAATGTAATACAAATAAAATAGCTAAAAATAATTATATGCATACATTCAAACAAGTCTTCTTCAAAGGATTTGATTAAGAACTCAGGTTTTTAAACTGGACTGGCTATATAGATTGGCAAATGCAGTACAGGATGGAATAATCAACTACTTTATATTATGATGGAATGTTTGAAAAGTATCTTGAAGTCTACAGTGCAAGAAATTAAATGCTGTAAGGAAAGCATCATTAGCATCTTCAGGCAATTTAGAGATTCTTATTCAGAAAAACTGCCAAATATATTCTGAGCACTACAATATGCACAAAAATCTCTATTGAACAAAAATATAAGATAATCTCCTATCATTACTGATAGGCTCATGTCCTCTAGATAAGTTTTAACTCCAAGAAGATTATTCCCAAAAGCAACAATCTCTTTTCCCTCAGAAATGAACACTCTCCCACTCTTACCGCAAATCTCAGTTTTCAGCAAGCCTAGTAAAACCTAACAGATGATGTGCACAGCCTTCCTTTAAGAGGCAGTCTGAACATGACTGGAAGCTAAGGTATACATGGGGATGAAAAGCCTTAAAAAGTCTTCCTTATGTGAGGGAAAATATGTATATCAACACCTATGATATTTATACTATTTTATAGAAGCAATTTCAAATAGAAGGTATTGTTCTGCATGAACTATTATTTAACATAACTTTACCTTCAAAAGTCCTCTGTGAAAAAAGGTTAAGCCTTTATAAAGCATAGCTATAGGCTGATTTTTGTTCAGTTCCAATGAGTGCTGAAAATCTTCATGGGCTGTTGCATAATCCTGCAATAAAGTAGATTTTAGACGACAGAGGAAAAACCATATGAATACAGATGAATACGTACTTTTATTTTCATAAAAATAAACTACAGAATTTTGTTTAATATATGAAGTCAGTCTCAGGGCTAAACAGCAACCATTGTCAACTGCCAGTCAGAATATCAAAGAATAAGGAATGCACAGTACACTTCCAACTTCTAAAGCAAGTGCTATATGAAATGTAGTAAAGTAAGTGGAAAAATAGCTGGAAACAGAGAGGGTGAAATCAGAAGAATAAAGTGGGAAATCATCTATTTTAGTATTCACACAATGTTTGAAGATGAAGTTACTTGTTTTCTATTAAAGCATAAGAACAACACACACACATTACACAGCAAAATAGGACATTAGCATTTTTGTAGTGTTTTTTGTTTGTTGTGCGATGCATTTGTTTTTAAGTATATAGGGCAGTTACTGCCTGGACCATAACTGTTTTCCTTTTTAGATTGGCATTTAACCTTACTTCTTAAATGTAGCTGTAGGTTACATATCAAGTCAAATTCTTTATCAACACCCTACTCCTGGAACACACAAAACAATCTGAGATGTGCATGCACAGTACTTGCCCTCCGATTCCCTGCATTAAGTAGATATGTAGATGAAATACTTGAAGAATACCTCTGAACTGTCAGAAAGTCAACTACAGGAAAATCAGGGCTTTTGTTGTTGTTTTGTTTAAATAGGAAAGAAGTTTTTGAACAGAAGTAACAACTGGCACAAACAACAACAAAGTGATCAACAACATCCACACAAACAAAACCAAAGAGAATCCCCAAAATCTACTAACCTCAGATATGAAGTAAAGGGTACCTCTGTGCCTGTAGAGCCGTGCTGATGGTTGTAGCTCAATAGCTTTGGTGAGATCAGATAGTGCTTCACTGATTCGTCCTAGTGGGGACAATATCTAAGAGCAGAAGACAAAAACATAGTTTCGAGCAAACAGGCTGAATAGTTTTGTTTTAGAAATATGAAGATCATTCTTTTTCATGTTCAGCTGTATTAGAGTAACTGTATTTGCTAGAACAGGCTGGAAAGTTCTACTATAAATTTCAGTACTTATTGCTTTTAAACCCCTATCGGAGGGAAAAATCAGAAAGCATTTTTCTCCAAAAAATATCAGTGTACATGAACATCACCAATAACATTTGCAGAACCTAGTACTTCAAATAAAAACAAATCAACTAAAGCAAAATACTCTTTCAAGTTATTTTAACACATTCAACTGAAAATGTAATTATTCTCCTAAACCTTTTTATTTTGACAAAATATTCCCCCCAATGGTCTATTTTCCAATTATTTGAATGCCTTTCACATTTTTAGATCAAGATTATTAACAAATGTACTAAAAAATCATTAAAACATGAAAATTGTGAATTACGATTTCATATTATGGCAGTTATACAGTATGCTGATATTAATAAATATTTATGCTTTTTGATTTGTCTACAAAGCTGCTTCTTGAAATCCATTTTCTGTAATTTAATTGGCAAAACAAAACACAATTTTCAAAATGAAAAGCGTCTATCTATCTGAATGATATTTAACTTAGGTGCACCAATATAAAACCAAAACATTTGATTAAAAACTCATTCTTTACAAGTTTGGCATTTTACAAACTAGTCATAACAATAAATTTACCAAGGTGACACTAAGCGCAAACAGTAAGGTTAAAGTGATATTTTGATTCATTATATTGAAAAAAACAACCAAAACACACATGATCTTGCTACATAGTGTAGCAAGTTAGACACAGTTAGACACAATATATGCTATTCTATTAGCTATAGTAACTCCATATGGTGTATGCTTCATTTTAAAAACAAACATTCCACAAATTACACTATTTGAGAACAAATACATATATTTTAAAAGAAAGGAGGAATGTTCACAGAAAAACACAGATAAGAGCATTAGTCATTAAATCAGTGAAGAAATACTTGGAAACACTGTATAATTGCAACTTCTCCAAAAATGCGAATAGACAAAAATGCTCACTTCTGCTCGCTGTTCAAATACTTCAGGATGATCTGGTTCTAGACTAATCACCCTACTGAACTCAAACAGAGCAAGTTCAGCATTTTTCATATCCTGAAAAGGAGAAAAATAAACAAGGTAAACAACTGTGCATACTTAGAGTAATGTACTGCGAAGACTGAAGGACAACCACATTGACTAAGTTTCTGAAGTATCAGTTTACATTAAAAGCCCTTCACACCTTTGCTAGTAACATTAAGATGCAGTATTCTACAAATAGCTGAAAAAAACCCCACATATCTGCTATAAACAAGAAAAATAAACTTTTCTTGTACACATCATCTTGGTGCTGTACCTCTAATAATTTATTAACTCTGTGAATAAACATTAGGTTTACAGCTCCATAGGTACCCTTCTTGGCAGCAAAACTGGCTCAAGTCTTCACGTGAACTCCGACACACACGCATACTCTCACCCACCAGTGTTTTCACTGGTACTGTCTGCAACTTAATCCGAGTAGTACTGGTGAATGGGTTGATGCCATCAGCATCTTGCCTATCTAAATTTTTATATTGTCCTCAATAAATTGTAGGATGGAAGCACTTACTTAATTGGAAAAAAAAAAATCCAAACCAGTTACATAATGAGTTCTCTATTAGATTTCATTGATCTTTTTCTTCTCTTTCAAGGCAAAGAAGTTTTGTATCTGCTTAAAATCATCTTTATATCTTGAAAGAGTTGCTCACAGAAACTTTTGTGAAGTGAAGCTGTCTCAACATCTAGCCAAACTGAGAAAACAAAGTCATGTTGGTGTTAAAAACATGCAAATCTGAGGGACTGCAAACTCCTGTCAGCACCGCTAAAGAATTAAATATTCTGCACAAAGGAAATTTTCAAGTAGTTATTCAACTATTCTTTCTTCTAGAATTCCAGCAACCATTCAATCACGATTCAACTGGCCATAAAATCAAACTACAAGGACCATAGTCTACTTTTAAACTTATTTATGCTCAGGGAATTGTTTGAGCAGTCAACTGTAACTGTAAGTAATTTAACTTTGAAATTTTTTGAACAAATTCAAGGTGGTATGTGTATGAAAAGGCACAGGCAATCAAGAGGCAACATAAAGGCTACTGGACTGCAAGAGTTGACAATGTTTCCAAATTGCAATAAAAGACTTTCATTTCCAGATACGGACTAGATGTGGAAACAAATTCAGTGGAACTTCATAAACCTGCCCGTTTTATTATTAGATGACTCTTTCAAGTGTCTGTGTCTCCCAGCCGTACTGTCCACCACTCAAAATTGTGCTTACATTCTTCTTTGGCACCCTAGCTTCATGTTCCTTTATTTCCACAATCCCACAAAGCAAATGTACTCATGGCTTGAGCAGCATGACCCACTAGATCCCTTTATGTTATGGAGCACCTACCAAGGGACGGAACCATCATTATAGTAGAACAGCACAAAGATTTTGGGATGTACCTATCAAGTTCTAATCAGTCTAGCTCCTCCTGTTACAGGCCTTCTTATAGTTTGGATTCAAATAATTTAGTCAGATAGTAATTTAAGTAATTTTCTACTCACATGCAGTCCTTTTTTCCCATATGCTATCCCTCGTCCATAAATTGCACTAACCAGCTCTGGTTCTTCCTGTTAAGATCAAAAATTAATACAATGATCAGTTGCTTGCGTTTTTTTTTTTTTAAAAAAAAAAGGTATCTTTCTTCAGTATGTGTTTAATTCTTTCTGATCTTCAGCAGTATGCAATGAAAAATCACAGTTCTCAGGCAAAAATTGATTGTGTTCCAGTCCATACTTTCAAATGCTCACAACCTCCAATCGAATCTACTGGAATTGTTCTGGAGTATTTATCTGGAAAATGAGCTAAACAGAGTGCAGTTACAGTGTCAGTGACCACCTATCAGAAGCTATGTACACATTAGTACAGTCTGTTGTCCAAACTTCATTCCTTGTAACCTTATTGGTAATTATAATTATAGTGCCTATGCAGTCAGTTTCCCTGCAAACCAGTCAGGAATCACACATCTTCACACCTGCAACCAACACAGCTCTGCTACAAAAATTCGTAGCATAGACCTGGTCTCACTCAACTGGGACAACTGCCAAGAAATAAATTCTTCCACTGACAAAAAACCAGATATGTGGCACACTAATGCTGGCAGCTTGCCAGACTTGAGCTGATTCTAAGTGCACACTTGCCAACATCAACTTCAGGTAACTTCCCTACTTTTAATACAGTGGCTAAGCATGGCTGGCTTGTTCTGTTAAATGTTTTAATACTCACTGTATATGTATTCTAAATTGCCTTATGGAAGACAGAGAGAAGAATCATAACCACTTTACAGCCTTTCAGGCATGCAATAAGCGTGATATTAATTTCAACTGAGATTTGTGCACTGTAAAGGTGCTCTTTTATATACACACTTCTCATAATATCTTTCCATAGTTGCTGTATCTTGTCTGTCTTCACTTATATTAAGTTTCCTTCTTAATAAAGAGAAGGCAAGAAGCATTATATAAGCCCAGTGGTTTTTGAAGCAGGATTCCTCATTAGGGTAAAAAAAAAATAAAAATAATTCCTCACTTTAAAAACACATTGAAGACAGAGATTACTAAACACCTAGAAAAACCCAAACAAAAAAAAAAACACAACAAAAAACATCCCAGTCCTCTGATAAATTCCCTGGAATAATTCCATTACATTGCCACATTTTCACTCAATTTAAATATGAGCCATATGACATTTGAGTTAAAGATACATGCAAGTATTTGCAGTATTACTTGCAGCTTGCGTATGGGTACTATTACCAGTTTAGATCAAAAAGCAGGTCCTTGCTTCTAGTAATCCCAGGTTCTTAGCCATAAAAATACAGTATTCTGAAATCAGTTTTAGTTGAGGCTTTTACATTGGGGTTGGTTTTGTTTTAAAAGCGGCTACCTTCTACTTCATAGAAGAAGATTCTGAACTCTTTACCTTGGTCAGAAAAAAAAAAAAATCTTGAAGTATTAGTTATGTTTCACTCATATATTAAACTCATCAAATGCTTACCACTGAAGAAGGATAAACCCAGCATACAAAATCATTTATCATCGTGAAAGCAACGTGGTACTTGTCACTAGCAATATGTGATCTCTGTCAGGTTTCTTTCTGATGTTACTGGCAACATGTTAACTGTCACTCAAAAAAAATCCACATTACAACATCTCAGCCAACACATTAAGAGGGCAATTAAAGGAATTTCAATTTTGTACAGGTCAGGTTTCTGAAGATGCCTTTTTTTTTTGTCAAAGCACCATAAAAAGTTTATTCCTACAGATGGGAAAAATGCTCAACAAATAACCAGGATACCGAATCACCTGATTTTAAGACTATGCTTATGTTTGGATGAAAAAAATGAACAAATAATAGAATAATTACTCTCATTTCAAAATCCTTAACTGAATCTTTGTTTTAGTAAAACCATATGCTGTAATGGATAATTTTATAATGTGATTTTTTTAGGAGTCTGAACAGAAAACTTACCTGCAGCATTGTTGAAAAGTGTCGTATGGCTTCATCATACAAGCTGTTGCCAATCAACACGTAAGCAATGGCTAACAAAAAATTACAAATGTAAATAAAACAGCAAAAAGCATTTGATTTTTCTTTTAATACATTTTACACCTTAGTTGTATTTAATATAAGTTCCTACATTGCGATGAAGACTTAAGTAGTCAAATTTCTGAACTGCCACTGAAATTACTTCCCTCAACAATTACCTAGCATTTGGTAATTATTTAATTCATACTGTGCTCATCAGAATTGGTTTTGTGGTTTGTGTGTTTGTATTTTTTCTTTCCTTTTTGCAAGTTGTTCAGGAAAAGGTCCATGTTTGCTTCTAAAGTACTTACAACCAGGAAAGGTACCATAATGCCATTTAGCAGCCCTAGATGCTTCTCAATTATAAGTGAGCCTGGCTAACACTGGCTAACTTTTTTGGTAATTCCACTACAGAACAGCTGTTTGTACTTGTTTGTACACATTTTGCTAAACTTTACTAGCTCACAAGAAGTTTTTCCTTCATTTGCATTATCTAGAAAAACTACAATTAAATGATTCCATTGTTTATAAAAACGAGATTGAAAAACTACAGAAACTTTACCCATGTTAAAATTACGAAAAGTTTTGAAGTTCTTGCATATCCCCCCACTTTGGGGCAGAAGCCAAGCGTGTTTGAAAAAGAAACAGACCACTGTTTTAGAAACATGTTCCTGTAATCTCCACAAGATATAAAAATACAGTCAAGTCACAAGACTGGAAAGCTGTGGTTGCGCTTGCATGACTGAAGTTCAGTACTGACAGCTAAATATCTCAAGACTGTTTCATTTCACATGTTTTAATCTCTCACAGTTCTTAACTCTGGACTAAGCTCTGTCTACACCGCCCACAAAACCCAAGTATCTTGCAGATCAGAGCTATGAAAGTTAAAGTACAACTGTTCCCCAGACAGTTTGCACAAACGGCTGACAGTGGAAATAAGAGCAGGGGTTCACCTTTCCCCACACTTCCAATGAGTTTTAGCAGTCATCCAAACAGAATGGAAGAGGCGCCTATTGGCTTAATTATTTACTCAAACATGAGAAGAGACAAATAAGCCAGTTAGAACAAAGGTATTTTTAATAGAACACAGACTTTCATGCAGGCAGAGCCACATTGTTTTGGCAGTGTCGCTAAGCACTGTTCATTGAAGGCAGAAAAAAAGTTAAGTGAGAAATAAGAAATGTATTTAATCCAGAGCTTGCCTCATTCTTGGAGCATTTGTATTATGCAGAAGGAAGTATTTGTGTACAATATAAGCTTTTTTCCTCAATATATAAAAAGCTGCAGTTGGTACAGATACATAGCATTGCCAAAAAAGGAAAGAAAATTGGCAGAGTGAAGAACAGGTTGAAGATCTCTCGAGTTTTCCTCATTTCATTCTCCTCCAAGACTACACAGTTCTTAGTATCATCTTTATGGTTCCAATCCTAGAACACACGGGACTGGCACGTAAAATAAAATCGTAAAATAAAATAAAATCAACTCACCCATGCCAGTATTAAGTAAAAAGGGGAGCAAGCAAGATAATGAAGGCTCATTGTCTTGCTGATAATGAGATTATTTTGTCTCTCCGACTCTTGCCAAAACACAGGATGTCATAGACTATGTCTGTAAAATTATGGCAAGTGATTGGCAGCTACTCGCTGATACAGTACCAGCTTCTTTTTAAATTTTATCTCTTCAATTATTCTTTTCATCTTTAAATACTCAAAAATACAAGCACTTTATCATGAAAAATCTAAGGGTTAACAATGGTCCATTACCCGAAGTACTGGAGTACCATCATTGCTTCAGAATGCCCATACATTTCACACTGCTTTTCCTCAGAACAGTTAAAAGTAAAACGCGTAACAAGAAGGACCCAGGCTCCTCACACCATGACATACTTGAAATAAAGTGGGTAGGTAGGTGCCAGCCTGCATGCCAGCCATGAAGATAGGAACCTTCTGACATAGTCTTCCAAGTCTACAGAGCAGATACTAAAAGCCTCAAATATGTTCTGCTGGATGGAAGTTCATTATTCCCTGCAGGATTCTATGAACATAGTTAGGTATGCTAGGAACATGAAAAAAGGTTAAGCCCCAAAACTTTCCTGGATAAGTCTGTGAAGGCAGAAATTATGTCAACAAAAAAACTACTCAATTGTTTTAATTTCATTAGAAAACTTATGAGGAAAGTCTCCTTTTGCTCTTATATAAAAGACAGTCTGTTGCCTTCCTTGACATACATCCTCAACAATCTCTTTGCTGCCTCATAATACCTCTGCTTCCTACAGAGGATGCGAGTTGTGAGAAGCAGTGCAAGTAACTCCTTCCTCAAGTCCTTTGATAAAAGTATTTCCCATTGCTTTATTTGAAATGCTTCAATTTTCTGTGCTGAGTGTGCTTTGAAAAAACAAGTAGCAGCCTGTATAAGAACATAATTCAGAAAGCCCTCCTGCTGCCTATAAGTGTTGATGGGAAGAGCGTGTAGGGAGGGGAAGACAGATACAAGATCTATGCTTGATAGAAAGCGTATTCCACTTAGTCATCAATAATGACAGAAAAAAGGAAGCAGGAAGCACCTAAGATTGTTTAACAGGATTTAATCAAAATGGTCTTTGAACACCTGCTTAAGCCAACATGGTGAAGAGTTCTAGTGAGCAAAGCAGAAAAGATCTTCAGGAAGAGAGATATATATACACAAGACCAGGAAAAACTCACTGTATTTTCAGGCTTATTAGGATCACTTTAAAATTAATGTATCACTAAGGAATCATCAGTTTAGTTTCAAAACATTCAGTGCTAATAATTAGCACGTAATTCACCTGCACAAACCTTACATAAGGCATCTTACCCAATTCTTCATTTGTGTTGTCATTATCAGTAGCAAATGGAAATCGTTTTTGCTCTGCAAGTAACTTCGCTTGACTCTGTAAAACATCATGTTTTTTAAAGTGTTCAGCAAACAACAGTAAAGAATTCAACAGAAAACCCATGTCTTAAATCCTTAAGAGAATGTCTTAAATCAAAAAGTTAAGGCTAGTGTGATTGCTTTAAAGTAACTGAAAACAAATTCACTCCTAGTCTTCCACAGGGAGAAAAACTGCTCTTCAGTCGAGTGCTGCTGTTATCCTCTCTAATATCAGGCTAACCAAACCTTTCAGAAGAAAGGACATTGTCAGCATTTTAGCAGTGGCTCTGATGTTTCTATATTACATCTGCTTAACATGAAGTTTCAGAATGTTACTTCATAGGAAAGTTTATACTCTTTACCCCATTAATTATTCCTTTGTCTCCTGCAAAGGGAAGGGTACTACAGAAGAGTAAAACACTGAAAATGAAACACTTGAAAGACTTATCACTCCAGCAATAAAGACAAGTTTAATTCAACAGTGCCATACTAAAGTAAAAAGTATTTTAACAGTAACTATCAGTTACAGACTTTGTTCAGCCAACTGTAGCCTCATCTAAGATTTCTGTTCTCCAAATAATGTGCCTACAGAAAAAAATACTGCCAAAGACAACCCCTCAGAAATATAGAAATACTCTACTCTGTTCATTTTCACAAGTATTTTCCACAGACAGCTGTAAGCCTACCAGACCATTTTATGTTAGAAAAATACAAAATGCTCATTTAATTAATAGGCCTTCCTAGTTTTAGGAAGCAAGAAGGGGAAAAAATAACTTCTCTCACTGCTCAGTTCTCTTCTTCAGCTAAACAGCACATATGTACATCTTTAACTTCTGAGAAGACAGTTGAACACCTTAAAGTTCAGAGAACATATTTAACCCATCACATCCTCTACTGAGAGGACTGCACTTTGTCATCCTCCCTTCCATTTTTTTTGGCTTGCTTAATCAAAAGTAGCCTTGTTACTTGTGTACATGACACAGACATTTTAATGATCTACAAAGTGCAAAAGTAACTGGCCAAATCCCATTGCACAGTTTCTGCCCTGTTCATCTAATAATCTTGGGAATGAGAAGAAAGGTTGGTCTGCTCCAAAAACTTGACTTATTTGGAGGGTATTAGCAAATTGGATTTTACAAACCTTGCTTTTACTGAAATTAGAGATCATGCATCAGCTCTACATTACACTATAACATTCTGAGAATTATTACTCCACCTACTGCTGCACCTACAGGAACAGAATCGAAAATATCTTTTCCTCATAGAAAAAAAATCATTAAGAACAGCACAAGAATAAGCAGGGTTCAACAGGTATACCAATTAGAAAACTAAGTCTACATTGCAGACCATATATATTTACAAATCACACACTTCCAAACACAACCTTTTTATATCATCAACGGCCTTCAGGCAGTTTCCAGAAAACCTACTTCAGAAAGCGATCTTCAATATTTAACGCTGCAAAACGTTATTCTTCTGTAATCATCTTAACATTAGAAAAAAATCTTGCTAAAGTACTTGCCAAAGTACCACCTCTTCCTTGGTAGATTTACAAAAAAAGGCCTACGCTTCTGTCTGAGGACAAAAGATACGATATCCACACTGGGTACTGGAGAATAAGAACCAAAAGAATCTGGCATTACATTACTATCCTATGAATTACAGAGCTGCAAGTGACACTTAGCAAGAGAAGTACCACACAGTTTCCCCCACCCTCGTCTACCTCGTCTGTTTTGTTGTCATAGAATAACAGAGTAGTGTTTAGTTTTTGGGGTGGGGGAGGAAGGGGATTCATACTTCTTAAAACTGGATTCAGAATTTGTTGAAGTTAGATATCCTGCAGCTCTACATGCAAAAATTGTGAGTCATTCTGCCTTCAAGAAATGAGAGAAGAATTTTCATCACAGCACCAGCTCTCAATAGGTTGAATTGTTGCTCTCTTCAAAACAATTTTTTTTTTTGAAACAGGGAAATTTCTAACAAATTAATATACATTTCACTGCCTTAGAAAGAATTGCTGGTACACTAGACTGGATTAGACAGAAGATCTGACCTGTATCTGATGAAGTAATGTCTAAGGAGAACATTCAAATTAAATAATTGGCTTGGTGGATTTGCAGCAGAGTAGTTTTATTTCCAAATGCCACCTTTGGCAAAGTTGCTTCAAATTAGAATATTGTTTCCATGCTACCCCATAGCAAGTAACTCCTACAAATTTGCCAAGGCTTCTTTGTATATTCACATGGGAATTATTTGAAGATTTCCAATATCTGTGACTCTACTGGACTGAAGAAGTAACATCAAACCTGTGTTCTGAGGTAGACTGAAGATTTTATTTGTTCAAGATCAACAGGTTAAAAGTAGTGTTGCAATAAAACCCAAATTCCAAAATAATCCTCTTGAAGTCTCTCTACCAAGAGACACTCTTCTTTCATAAGAATATTCTCCATGTACCACGTCTGTATAACATTTAGTGAAACATGGTCTGAAGCTTCTAATGATCATCTGTGCACAATGTTATTTCTGTAGTGATTGCAAGTTATCACTCCTACTCTTAAACGCATTTTGTGGTAAACCTCCTTAGGTAGTTAATCTGGGTAAAAACTAACACACCTTTCCCTTTTTCAGCCATAGCCCCTGCACCCCTAAAAATAAAAAATTAATTGGTAGACTAATCCAGGTGAAGATTAGCCTTCAGTGGAAACATCAGCGTCAATTAGTTGAAACTGGTGACAGCCCCAGAGACTCATGATGGACTACTGGGAAGTCATACTTTCATGAGCAACTTGAGTTCATGTATACTTAAGCCTTTTGGGAACCTATGCCTACTGATTAATAGACTCTATTTGCAGTTATTTGCCTGAACTTCATTCTAACTGGTTATGCAGCTGAAGTGATCTGTGACTTCAACAATCAAAAATTTGTTTTGTACATTATATTCTTGATAGCATACCAGAATTTTTTCTGTATTGAGAGAAAGCACAGATTCACAAGATGAAGACCCTCCCGTGTCACAATCCGATTCGTGGAAGTGCAAAAATGATGAATCTGGGGAAAAAGAGAGAAAATAG
Source organism: Anarhynchus alexandrinus (assembly GCA_008711295.1). Lineage (NCBI taxonomy): Eukaryota > Metazoa > Chordata > Aves > Charadriiformes > Charadriidae > Anarhynchus > Anarhynchus alexandrinus. The sequence continues at coordinate 3,043,763 of VUYV01000068.1, forward strand.
CCTTAGGAACTCAGAGTTACATGTATGTTCTATTATCGCATCTCACATTTCCTCATGATCATCTGAGCATCTTCTCCATTGGGCCCTCCACAGGGTAGAACTTTCATTAAGTGCTTTCTGCACACAGCACTACACCCACACAACCAGGGAAGCAATAGTTGACATGATGGCTTTACATAATTAGTTTTATTACTACATCCACCTATGCTTTTGGCTAAAAATATTGAGGGGGGCAGAGGGGAGAAAGGAGGGGATATAAAAAGAGAGGAAGCTGGAAGCAAATAAGAAAAGCCTGGGGTAGACACGTCCCCATTTAGCATTATGATTCTGTTCTCTGGCCCAAGAAATTAAAGACCAAGTTATCATTCCAATCCCAGAAAGGAAAAGAAATGGAATGGACCGTTCAGAGGTAGGGAGAGAGCTGCTGCTGAATTCCAGGAAACAGAGGTATGAAGACTGTAAAAGAGCAGAAGAACCGTAACTGATTGAACACATACAAAGGTCCTCACACATATACTACTAAGAAGTCCATTACAAAAAGTATAAGACTGATTCGAACCTATGAAAAGTCAAACACAGCTTGTTGGCATAGCAGAGAAAAAGTTTAAAAAAGGAAACAAATAATCAAATAACAACAATCAACAAAACCCCCCAGACTGATAGACTATAGAAGTCACTACTTCACCTACATGGTGCTTTAACTACTATCCCAACAGAATTGTTAGCTTTTAAGTCTTCAGACCTTAAAGCTTCTATTAACTTGAAATATTTCAAGAGCAAACAAGAAAAAGCAAATAAACAGTATTATCTCTTTGATTCCATGTCACAAATAACAAATTTTATCATCTCCCCTAATGTTTGTAAATATAAGCTTGATGCTAAATTTGAAAGACTGGGGGACAGCGTGTGTTTCCAATTCACTTCTACGGACAGTGCTATTCTTATATTTTGATTACGTAAGGGTTACAGTTAGTTAACTCCCCATTTCTCACAAGTACAGTGCTAAAAGAGAAAAAGAAACAGTCTTCTTATAAAGAGAAGTCAAAATAGCATCTAAAGTCATTCCCTGTAAATAGAAACTTGGAACTAAGTTGAACCATAAATGATAACTGGTGGTAGAAGTTTTACAACAGAAGCAAGAGTGGTGAAAAGCAGAAGGTCAAAGTTTAAAGTCAGGAAGTCCAGTAAGAACAGGAGCTCACCACCCATAGTTTCCAGAAAAAGCCTTGCCAGTAAGAGGTTTCAGCACTGCCCTTTGTTCTTCACGTTGGCCAAACCCTCCTGTGCTATGGCAGCATTATTAACACAGTACTTGTTCTGAGTTGGTGCTCACAAGTCAGTGACAGTTAAGAGCCATCACCGTGGACTCACTGAGCAATTTTTGCTTCACAAACACAACAGAGGTAGACAGGACCTATCTCCAGAATCGTTTTCCACATAACAGCAAGAATTTAGTGAAGGATTTTAATAAGGGGGAGGGGAATAAGAACTGTTACAAGCTATAGGGAGAAAAAAACCCTTCAAATACTGCAATTCTTGGGGCAACAAACTTCTTTACTCATGGGTAAGAATGGATCTGCCTTTGTCTGCAAGTTAGATACAGTCAAACCTGTACCACACTGCCTCATTAACCACTTTATGAAGAAGCAGAAACACCAACCAGAGAAATTGCTCTGGACCTTGTAGTAGGCTACAAGAGAAAATATTTGAGACAAAAAGATTCTCAGCTTCTAGGAAAGTTGTACTAAAACAAAGACTGAGAGCTTAAGGGAATTTTTCAACTGGAAATTTAATTAGCCACAGGATTAAAATAGCAAGGAGTGAACTGGTATACAGCTATTTCGTGGCAAGTATGCTGTCCTGTAATTAAGGGTTATCTTATTATCAGTGCATGCAAAGTACCTGAACTACCTGATGATTTAAGCAGAATTCCTTATATCAATCCTAGTTACACTGGTCTCTTTAAAACCACATCCACCCTTAAATCAAAATCTAATCTTCCAAATACATCTCTGAAGAAGTATCCTGAGTCAATGATCCATGTCCTAGTAACATAAAAGATGTAATCAAATGCTTTGCCATTTATTAACTTATATGGTATGCAGATTTTATCTCAACACTAGGTGAAAGTCTTTTTTTGGTTTTATGCTTAAGCTTGAATGATTTGGAGTGACGGTAACCTGAGATAACTTTCACGATCTGATTTAGTGTTTACATACTATGGCTTTCAGCCACTGTAGCCACCCCTTCAAAAAAAAGGCAGCTGATGTAAAATACCTACTCAACACAGCTGATACAGATAAAAACTAACCAAAGAACTTTAAGCTGTGATGACAAAAGAAAACATACAGAGGAAGAAAAAAGGCAGATGTAGGAAACTCATAACAAGCTATTTCTAGAAAGTTGTAATTTTGAGTGGCTTATACTACTGTCCTAGGGACCACAGCAATTTTTGATATGAGCACAGACTTTATGAAGTAAGGGGGGGGAGGGAAATAAAACCCTGCAGACAGCTAAACACTCATGACACATCACTGGTTATTCTCATGTAAATAACTGAGTGTCTATATTGCACTGAACTGATAAAACTTTTTTCTTCCTCTGTATTACATGTACACTGTGATTCAGGCTGGCATTTTTGTACAGCACATTCACACTATGCTCATGATCAAAGATCGCAGCAGATTACTTCGGTCCCCTGATCCTGATACCGCACATATTTAAGCACACAAAAATAGTTTTAGCTGTGCCTGTATAACAAGCCCACCAATTGCCTCGAAAAAGACCAGAAGATCCGCCACCTGAACTTGGCGCTCCTAAGGAAAAGCAGGCAGTTCACCAGCAATATATATATATATATATCTGCAGCTGAAAAGGAATGCCTCGGTGTGAATCAGCTGAACGGCAGCAAGGCGCTCAGCCGAGCCGCCGGGACCCCGCACAGCACCGCCCCGGGCCGGGCTGGACCGGGCCGGGCCGGGGTCCCCTCCGCCACCCGCGGCGCCTCAGCGGGAGGCGAGGCCCGGCCGCGCTTTCCTCCCCTGCTCCCGCCCTCCGCGGGGGCGAGGAGAGGGGAAAGGGCGCCGACCCCCGGCCTCGGGGCTCCGCGGTGCCGCCGGGATAATGTGCGTCCGTGTCCCCCTCCTCGGCCCCGGCGGCGGTCACCATGGCAGCGCCCACCCCCGACTCACCGCTCTCGGCCGAGTACTGCTCTGCCCACTCCCCCGCCGAGGCGCAGCCCCCCGCCGGGCCCGGGCCCTGGCGCTGCCGGTGCAGCTCCTGCTTTAGCAGGGACAAGGCCGGGTACTGCTCGGTCAAGGCCAGCGCGGCCCGCGCCACGGACAGCACGGCCAGCGGCACCCACAGCCCCCTCACGGCCCCGCAGCCGCCGGCAGGTGCCATCTTCCCAGGGCGCATGCGCACCGCTTCCGCCCGGACGGGGGACGGAGGGCGCCCCCCACCAGCCCCTCTCACGGCGCCCCCGCCGCGCTGCCCACTGGGACATGGAGTTCCGCGCCGGCTCGGCCCGCTCGGCTGCGGCGGCAGAAAAACCACATCTCCCGGAATGCACCGCGGGCGCGGGCCCGGCCCGGCTCCGCCCCCGAACGCGGAAGCGAGGCGGTTTGAAGCGCTGACAGGCCGGGGCGTGCTGTCGCCTGCCATGGCGGCGCTCGGCGCCTACCGCTGCATTGAGTGCAACAAGGAGGCGGCGGAGCTCTACAGGGACTACCAGCGCGGGGTGCTCCGCATCTCCATCTGCGTGAGTGACGGCGGCGGGGCGGCCGGGCCGTGGGCGACGCGGGCCGGAGGGCAGAGGAGGGGTGCAAGCGGGAGGCTTCGACGTCAGCAGGCGGTGGCGGTGGCGGCGGCGGCGGCACGTGGTGGCGTTCCCGCCCTGGCCCGCGGGGCGCGTTTTGGCCGCTTGCCCTGGGGCCGGGTGGCGGTTTTCCGTTGGCCCTCCTTCCCGCCGCCGTTCCCTCGAGGGCAGCTGCGTGGCAGCCCCGTCCCCGCTGGCCTGGATGCGCCCCTGTATGGGGCGTGGTGGCGGGCCTGTCGCCATGCACCGTGTCCTGCCCTCGCTGAAAGGCAGGTCTGAGCGCGGCGCCGTGCTTGGGCAACTTCGGTGCAGTTGGGAAACAGTCGGGCCTAAATCACAGAATCATAGAATGGTTTGGGTTGGAAGGGACCTTAAAGATCACCTAGTTCCACCCCCCCTGCCATGGGCAGGGACACCTCCCACTAGACCAGGTTGCTCAAAGCCCCATCCAGCCTGGCCTTGAACACTTCCAGGGATGGGGCATCCACAGCTTCTCTGGGCAACCTGTTCCAGTGCCTCACCACCCTCAGAGTGAAAAATTTCTTCCTGCTATCTAAATGTCAAGTTTTGACTGATGATTATTCAGTGTGTGTGCGAGGACTTCTGTATTACTTATCCAGCTACAGTGGTTGTACTTTCCAAAATTATACCGGCACGTTCTAGGCTATTTGCTGCTCCCTTTTCCTGCTCTGCCTCTCACAGAGTTCATTTTTTTCCCGTAGTGTTTTCCTAATGTTAAAATAACTTTCTTCTCTTTTAGTGTGTCCTACGTTTTCTCGGAGATTTCGCAGCCGCAGCAAAAAAACATTTACCTTTCTCAGCAGTGTTTTCAACTATTTCTAAATTACTGTTTTCAGTTTTTGATAGGGTTTATGTAGACTTGTCTCCAGTAGTTAGTTTTTATGGAATCATAGAGTCATAGAATGGTTTAGGTTGGAAGGGACCTTAAAGATCATCGAGTTCCAACCCCCCCTGTCGTGGGCAGGGACGCCTCCCACTAGACCAGGTTGCTCAAAGCCCCATCCAGCCTGGCCTTGAACACTTCCAGGGATGGGGCATCCACAGCTTCTCCGGGCAACCTGTTCCAGTGAGGTGGGGTTTTTTTGTAGCATGTTAAAAAAAAAAAAAAGATTGCTTAGCACCCTATATTTCAGTGTAAGGAAAAAATAAGAATTTTGGAATGGAGGCATCTGCAAATACATCTTGACTTACTCAGCCTTTGATTTTATCTGTGATTGTGTTTCACAACATCCTGTCCGTTCCTTATAAAAGTGGGATACCTTGTGCTTGAACCAATTGTTGAATATTTTGTACTTTGTAAGCAATTAGTTGTGTGTCATTCCAAATTCCTTTGCAGTTATTTCCCCCAGTTTTGTAGCTGTTGTTATTTTGAGAATGCAGATAGAAGATGGGTTAATTTACTAGCCATGAAGCTATAAACGTAACAGATGACCAGGAAGCTTTGTATGAAACATGGGATTAATTCCCTTATGGCTTTATAACTTTGAGTCATTCAAGCATTTCTTAGATCAAAAATAGAGATCATAGCGGTCTGTGGCCAGTTTATATTTGGGGAAATAGTGTTTAACTCAAGCTGAAAGATGTACACATTAGATCTCAGCTTCTGTTATCAACAAGAGGCTGTGAAAACAAGATATGTACAAATTACTGATGATAATAGAAAGAGCTGATTCACATCCTTTTCTTTTCCCAGTCGAGCAGTCATTCTACAGCAACAAGCTATTTAATCTATAAACCAGCTGAAAATTTACAGAAAAATCTGCAAACATTTCAAAAACTGGAGAGATCAGCAGTTTTCTTAGGTAAAAAACAAACAAAGTAATAGAGATTGATTTCTGCTGGCTTTAGACATTCACACTGCAAGGAAAAATTGATTTTTAGCTGCTTTTTTGTGTTACTGTAATGTATCATGTTTAATAGTGGATACAAACTACAAATCATTGGTAGTCAAATCATGTAGTCAAAATTCATCATTGGTACATGATAAAAATGCAAGTGGTTTTCTTTGGGGGTCTTTAATGTGGAGCTTCAAACTCATCTTTGAAATCAAGGACAGGTTGGATACAAAGGCAAGTATAAAGCTTGTGCCTGCAGCCATATCACGTAAGATTTAGCACATCTTGTAAACCCAGGTCATCAATTATGGTTATTAATTTGGCTACGATAAGGCAAACTGGGAGCCAGTAGATGGCATCCGTTCCTCTTGGCATTTAACCATTTGAGGACTGAAAATTTTGGTCTTCCAGAGCTGCAGCATCCCATATAGAATCAAAGACTTAAGTCCCAGTTGCAGTGTTCATCACTAACACCAAACTCTTACAAAAAGAGTAAAGAACAGAGTAAAAGAAAGAGTAAAGGATCACATGTTCCTATCAAATTGGAATTCTGTCCACCTTTCTTCGTGCAGGTCCAGATAGGTACCATTTTTCACTTACTCTTACCAGTCTGTTTCCTCTGACTATGTTGTGGGTTATCATGATTCAGTTGCAGTCATAGTCCTAGTTGCTCGATGTGGTGCGTATTATATCATCTCTAAGCCTTTCTCTCCATTTCTGACCACCCAGGAAGTGCTGAGAGTAGGAGCGGTCCACATGAGGAACAGCCAATACGAAGCACGTTACTAAGAAACACGTCAGCTCACGGTTTATAAAGTGTAGATGAGAATGTTAGAAGATTGCCAAGATCAAAAGGTTCCTTCAGTTGAACTGATCTGAATTCAGCTTTATCTGTGTATGGCAGGAAAGCACTGCTGTCGTCTCCAGCTACCAAGAGCTCGTGGTTTCTAATAGGGCAATTCTTGTTTTACCTTTTCCTTTCAATCTGGAAGGATAATTTTGTAACTGCACTAACCCTCTGCAGGCATTCTACTCTGTGCAGGCAATGCTGTGCTCCTGCCAGAGACCTGAAAAGTTGGTCAGCATCACGCTACTGGCAACAAAAAATAGTCAAGTACAGAATGCCATTTGATACCCTTCGCAAACTTTCACAGGCAGTGTTATAATGAGCTTGTCAGTGTTGTTAATCATCTTAACCTGAAAATAATGATAGCGTAGAAGTCTTCTCCACTTCAGAAAATACAAAGATCCTACTTACCAGTGTGAAACATAATTTCTATCAGGTATTTATAAAACTTAGAGTGTAGGCCTCTAAAAACTTATGAAAAGCTGAAGGTATTTAAGAAAAAATGTAAGTCTGAGGTGAGGTTAGAAGGTGTGATCACCCAGCCTGAGAACGGTTTTCATCTATTGTCGTGGTTTGGGCTGGACTGGCCACTGTGGAATTAGAGCATTGAGTACTGCTACTCCATTGTAACATAAGAGAGAAAAAGTGAAAAGTACATAGAAAGATTGCATAATGATACTCGGAGCGAGGCCACTGGACATCATCTAGATAATTTTTTTTTGTTAAAAAGCTTTGGGATACTTGTGTTTCATTCCCAGTTTCACGTAGCACATGAAAATACTGACACATTAAGGAAAAAAAAAGAGAAACCAACAACCCAACATTTGTTCCATATGATATGTAACATAAAGGGCCCCAGAATTGGGAACAAGCAGAACATTGCCAAGATAATCACTGTTTTATACTGACCTACAGACTTGCCGCAATCCTACTTTAAAGTTATCCTTGATAAATTAATAAATCTGCATCTAAAAGTGTTTGCCATTCTCAGGATGTTCCTGTCATTCAACGTCTTTCGGAACATCATTTTGAGGTTGAAGAAGCTAAGTTCTCCCAACAGCATCTTCTGTCTAGTCCTACGTTTATTTTTTGGATGTGCTTAACCTGATCTGCGCATGATTTTCAGGTGGATGATTTAAATTTGAACGCCTAAGCAAAATACCATGGTTTTGTATTCTGTTATTAATCTTTTGAAGAGAAGAATGGATTTTTTCCAGAGGCTTCCATTAGTGTACATCTGTTTCCAGCCCACAATATTAAAGTACAGTTTTGGAAATTCAGCCTATGCACGGTGCTGCTTCAATTTAGTTCCTGCAGCATTTGTTATTGCTCTTAAGATAACTGAAAGTTTCTTTGAGCTCCATATTGTAATTCTAATGCAGGCAAGCATTAAAGACCTCACAAGTGTTACTATCTACTATGGAAATAAATTTGCAATGGATACTGAAGAAACTAAAGAAACCTTCTTCTATCAAACATAGAAGTCCACACAGTACTGTGAAACTCAGGATGGAAAGGTCATGTCTTCCGTTGAGAATTCTGCAAAGTGGCGCACTGCCACAAATTCTTCAAGTTCTGTAACTTTTTTTTAATCTGTTTGTTTAATCAAGGCCAGTTCAGCAGAAACCTACCCCAGACCTCTCGTATTGTGCATTCCTTCTTGCTCGAGTTTCGCATTTAGTGAATGAACCTTTTTCTCATCCTGCATGTATTGCGCTGTGCAAGTGCCATTACAACAGACAGGTGGACTATTACTCCTTAAAAAGAACTTAAAGATACTTAAAAATGGATAATAAAATTCTGAGGAAACTCATCTCTTCAGGGAGACCTGTTCAATATACTTTTTATTCAGCGTGATAACTGGGGGGTGGCGGGGGTGTGCAGGCATGTTAGGGTTGTCTCCAACAAGGTGACTTCTGGTGGTCGCTTTGCAACTCCTGGGTCTGGTTCTAGTCCTAGACTGTGAAAGAGCTGATGTTTTCCCTATTCCAAACCAGAAATGATGGTGAAATTAAGCCTAGGTGGTTCTTTATAGAGGAGATTTTTGTTAATCATTTTGAGATCCTTAAAACTTTAAATGATCTGTAAATAATACAACAAATCTTCAATGAATATATTCTGAACCAACCATTAACAACAGTAAGAAAAAATACTGTTCAGATAATATTGCTACTGTAGTATAAATGCTATGGGGGAGAAAACCCCACATTCAGCTAACCTGGAATAAATTCGGCAGTCAAAATGCAATGAATATAAAAGGAAATTAGCAAAAACAATTAAAAAAAAAAACAGAAGGAAAAATATGCAATTTTTTTTAAAAAAATTGTTTTAAATTATATGTATGTTGTGTTTAAAAATAAAGTTTAAAAAATGTTAATCATTCCAGACCCTAACAAAAGGAAAGAAATTATTCATTGCAATATGTAGAGCTCAGTCAGGATCCCCCTTGTGTTTTGTAATAAGAAAGCCAAATTGCCTGAGCACTGCACACTTCATTTAGCTTTTCTGCAATTAAAAAATAATTGAAAAGCTCTTTTATTGCAGCAAGGCAGAGAGACTGTAAGTGCTTTGAATGCAAAGCATTTATGTGGTAAGATAAAGAATCTGTCAAGAGTACAAAGATCATCCTGGAAAATAAAATGTGTTATTATTTACATAACTCAATCTACAGGCCAAAACAGTACTGGAAAACATATAATATGGGAAAAATTATAAACCAATATTTTTAATTTCAGTTTTCTGAAATGGAAGTCATCTGAAACTGGGCTCTCTTGTTTTTCAGCTTATTATGACACTTAGCCACATCCCTAATAAAGGACCCATTCCTGAAAGCAGCACAGCTAATTACATTTTATTGTTTAAGGGTGCAACTGGGATTAAGGGCGCTCTCGCAAGATGATGGGTCCGTGTTAGTTTGCCCTATTAACCTATGCAAATGAATCTATGTGTCATGCCGAAGCTGCATAAATGTTAAAATTTGCTGCATATGTAGTCTAGCAAAAAATTGTAGCTTAATTTTGCCAAATTCCAAACCCTGGAGAAAGGAATATGAAAATGAGACTGTTTCACTGGTGTTTTTAATGTCCAGAGATTTGCAAACATATTCCTGGTGTGGTTTTTGTGGTATTTTTAGTTCAGGGTGAAGCTTGGTTATTCAATGTATGTTTTTATTTTATGTTGAGTTGTATGGCTAGAACATTTTTCCCTTCCACCATCCCCATACCAAAATACTTTTACTTAAAAATTCAGTTGCGTTTTAATGTTGGAGAGAGCACTCTAAAAACGTCATGTTCGTATACTTTAGGAACTTTGCCCTTCAGTGACAGTAGGTATTTCCTCAAATATTTGTACACTGTATTGTATTTGGCATACATTTGTGAACTGTGTTCGCTGTTGAGTATCTGATGAACAAAGAAGAGATATGTCTTTCGAGGAGTGTTATATAAAAGGCTGATAAACATGCAGTCAGAATTAACATTTCAGTACTTCTTTTGTCGTATTTAATACAGCTGAGATGTTAAAATATATGTTACTTTCCTTAACTATTTTGGAGTGCTTTAATCAGAAACAATATGATATGCTACACTATGAAGAACGTGGTTGTACGAGCTTTTGAAGATTTTTTTCCTTAAAGCTGCCTTTGCTATTTTTTTTTAAATATTTTTAAGATAGCTAAGCAAATTTCTCAGTTATGAAAATGGAACTTTTTTTTTGAAACCACAGACAAGCATAGTCAAATATTCCCAAATATTTAATTAGTCAAACAATTCCTAAACTAATATTGATTTAAATTAGTTAGACTATTGAAATACATTCAACACCCTTTCTTAGGGGAGCACAGTATCTATTGGACTTTGTGTTAGTATGAAATATTCGTAATTTTCCTTAAATTTACCGGTTTAGAAGAAGAGGCGTAAACGGAATTTATGGTTTCAAGCTTGACCTGTCTCTCCTGCAACATAATCTGAAAGTACCTTTTAATCAAAGTAATGTCTATTTTTTCAAGAAAAGATAGCAGTTATTCCCTGTTTCTGATGTCAGTTACATATTTAAGGAAGAAATTAAAAACTGGTTAAAGACATAGAGAAATCAGTTACTTATTTCTGTCGTTTTAGAACTGGTTACGATAACAGGCATTTCTTCGAGAAAGCTCAAAGCAGATTGAAAAAGCTCGGTTTTGTTAAAGATGTGCCTTCTTCAGTCGTGCTGAACAGGCTGTTGACTACAGCTGTGCGGAACTGCAACTGGGAATGAGATGTGAGCATCAGTACTGAAGTTCACTCTAAACTGTCTGGATAAAATCTTAAAAGTAAGCGTGCGAGCAGTTCTCCATAGCTGAGCTGCTCATACTGATCTCCTGAAAGTGTTAGTGATTATTGATGTCCGTAAAGTTACATCCCTTTAACTAGATAAAGCTATCTAGTTAAACCTATGTGTACTTAAACTGCATTAATCCTTGCTTGCATTGATTGTGCTGAAGTCAGGCTCTTGTCCCAAGTTTCCTTCCTGGGCATTTAAGGTTAGTGTCAGATGCTTTAGTAGTACAGCTGGAAAAAATAACAAAAAAGGCAGGTATGGAGAAAATTTCATCCTAGAGCGGATTAATTCTGTAACATTAAAAATTAATTAACATTAATTCTGTAATGTTCTCATGGTATAGCAAGTGTCGTCTTCATTTTGTCCAGTTAGCCCATGAGAGTCCACATGCAGGTCTTTTGCAGTAAGGTGGTTTGTAGGTCTCAAGTCCCTGAATGAACTCACGCTGGCTGGATAAGCACAGAGGACTTTTCCTTCATACAGCTGAGACTCAAAAGAAATAAAGTATATTAAGAATAGGTCTCTCGTCTAGTGCTAGAAGACAGGCAGACTTGAATGTGTGTGCATGTCTGTGTGTGAAAAGCCCTTGAATTTGGCTGCTTTTTCGTGTTATGGCAGATTTTCTTTTCCTGGTGAAGTAACAGAAGAGAAATAGGATTCCTAAATGTTTGGTGGTGGTATGCTGAAATACTGAATTAAACATCATTCTCGCAGCTGCAAAGATTTGGTTGCGGCTGCCAGAAGCTGTGGAGCAGAAGACCCATTCTTATGGGTAACACCACTGTTTGTGTATTCATTTGTAGCAGTCTCCTTATATATCTGCAGTAGAATTTCTGTATCGTTGGTTTTGCCTGGAGGGCTGGTCTGATATATTTTAATTGTCTAAAATTCATGTCAGCTGTCAGTGAAAATTTTTCAGTACCTCTCAACTGCAAGTTTTTTGAGTGGAGTTTGGTTGGGACCCTCTACTTGAGAAGATCATTTTTTGCTTTTTTCAGAAAGATTTTTTTACCCTGGTCAAAAAATGTTCTGTTGTAGGAAAATTTGAGAGCATAATAAATCCTGAGGTATGTCAGATATCCTTCATTTAACCTTCATGACACTCATTGTGTTCAAGAATAATCTTCTTTGTATGTGCTTGTCCAGTGCTTGTGTGAATAAGCCTATAAAAAAATTTGAGTTTTCCTGTGCTACATCAACCCAGAGATTTGACATATGTAAATTACCACCTATAAGAGTATGTGTTCATGATTTCCCTGTAGAAAGAAATGAAGCAAGACACTGCCTTTAATTATAGTTGCAATTTCTTTTTCAGTCTATTAAATCCTGTAGCTGTGGTCTTCTGTTAATTATGTCCTTTCTTCCATCTCGCTCACTTTAATTTTAGACCTATCAAACTGTTGGTTAATTGAGTCAATTTTTTAATTCATTACCTGTAACTTGTGTACTGTCTTACACGGGATTTTTTTCTAATCCAAATGAGTTTGTTGGGTTTTTTTCTGAAGGTGGAACAAGAAACACTCATTAGTGGTAGCAACATTCCTTAGACACTATATTCAACTTACACATTTGTTTGAATGTTTTTCTTGATATGGATGTTGGACTTCTGAGTTGATTTGCTAGTGAAATTTTGCAGTCTCAAATTCTCCAATAATAATTCTGGTAAATAGCAAGGCAAAAATAACTTTGGACACAAGGAATCTCTATAAAACGAAAAAAAACCCTCTTCATTCTTTCCTGGGAGTTGGTCTGTAGGTGTGTGTTGTCTAATGCTGCATTTTTAGCGTTACAGCATTTCAGAAAGCTGTGTGCATAGATTTCTCTTCTGGCAGTGCACAGCCGTGCACTCATTAAAATGGAAATAGAGATTGTTTCTATGACTGTTGTACTCTGAGCATGGCAGCTAATGTGAAGGCCCCGGGGAGTGGGATTATCTGAGGACAGGTTGGAGGAGACAGGTAGCTGAACTGGGGGATCAGCAGCAGGAGAAAGCTGACCTGCAGGCGAGCGCCCTTCTGCAGGTGCAGTGGTTTGAGCTGAAGGTGCTGCTGTGATCATCTGCTCCTTCTCCTCACTCTCTATGAGAAGTTCTTTCCCCTTCAGGTCTGCTAGATGAGCCTTTTGTAAGACTGTTATTTAACTGTCCTGTTGACAGCCAGTGTATTAGCCTTTTGGTAGCCCTTCTCATTTAACTCCTTGACTTAAAGAGTGATCACCCGTGCAGGTAAGTCAATAAATCCAAAGGGGGTTGGTGACAAGCAGTTCCCCATGGTCTGGGTGAAATGTGCTCTAGTAGGCACAGCGGGAACCAGCAGATGTATTGGAGAAGTAATGGTCTAGTGTCTTACCACTGTTTAGTAGCAACTTCTGACTCTTTGGCTGTATCTGTGTGTGAAAACTACATTATCAGTGTTCTGAATATACTGGTGTTTGTTCAATAATGGAAAATCAGTTGAAACATCTGGACAATTTACTAGTACAGAAGAACAATGCAACACCAAAAAACATTTACTGTCTTCTTGAAAGGAAGAAAAAGGTAGGCTAGGAGGATAAAGCATCTCTGAAAAGAATGAAATGATAGAAGACATTAATTCCCCTCCTCCCCGCCCCNTCTCCCCCCCAAAAAAGTACCCATCGCCCCACCCCCCAAATACCCAGTAGACGAGCCAAGATCAGTTAACCTAGTACAAGATACTGGTGCAATTCTTCACTCTTGGGACGGTAGTTTGGTTTTGGGTGTTTTTCACATCTGTAGGGTGCAAAATGATAACTAAGTACATCCTTGCATAGTTTAGCATCTGTGTTAATCTGAGGCCTGCAAAAATCAATAATGTATCTTCACATTTTATAACGAAAGTCTGTGTGTCAACTGTAGCGTCAAGGGAGGAGAAGCAGTTTTTCTGCATGGATTAAAAACTGTTGAAAATGAAGATTACATTAAGGAAAGACTAATAAGAATTGAATAGGTAGTTTGGATTCATGCAGTTGTGCTAAGATTAGAGGAACATTTAATAACTCTTGCTTCTTTTTTTTTTCCTAATTCTTGTTATTTTGTGACTTTCAGAAATCCTGTCAGAAACCTGTGGACAAATACATTGAGTATGATCCTGTTATCATCTTGATTAATGCTATTTTATGTAAAGCACAAGCATACAGGCACATTCTTTTCAATACAAAGATAAATGTAAGTTGCTATGCACCTACCCTGTGACTTTTTTTGGTTAAAGATATATTTAGATTTGGTAATTTGATTGTAATAGTTGTAAAATTTTAGAGACTGTTTTTCTCCTGCCCTTCCACAGGTTCCAGCAAGCTGAACCAGTTATATCATGAATAGAACACACGAAATCTCAAACTCCAGCTATTACTAAGAAAGTTACTGTCTCCACAGTAGTGATGCTACAATACCAAAAAATACATCATCTTACGTGTTAAAAAGGAGGAGAAGAAACTGTATGGAACTGTTCTTGCAGTTTTCAACACCCTCTAATTTGCCTATCATGTTAATTGATGTTAAAAGGATGATGTGCTAAATTACATTGGAAGAGAAAGATCTAATTTCAAATTAATTTCCAAATTAAATTTCTGTTGGAAACAGTTCCTTCTGAAAGGAGCTATAGTGGTATACCATATTAACAATACTGTGCCAGTTAAACCTGCTGTACTAATTTCTCGTGAGTTTCTTCCTGAGTAATTAACCATGCCCTCAAAACTATAGCAAAAGATAGTAGCTTTCACATGAAGCATTGCTGATGCAGAGTTACGTAGTCAACTTAGTTGTGCTGGCCAAGCTGGAGCGTAGAGGTGCAGCTTTTCTGACAGAATTGCATATTTTTACTTTAAGGATTGATTTCCCAGGAGAGGGAAGCTAATCTGGAGCAAACTATCCAAGCATAAGTGCCTGCTGTGTTCATGTTGATACCTCTTGGCCAGTCCAGTGTTAAGCCATGTAGATAAATACACTTGCCTTGTCTTTCAGGCACAAATCTGACTACTGATTTTTAATTAATTCAATGCTTCTGGAGACTGGTAATGATGTTTTCCATGAGGCTTCTGGAAGAACTGTTCCATCTGTGGAAATTTCATTTATTCAAATAAATTGAGTTGAATTTTAAACTGGTTTAGCCTGTGCATGTATGTGCAATTGGCATAACTAGTCTCTAATGGAAAAAACAGAATCCATGACAGAAATTGCATTGGTTTATTTACCTCTGTATAAAACCAGAATTCACCCCGCATACACACCAGCTTACAGACTGTTTAATGTGGAAACATGCTAACTATGGGCCCTCACGACATCGTTTTTGCAGTCACTTCAGAGGATATTTTAAAGTTTTGTTTGGTTATATTGCTCCATTTATTTTTGATACCTCACCCGTATCTGAACTGGTTTTGGTATAACTATACGATCAGGTTCTTGTAATGGAGATTGTCCCACGGAAAAAGAAACAAAGCTATTTAAACCAGTGAGAACTGGTTTAAATCATCAGAGATGAATGGAGTAGTTGCCCTTAAACTGAAATATTTGATAGAATTGTACTAGCTATGGCACGATTTTGTCTTTATATTCCTAACTGAAATAGCCTTCCCAATTTTAAAAAAGTATAGAGCAGGCTTTAGAAACCAGAGTTATATACCTTGTTCTGTATGGAAGTGTTCATGCAGTTTTCTACACCCTCTAATTTGCTTGTCATGTTAATTGATGCTAAAAGGATGATGTGCTAGACTAGTGGCTCAACAGAAGTAATTTGCTTATATTTCTAAACAAAATTTTGTGTAGAGATGTTGAAATGTATTTTAAATACCAATTTCATCCTAATGCTTTAATTTATGCTGATTTAGTACTAATGCTTTTATTGTTCTTTCATTTACCAGATTCATGGGAAGCTCTGCATATTTTGTTTGCTCTGTGAAGCTTATCTCAGGTGGTTGCAACTACAGGATTCAAGCCAAAATATAGATCCTGATGACTTAATCAGATATGCCAAGGAATGGGATTTTTATAGAATGTTTGGTATAGCTTCTTTAGGTAAGATTGATGATTAGTTCATGTCACTATCTACTCTTTAAGCATTGAATAATTTTATGAGTCTTTCAACAAGCCCGTATTGCACAAACTAATACACAGTGGATGTCATGTCCAACCCAGTATGGTTAAACGATTATACGCATACTCTAATTTGCCTTCATTTAATGCAAATGCATATTTTGATCCTGATTACAGTTCACACTGATATGATCAGCATTAGATATCAAAACACTGAAAAGTGGCAATATTTGGAAATCATTGCCTGAATCTATTTACATAGTTTGAAGGCCAATGGAGAGCTGAGCCTTATTCTGTATTTCATGTTGACTTCAAGGTTTATTATTCATTAAGGTGATAAAAAAATTAAGGATTATCCTTACAGAAGTAAACAATAATTGGGAAAAGTTGTACGTGGTTTGGGTTTGGTGTTGTTTTTTTAATGAATACACAAAAATACAGAGCAGTGTCATCACTGGTAAAGAGTAAATACTTCTGTGCTCTAAGACTACATTTGAAGGCAGGAGAGCGTTTTTGTTTTATTTTGGTTAATACTTTTATTCTCATACTTTTTCTGGTGATAGTGTTTAAATCAAGCCTGCAGACTAAAACTAGTATTTCCCTTAGACAGTTAGAGTATAACTTAAGTCATTTATTGTCTAATGTTGCTCTAAGTAGGCTTTCATAACATGTCAGTAAAAATGTGGGAACTCATTTTTCAGCAGTAATTCATCTATTACAGTTGTCATGAGAGTTGCTTTGACATCTGCATTAATTCCAGTGTTACACAGGGGCATGGTGTCAAAAGAAGTCTAATAGCGCAATGATATTTTCACCCTAGTGTTCTTTCTCATGCTGGATGGAAAGGGTTCATTGCTGTGACCTTTTCAAAGAACACAAATATTGATTTTGTTTTAGAGGCTAACAGACAGTTGAAAAAACCCTCTCCTTTTGTTAAAAAGGAAAACTAAAGAGGTCCTTATGCTAAACTTCCTAGGCTTTATGGCGTCAGAAATTATGACTATGACAATCCTACAGATAGAATTCTGTGATACAGTTATTCTGAATGTCGTGATACTGAATTAGTTTAAGTAAGTAATAGTAATATTTGCTTATTAAAATGAACACAGGAGGTAGAGGACTTGTTCGTATTTGCATACGTCTTTTAAATAGCAATGGCTCAGTTGCATTTGGGATGTGTCATTTCACTGAAATTCATCCAAAAAAGGACTTGATTTTGGTGCTTCATTCTCTGTTTCCAACTCCTCTCACTTCTCTTAGAACAAACTTCATTTTTGGTTGGCATTTTTATTACCTTATGGTGGATGAGACCTGAGATGCTGAAAACAAAGTCTGACTTCATTTTACTTCTCAAAGCACTGCTGTTATCCAGCTATGGAAAGCTTTTGCTAATTCCAGCCGTTATTTGGGAACATGACTACACGCCTTTGTGCCTTGCATTTATAAAAGTGTTTGTCTTGATATCAAACTCTCAGGCAATTAGAGGTATGTTTTTGCTTTTTTATTACTACATTATTTGTATAGAATGTGTGTGAGAGAATGCAGCTGTTACAGAAGTCATTATTATTGTTATATTTTTTAATTGGTGTCAGATATGTGACTGAAATGGCTCTAGCTTAAAACTGTGTTATTTAGACTTTAATAGAAAGTAAATGAAACGAAACACTTTATTAAAAAAAAAAGCACCTCATGTCACCATCATCTCTTTGTATATGCTATATTCTATCCATCAGATCCGTCAGTTAGGATTTGAGACAACTCATCATGGATCATTGAAACATAGAAAAACATAGAAATAGAATTCTTTGGGTGTCTGGAAAATGAAAATTTCACGTTAATTTTATGCATAGTTTTGGAATGCAGACTTTTAAGATTTATATGATTTCTTATACATACAAATTAATATGAATTCTCACATGGTTTCTATGGTCTTATTAAATGGTAAATGATAAATTTGTTCTGTTTTCTTTTGTAGTTACACTGAACTTGAACCGAACACTCCCTTGGTTGGCCATCTTCTTTGGATTAATTTTGGAAAATGGTGTGGTCTGCTTTTTCCAGAAAATGGGGTGGGATGTTTGAAATGTCAACCCAGATCTGAAGAAATACCAACAACATGATGATCATTTTCTTAAGAATGATCTCTGCCAGCAGGCTCCAAAGACACTATTTTCACAGTGATAAAGAAGGTGATAGGTAACAAAAAACTTGCATTAGTGTTGAGTGTAGACAGTTTTAGGATGAGTTAAAATGAGAAACTTTAGAAGTTTGGCTATTTAATGTGGTCAGCCATAAAACTTCAGCCTTAGCTTGTTTATTTTCCCATTAAAAAATATGAATGTGTCACTGTCCTAATAGCTTTATAAATCTGGCTGCATAGCTATGACTGTAACAAAAAAGGTACACTAAAAAAAATTCAGGACTGCTACCAATCACTGCATTTTTGCAGAAAGAGGAGGATGAATTGTTCCCTTAAGAGGAAGGAAGAGAGTCAGTGGAAAAATATAAAAGCCAAAATTGATATTTCCGCAAAAACAGATTTTCAAAGAGAGAAGTGAACATGTGCAAGCATTTTACTAGAGAAGAGTCGTGTATTGCAGAGTCAAACTACAGTGGGAAAACTAAGTTGCATTCTCTGGAATGTTTATCTAACAATCCAAACTAATAAAATATCTAGTTCTAGAATAGTCTCTAGGAACTATAGTTTTATCTGGCTTGAAATTTTGTGTGATCTCATAAATGCTGCTGCTTTGTTCTCAAAGCTGAAAAGAGACTGAAAGGATCCTGATCCCCAGCATACAAGGTTGTTTGGGATACTGCTTCTTCTGCATTTAATATTGAGCCACATCCCTCACACCCAGCCTTCATCTAGCAGCAGGTTTAGTGGAAGCAAAAAGTGAAGTACGAGGCTGCTCCACAATAGAGTAGTACTTGTTAGGAAAAAAAACCTAAAAAACAACAAATAACCCCCCCCAAACAAAACCTGTTTAGGCCTAAATTAGTGAAGAAACATTTATAGAAGTTCTGCACCTTTTTCCCCAGCAGGCAAAGAGAGGGCTAGATGGCCCACAAAGGAACTGGCAGAATCAGTTTCCACAAGACAGTAATTAGGACATGAACCTACTTCTTTTGTGCAGACCAGTTTCCATTTCGTTCCATCCAATGTTTAATTCTCCTGCTTCAGTTCTGGAAGGCTGTACTATCTGTGGGTACTGCTTGCATTCTTCATTTTCCTCTCTTATCTGCGTTTTGCAAAATGCATCAAATAACGTTTTGCAACATCTTCAAGTTAATTCCAAACAGGTTTAGAGTAAGTCTAGGTTATCGCACAGAAGATGTGTCTGATGCAAGTGCCCATGCCACAGTAAGTTACTCGGTCAGGAAAGCAAATGTTTGCTGATCCTGTTTTAATAGGTCAGAGGCTGACACCACTTATGTGCCATTTGTGTTAAATTTGACACCTTTCTGAGCATGTGATGATATGGCTAGAGAAGGCAAAAAAAATCCAAATTGCAATGTCTTTTCAGTACACGAGACAGTTTAACACTGCAACTGCCCCAGCGAGCACATAGTTGTGAAGGTGTGTGAGGGATCCACCTTGCTACTGGTGTGAATTAGTGGCCAGGCAATTGAGTGTAGGTGTGCAGTTGCTCACTGGTTGAGCAGCAGCTCTGGCAACGCGGTACCTCGAACATGCTTCGCTTTATGTAATTAGATTTGGGGAGATATTCCGCCCCCAAAAGCTTTTTTAAAAACAGTATGTTGCCAAAGGTGCTTTGAGTAGTGCTCATCTTCCTCCCACAACGCCAGCACAGTGTTGCAACAGGGGCTGCAGGTTGAGAGGGTGCAAAGAGAAAGAGCAGTAGATCTTTTAGAAAAGCTTCAGAGATGCAGAGATGCTGGTCTGGCCTGCTTTCATTTTCCTCCTTCACCTTCTGCCTTGAGTTTAAGAGGGAATGAAGTTGTGCTGCAGCAGAGAGGGTGACAGAAGAATATGCACTAGGAAAATGCTGGTGCCTGCTGAGCCAAAGCCGGTTTGTTATTGTAGTTGTCATCTGGCTTTTACCCAGCTCTCCGTTCATCATAGTACAACCTCAGCATTGCAGCCAATAAAGTTTCTCACCACTCCGTATGTCCCTCTTCAGGAAATGTACATTCTTTCTACCGCCAATTTTGTTTTTCTAATGATGTAACAACAGTGCTTTGGTTTGTTCCTCTTAGGTTAGATTTTATTTTTAAATTTAATTAATGTTATGTGTCATGATTATACACAAAAAACTTTTTCAGAAATTTCTCCTGTGCCTGCTCTGGCACTGGTTTCAGTCTAAAGACTGAGTGGAGCACATTGAAGTGTGACTAATGCAAGGGGAAGATTTTGCATTACGTGTAATGTAAATATTACCTAGTCAGCAGCAAAATTGTAAATAGAATGTATATACATTTTGTTTGGAAACAGTTTTTATAAATTAAAGTTTATTTTGAATTAAAAAAAATTGATTGTAGGTCATTTTCTGAGTTTTATTCAGAAGACCTAGAACGGACACGAACACATTCCAAAAGTAGAACTGCTTGTCTATTGTGTCACATATGCCAATAACGTATCAGTTATGCACTCAGTAATGCTATCAGGAGCCACCACTGTCCTTATGCAACTTTGAGGATGGAGAAGAAAAGTGAGAGATACAGAGCTGTGGAACGAAAGCAGGCGTTGTACAGGTTTTCAGTCTTCAGAGGCATCATTATTGTTTAGTAATGTAGAACATTCTGCCTTGTCTGGTTTTATGGCTATTCATTTACCAGAACGAACATGACAAATACACTAATATTTCATAAATCGGGGGGAACTTTAGGACAGCCTTAGTGTGTGTGTGCTGGTCTGTGTGCATTTTTGATGTCTTTGGAAAAGGATTCCATACAGCGCTTAAGAGAACCGAGACTATTTTAAGGTCCTGCCTGTTTAAAACAGTCATCTCTCTTGCTTTATTCCTTTTTGTCTTTTGAACTCTTCTTTAATGAACTCCTTGTAATTAAATAGTCAACTGTGTTGAAAGATATATGACAAATAACCTGCCCTTTCTATGTATCTTCAGTTGCTTCCTTAACTTACAGGAAAGGATTTACTTGGGTTAAAAATGTAACAGCCTGCAAATGAACCTATGTAAACTCTTTGAGTTTTGCTTGGAATCAAAAGGGTTATTGTGGCCTGTGGGAAATTTGTGGGCCTATGGAGCAAATTCCAGAATTTTGTCGGATGAAATGCACAGTAGAACCAGTGATGTTATTTAGACTTGGGTTGAGCAACTGTTTAGTGATTGCGCAGTGGGAGCTGGGAACTTTAACCGGATCCATAGAAAACAAGTATTTAGAAATTACTCAATATAAAAATGGAGAATTAGAGTATAAGCTAGGATGGGATTAAAAGAATGTAGGTGTCAGGCAGACTTCTACAAAATTAAGAGTTAAGAAGACTATAAAAACTAAGGGGATAGAATCTCAAGAAAAATTAATATGTAAGAAGAGATGCAGTATAGGTGAGTACGAGTGTATGATTAAGCAAATATACAAATATCCTAATCCTAAATTTTCAAAGGCTGAACATGAAGGAAGAATATTATTTATTGTAGCCATTTTTGTAATAGTCTAATATGATAATATGAAATGGCAAAGGATATCTTCCAAAGAGTAAAGTCTGGGTTTCCTCAGAAAAGTTACTCATTACTTCAATGGTTTGCACTCCATCCTTGAAAATACACTTTTATGGGAAGAATTGCCAATTGTACAGAGATAGTTTTAATCACTGTGAATAGGAAGAGCTGTGCAACAGCAGAGCTTCTCCCTTCATTCTGCAGTAGCGTGTGTTGCATTAGGTTGTGCTGGTGGAAGCAGGGGCTATACCCTCGTGACCTTGCGCAAGTACAGACAAGAGAGTCCTTTCTTCCGCGACAAGCCGTATCGCAGGCATATAAACCGCCATTTGTTAGCCCAGTCTTCACCCAACTGAAAGTAAAATAGGACATCTGCACTGGAAAACTTAGCAGCTGATTTCTCATAAAACAAGCAAGCCATTGTTTTCCAGGAGCTGACATGCTTTCGCAGTCCATCAGCTCTCCCCCAGTTGGGTAGTGTTAAGCACCACAGTGCCATCTGGAGTTGAGAAGTAACGTGCTATTGTTTCCCAAACTGGAAGGAACATAAAAGCACTGTAATAAGTACATATTCTTTGACTAATTTTTGTTTTGTAAAATCACAAATTCAAGCTTTTAAAATTAACAATCATTTTCAGTTTGGAGAAGCGTTACAGTGAAGTTAGTGATGAAAAACAGGTCATAAAATACTTGTTTTGGTGACTTGGTGTCAAGGTCATTTCAATATATACACCATGAAAGCTGTAAAATGCAAATTGTTTTAGCACAGCATCTCTTTGTTTAAGAGATAAACAGTCCTGCAAGATGGGATTATTCTGAGTAGCCTCGCTGAGCTCAGAGAAAATCCATGTTGCAAAAGACATAGCGAATGCATTCCTCCACTGATAAACATCAATAGGAATTTCGTTGCTGAATTACTTTGAAACCCGGGTTGCTGCAGTTAGACTTTGCAGGAAGGTGCATATAACAAGATTCCCATTTTCTCTCCTGCCTCTTTTAATGCTGTTCTGACCTTCTTAGTCATTCCAATAATGCTTACTATATTACTGAGGTGGCTAGAAAGAAGATCTGAACATGAGCAGCTTTGTAAGATCTTTTTCCTAAACATGATCTGCTGTCCTAAATTTGTAAAGCTCTTTTGAGCTCTGGATAAATAAATGGCAGGTCTGCAAGGCAGCTAGGAAGTACCGCCAATGATGTTTTAATTGCTATTCATTAGGATAACAGATACTGTTTGGGTTTGCTTGTTTGTTTTTTTATTTCCTGGGTAAAAATGTGGTTTAAATTCCTTTACATAGTAGCGTAAGTGTGTGAACTCGTACAGTTCGTACATGTGCTGGCTGCTGCAGAAATAAATCCAGATGACTCCCATCATTTCTTACAATCTGTAACTGTAATTCTGAGTACATTTTTAGTCAAAAGAACTATTGTCCATAAGCTGCAGAGAAGTGCCTGCCGTAGCTATCTGAGCAGAGGAGTGGGGACCTGAATCAAGACCTGAATCCTAATCCTGGCTATAAGACTGACTACTGCTGCGACCTTGGGCAAGTCATATACATGGCTTCATTAAATGATTGTACCTCCACCATCCCAGGATTTGAGGGAGGATTAATTTGTTCATGTCTGCTTAAAAAGATGAAAAGTGTTAAGTCCTCTCGGCTGCAGGTTGTTGGGAGTCAGTCAACACCATGACTGTCAGGTACTGCAACAGACATCCCAGGAGCCAGAGAATGTGAATATTGAAGGTGACATGTTTAAAGAAGTCCTCGCTGTTATGTTAAGGGAAGCTTTAATGCTGACCCTTGCTGGCATACAGTTCTGTAACATACATATCTGAAGACTTTTAGAGGTATGTACAGCAAATCATGAATCCCTTATTGTGAATTTTAAGTTACTGCAGCTGCTGCGTGCCAAAATAAATCTGAAGTTAGTTAAAAAACTGGGAGGGGAGGGAGCTGGCACATTAACTGATCTTACTTTCAACTATCTGAAAGGAAAACTAAAGTATTTTATTTGACAGTCTGAGACTTTGAGGTAGAAAGCACAGGGAGGTCTTGCGTAAAACTTATAAAAAAAAACCAAACAAACCATTGGTATCTTTGCAGTAAATGAATCCAGTAACATTGCACAAATTGAAACAAGAAAACAAAATCTGAACAACACAGAAGCGCTTCTACTCACCTTGCTTTCTTTTCTCAGAACTGCTAATTCACGCTGTAAGCATGCATGGGTGTTACCTTTGTAGTGATTCCCTGCCGCGCATGCTGTAGCCCAGCCGATGCTGTCATACATGCATCACTCCTAAACTTTGATCCCTTCTTTGGTCTCTCACTTCACTTCCAGTATAATGCTTTGGTTCTAACCTTCAAAGCCACTGATGCACGATGTCTTGGCTACAGCAAAGATAGCATCTCTTTCTCTCAGTAGGACTACAGCGTTCTTTTGATCACCAGAAATCAAAAGTCAACAGAAGTGTAATAATAAATAGGAAGAAAACATTCTCCACTGAGAGCATCCACTGCATAATAAAGTGCCATGTACCAGCACCAGGAAAACTGGCTTGCACTTTGCAGGATAGGGAGTAAAAGTGCATGTATCACTGTGAGCATACTCCTTATCAATTTTTTGAACAACAGGAATCTGTTTCCCTATGAGGACGTTTCTCCTGCTTAGTAGTGTGGAAATGGCAGGTGAGTTGCACAGCAAGGAAAACACAATCCATCTCTCACTCATTCCATCCTGGGAGGGAGCAAAATGAAAATAAGACAGTGCTGATTAGCGAAGACTTTTTTCAGCAAGGGTGGACATGTTATTAAAAACCTTTCCTTTGGAAAAGCAAATTAACTTTGCTGTGGATGAACACAATGGTAGGTATTCGTTTCTTTACCTAACCACATGACAAGACTTAGTTTGTATTAAAAACTCACATCTTTTCTAACTTTCTTTTACATTTCTTTCATTTTAAGTGGATTTTTCCCCTAAAAACTTTCCTGCTTAATTGAATTTTGCAATTTATCTAAATGACGTGTATGTGTATATAGATGGAGAGAGAGGGAAGGTCAATCCTATTACAGCCTGTGCTTTTTCTGCCTTATCTATGCATGAAATTGTGCAGCTTCTGACCATATGAAGGTCCTACACGGAAAGAACAGGCCACCTGGGAGAAAGGCACCTTATCCTCACAATAGTTTGACTATTGTGCAACAGGACAGATTGTATCAGTTTAAAAAAAAAAAAAAGAAAAAGTCATGTCCCTGATAAAACAGCACCAGAAACACGTATGGATCATCTCTCCCTTCCCCCGGTGTTACTCATCTGCTTTCATTTAAAGAAATGCCAGCATGGTGATGCTAATCTAATTCAGCTGCAGGAGCGCTTTGATAGAAAGTTCAGAGAGGTGTTTTTAATCCTCTACAATACGTCCTGACAGCGGACGGCAAAGCAGGAAGCCCTCGCGTGCGGATCCTTCCTCCCTATAATGGCAGGGTGGAAGGCGCCGTCTGTAATTTCATGCCATTATGCCGAAAAGCGCTGCCTCCTCTGAGCTCCTCGCAGCAGCTGCTCCCGCAGGCTCAGCTCTTTGTCCTGAGCCGGCAGCTGCCTCTGCCACCGCCGATGGGAATGGTTTTGTTTTCGCCGAATCGGATGGGGCTAGAAGTGAACTCGGAGGTCATCTGGTCCTTCCTCCAGCTGCGAGGCTGGATAGGCACTCTCCACAGCTGTTCTCAGCGGCAGGCAGAGATCCTGGCCCTGGGGGACCAAAGCGAAGCCACCTTTCCTAAATTAGGAGACCTGTCAGCTCTTACTGCGTGCAGTTTATTCAATACGATTGAATAAGTTTTGTGAAAATTTTAAGATTTTACTTGAGGAATCCATTGTGAATGAAGATGATGGCTTTATCTTTCAGTAAGTTTGTGTCCTCTACTTTAGTTCTCCAGGTTGCACGCATCCAATTCCCTGCTGCCCCCTGCAACAGCCTTGCTAAGCCTGCAACATGAAAATCCATCAGGCAGATTCCTTGGCTGTAGGACTGCAAAGCATTTAGGACTCAAATAAATAAGGCACCCTGTACCTCTTCAGATCTACTACAGGCTTCTTGTAAGGACTTGTTACACACGGTTAAGTTGAAACAAAAATATGATCGCTAACTACGAGAGAAAACATTTAATTCGGAGAACGAGCATGGTGAATTGAGATCTCTGTTCCTGGAGAATAAACGCATCTGTACAAACTCCCTTCTAATTTGCAAAAGAAATTGTAGTGTAAATTTCCATCGTCGGGATACTTTTAAGCACACCCTCTTACAAATTAATGTCGGCGGTAATAGTGAGATGCGCTTGGCTTCTCTAATACCGATTGACGTTTCTGTCTGAGCACACCTGCATTGGAAAGCACAGAAGAGAGTTTTATTCTCTATGAGAAGAAGTGACACTGAAAGCCTAGAACGGGCCTACGTTTGCAACAGAAGCAGAAAGGACTTTTTGAATGACTGGCTAGTGATAAGTGGCGCAGGGGAAAAATGTCCTATTGTGCAACCGCATAAAGCACCGGAGACAAGACAAATCTATTTACATATGAAAACTCAGACCTCAAGCAAATCCTACAAAAAAAGACATGAGACAGGATAAAAGAAATGCATAAACCAGAATTCTTTCTTCCCCACAGAGATTACTGCAAATTTCTACCTCTCTCATTTATCATTAAATTTTAATCCTTTATGCAAGCGCAATGACGGTCCCCAAAATACACTACAGCTTTGTTCATAAATGTCTTTACTCTTCTAAAAATGCACACAAAGAGAAGTATAAATTATGTAGTGAATAGGTGCTATGTATTTCATTTCTCTCCACAGGTTATATTGTATGATGCAAGGTATTTAAGGAAATGCTGCTCCAATTTGAGCAACATGACTAAGTGTCTGTCCGAAAGAGCAAGGGTAATTCAAAGATACAAGCCAAGATTGTGTATGATTTGTACAGTAGTAAACAGAAGAAAAAGGAATGTTGAGACTCTTAGAGAGACTATAGACATGCTGCATTCATACAGCATAAAAACCAAATGGTAACAGGATGCTGTAGTGCTATGAGAAATTAATTTTCACTCTGATTTGATGTATTATTTTTCTTTCAGCCAATTCTGATAAAATGTCCTTCCCCTGTACCAAACAGCTATTTTAATGTTTCAGTGGTTGTCATGGTTTATACCTTTTGTGTAATGTAGCATATAAAAAAATAATTTTATTCCATGATGTGAACAGCCTGTGATGTTATTTAGTAGTAATGGAACAAGTTAGAAATGTGGTCCTGTTTAAGCTTGTACTTTACCTGTCCAAAATGTTGCATCACTCCTTATTAATTTGCCTCTGTGTGCCCTGCTTGAACGTTCCAGCATCTTAAGCAACCCTAATGATTGTAGGCTGTGAGGGCTGTCAATACAAATAATTAGTGCTACAGGTTTTTGTTAAATTCCAGATTCAGTTAAACCAAAGACACTGTAAAGGGTTGAGTTGAGAGGAAAAGTGAAACGTACTGTCCCTGTCATCCAGGTGCTTTTATAACTGAAGTAACAAGCTTATTATGGTGCCTTTTTGTAACTGATGTAAAAGGTTCTGCTGTTTGATGAGTCAGAAGAGTTTAAGCAAGAGCTGGTAGGGCTCAGACAGGCAACTTTATTGTTTGTGACAGTGCCTGGTATCCTGAGCCCAAATGAGCTCCCAAACTCTTACTCATGTGTCTAGCCAGATAATCACAGGGACGTTTCTGACCCATGGAAGAAATGCTTGTGATTTCTGAAAGAGAGCAGTTAGCACTACGAGGAGGACTGAACTACTTCTGCTAACGTGAATTTAAGGCAGTGGTTTGACACAGGATTGAACTCTCTATGCACTAACACTTCTAAAGAGTCTGCTTCGGTCACATTTTTTTTAAATCCTAATAATTCACGATTTGCATGGGATTTCTCCTCTCATTTTAAATTGAGGAATTCTCAAAGATTACATTCTCTTAAAGACATTATCTTAATAACGGCTTAGCATGAATGCATTTAAAACCGTGGCAAAAGTTCAGTGAAAGGTTGAAAAAGTCACAAGCCTGCGTATTTCAATAGCAAATGGGTTTGTCTCTTTAAATTGCATACCACCCTTATCTGAAAAATGTAAATTCTACTGCTAAAAGCACATTCCTCTGAAATCAGATGTGGGCTTCATTACTCAGGGCTGGTTGTTTCCACATTCATCTAATGAATTTTCCTGAACAGAAACAATGAAAGGGAGCCAAAAAAGTAAGGAAAACAGACTTCTGCAGTGACTATTCGTCCCCTCCAAAGTTCCTCTGTCATTTAAAAACGAATGGCCAAATTCACTGCTAGTCATCTGGAGGGAGAACTCCTTCCTAATCCTACTGCTTCCTTACAAGGTGTAATTGCCCCGCAAGCTGCAGGCACCAGTCCAGCACACATCGAACCTCACCTACAGTTTAATCCATCGTATCTGCCCCGGAGCACATCTGGGTTCTGTGGGGCCACCTCCACTCTTCCAGACAACCTCAGCTCGGCAGAGTTTGTCACCATGCGCAGACCACTATGCGCAGATGCCCCAGGTTCCTTAAGCCAGGGCAGAAACTAGTCCTCCCTGCACACCCTGGGTGTTTGCAAAGCTAACTGCACAGTGAGGGTCACCAGGATCGCACAACAGCCAGTTAGGAAGCTTTAGCACTTAGGTTAGGGAGCTTTGAAATTCCCAGGAAATGTTAAAATCAATATAAGGTGACTTTGCAAATAAGACAGGGCATTAGTTCGTATTACTTTTAACTAGTTTAATAAGAAAATTAACAAGTTATTTCCTTAGGTCATGTGGCATTGTCTAGAGTTAAATTTAGTAGCTTCAAGTAAACCAACAAAGATAACTGGATGGAAAACGTACATCTGAGGAGTTGTTTTCTGAGTAAATGCATGTAGTGTATGAAAAGGAACATGAACCTCAAACTGCTCTGATAATATATACTCTACAGGCAGGTATCACAAAACCAGCAGTAAATTCTTTTGAAGTAGCTGAAGGACACAAAGCTGCATGTTGCAGAAGAAAAGACCTGTTGATAGGGTTTCCTTTGGCACATACCCGATTAATCCTCCAATTTCACATTCCTCCCCAGCAGTCAGCTGAACGACAGAGTGTGGGAATTAGTCCCCTTGTCCTTAGAACAACCTAATTCCTCAAACAAAATTAATGGCTTTAGCGAGGCAGCAAGGCAAACGCATTCTTTCCAGTTAAGTAAAACTGTGTAGCTGCAACATTAAAAAAAATACATGACAAGTAGAATATGCCCAGACGTTAAAACAGGTTGAAAAACGACGTGAAAAATCCCCCAAGCTGTGAGCAACAAACCTAATGAAACACAGGACCTTAAACAACTTGTGTCCCAGGACCTCAGCACCTCCTGACCTGCGCGAGCCTCCATCCTCCACAAGCTGTGTGACATCCCCCACCACAATGCCCCCCCCGGTCCCGAAGGCAACACCTGGGGACTTCCCTGAGCCCCTTCCCCCTTTTGCTGCATCCCCAGTTTTCCTCCTCACTTGCTGAAAGACGTGATCGAAGACTCTCACCTCCATCCCTCACCACCCATCAGCACCCAGCACGGGGGAAGCTACAGCGCGTGCCCCGGCTGCCGCAGAGCTGCTGGCAGCCAGGTGAGCACCCAGCTTCTGCCGTCAGGCTGCTGCGTGGCCAAACAGAACTGAAAAGGTGAGTTTTACCCGGCATTCTGTCCGTGGAAGCAGCACTAAGTCCCTTTCCTCCTCCAGCTGCTAATTTGTACAAGGTTTATAAAAACAGAGCAGCTTTCCAACTTCTGTCCTATCAGGTGTGGTTTATAGCAAACAGACTGACAGAAAATGCAAGGACGGTCAATGTATAAACTTTGATTCCTTAGCAACTAGACTAGATATGAGGCAAAACCTTAGGCTAGTAAACAGATACCAAGTTGATCAACTTTTTTTATAAAGATGCTGGCGGGTTTGCTATTCTCTTTGTTGCATTTAAAATTTTGCAAACCAAATTACTGACAAGAAAATGTAAACTTTTTTTTTTTTTAAAAAAAAACTTATTTCAGAAATTCATGCAAAATTATTTGGTTACCTGTGATTAGGAACTGAATTATTATTTACAAATACAACATTTTTTTCACAATCCTTTTCCCAGTCTTTAATTCTCATGACTACACTAAATTTTGCGTTAAAAACTCAACTTTAGCAAGCATCTGAAAGGTAAGTCCAAACTACCCATGCAATTTTGCCCCACCTTTATTGGAAAACTCTTTCTGTGAAGCAACACTGATCTTTTTTACAAGTTATCCAAATGATTGTCTACTGCAAGTTTGACTGCATTAAAAAGTAGTACCTTCGAAAACATTTGCAGTGTGTATTTGAATACCTCTTGTGTGTTAGCATAGGTTGTTGGAGATACCATGCAGCTCTTAGACACTGTTGGAAATAAATGAGATGGAGCAGCTGATAATAAATTCAGTAGGAGCTGAAGCTGGACCTACATGCCCCTCTGTTATCGCTTCCAGGGCATCAGCCGCCTATTTTTTTTTTTATGACACCCACTTTCTCAAGAGTGGAGCACTTCTTCCAGATTCTTCTCTTCTTGTAGACTAGGAACATTTCAAAGGGACTAGACATGATGTAATTATGACTGTATGACTCTGCAGTTGTCATAGCAATAAAACGAGGATGGCATGTTGTAAAAAAACCCCTCCAAATATAGTTAGCACAGTCCCAATAATTTCTTATTTCTAACCACTCTACCACATTTGTATGCCCTTTGGAGAAAGGCCAGTGAAGAGTTACCCATGGTAGATTGCCTTCTGAACCGCTGTACTCCCAGTTTTCCATGTCTGAGCAGCAGGAGCTTAACTGTCCTTGTTTCCTTGAAAACCTACCTTTTCCT
Organism: Anarhynchus alexandrinus; assembly: GCA_008711295.1. NCBI lineage: Eukaryota > Metazoa > Chordata > Aves > Charadriiformes > Charadriidae > Anarhynchus > Anarhynchus alexandrinus. The sequence goes on from VUYV01000068.1 coordinate 3,074,239, forward strand.
GCGCCAGTTAAGTACTGGCTAAGCTGGCTACGCTGTGTGGGACTCGAGTTGTGCGGTATTACTGGGTAGGGAAGTTTTCAAGAGTTTCTTTCATTATACTCTGAAAAAGTATCTTTAAAAAGTTATGTGTAATTCAAATTGGGGTTACGGAGTAAAAAGGGGGAAGGGATCGTTGTTGGTATGTGGTTTGGACCAAGGGTAGCAAGCTTCTGTAGGAACACAGCTTGTTCTGTCACACTTACAACCAAACTGTGACTTGAAGCTGCATGTAACAATTACTCAGTATTTAAGCGATACTTCCCCAGCAAGCACCTCTCTTTCAAAGCAATTTCCCTACTTCATGCTGTTGTAATGTGATGAGGAGACAGAGCTCACAACTGAAACACCAGGCACAGAACTCTGCCTCGGGAACGACTGCTTATTGACTTAGTAACAAACATACTGTCTTTAAACCTTTGTCTAGCTAGCCAGCCTTCACAGAGTTTGAATTTGCCTTAGGAATATAGACAATAACCTCTCTCCCATGCAAGAAGGTGTTATGAAAAGGGAAAGGTGCTGAAAACTTAGCAAGTCCTAATAATCTGTCCTTTTTCCAGTGCAGATGATGTTGTGGAGTGATGCCTTGAGACTTTTATGCTTCCCTTGGTACAGTGAATACCAGCCAAGCATTCCATGTTCCCCAACTCACAAGCATGCTGCATAAAAATTAGAAACAGAAATCATTTGGCTTTTTAAGTTTCATTTATATAAGAGAAAGTACTGTGAATTTTGCTCAAGTCCATTCTTACCAGGGGGACTATTAATGAATGGCACCGTGTAAGGATTTGTAAAACAGAATTTTTAATTGTTGTAGAGACAGGATTTTCCCTGTTGAATTAAAAAACAAGTAAAATCCAATTAAGAGAGAGAAGTAGGGAATTCCCATTCCAAGTACAGGCAGGCAGAACCTTTTCCACTGTAGTTTAAAAACTGCTTGCTTCAATCCAGTGGTGACAACTAGTCCTAGGGTTTTTTAGGAGGAGGTTGGTAAAGGGGGAGGGTTTGGATTCACTGAAATGGTAAATTAAAATACACACAACATGAAAAAGTTATGCTAAACATCATGCTTTTTATTTTTTGGGCAAGAGCAAGAAAATAGCAGTACTTCAACAGACTAGAAAAAGCCTCATCTAAATACCAAAAGCACAGCAAATTATATTCAAAGCGGATACATTCTTAAGTCAAAGCGTTAAGTTGTACGTACGTATGTGTGTATATATACTCATACATATATACACACATACACACAGAACTTTTTAAATACAGATGTAGCCATTTGGATTATCTGTGTTTGCCTCATCATTCATTTTAGTTTTGGGTGAGTGAAGTAATTAGACCAGACTTAACATTAAAAAAAAAAAATCCAACCATTGCCACAGAATAGATTAAGAACTTATACACACACACAATTACAGCACAGTCTTTACTCTTGTGGCCTTTAAATTCCACTAAAATAAGCCAGTTTTAGAGGAAACACACAAAACCTCCACCCTGGGAGTCTCTTGGCTTTTATCACTGCAACATCCTAGCCTTTGCTAAAAACTAAGAGAGGAGCTACCCCAGAATGTGATCTCCAATTCTTTCTGTAAACTGTATGCATGCCAGACATGAACCATGCAAAAACCCTTTGAGATTTAAGCCCTTAATTATTAGCTTCTGTCAAGATTCAGGCACTGTGCTTTACAGCAATCTTTAGAATCAAAGTTAAGAAATGAAGATAGCGTTGGGAGCTGATTTTACTTAAAATAGAGAAGGGTGAAGACTCAGATAGTTGGCAACTCTCATTTTCCAAGCTGATTAAGCATTACATGTACACACTATGAAATAACAAAAACTTAACCAAGTGCTTTAGTAAGTTCCAAAAACAAAAATAAGTTATACTTCAAAGAACAAGTTAGTATAAAAAGTTTTAACATATGCAAAGTATGTACTCAAAATACTTATTTTGCTTTTTTAAAAAGAGCTGTAGTCTACCTTACAGAAACAAAGTTCACCCAGTATAAAATATTGCAATTTGTCCCATTTTGTCATATGAGAGGTTTCTTTATTCTTCATATGATCAAGAACACTTGCACAAGAGTTCATGTTATTCCAAGCCACACAGTGGCAGACAGACTATGTTTGAATCTGTGCTTTTACTATGCAGTGCAGTAAAAGCTAAGCAAACCATTTCAGAACAGAGTTTAGCAGGTCAAAGAGCTATGTTGATGCGAGAAATCCAGACAACAGTATAAAAGTTAATGCCAAGTGACAGTACCAAGAAAGTGAATTAGACCAACAGAAAAAAATCCTGCTGATAACATTCACTATCACATGTACAGCTTGTAAGCTAGGAATAAGGAAAAGTCAAAATTAGCTTAAGGAGAAAAAAAACATTTAACCTGTGTAAACAATCCACCCAGTACAAAACTGGATGCAGCTGATAAGAGCAGAACTAGCTTAGTAGAGCTGAGGATGTGCGTGCATCCAGATGCCTGTTCAAAATGCATTTATCAATACCGTTGACCAAAAAAAAAAATATATCACCGATAGCTATTTACACCACAGCGGAGGCTTCCCTCCCCCCTTAAGTAGTTATTACAACTCAGGAAGTCGCTGCTGTCTTCTACGATTAAAATTCCAGTTATAAGCTACCAACATTTATAAGTTGAAAACACCCACCTTGCAAATTAAACTGAAAACTCTTGTCAAGCATGTCTGAGGACTCTTCAAAAGTTAGAGTACAGCACTTTCCTCAAGTGGTATTTGCATGAGTAACTTGTACTGACAGCCTGTTAAAATAAGTGAATTTAACACAACTCGGGGTAGCTGGGTGTTCCTTCTCAGGAAGAGGGATCCATACAGATTCCAGTCGTTCTTGCCGAGGCGTGTTACAGGGAGAGGAGGACAAAAGAACCTCGGTCAGCCTGGAGGTGAATCTTCCTGCTTAGAAGTATTCCTCCTCTTCATCAAAAAACCCATTTTCCAGAGCATATGTGCAGTCTGCGTTAGAGTCAGCTTGGCAGGCACCTTTATATTCTTGAATCGACTCATACAGGGAATACAGCTGACACAGTAATGACATATCTAGCTGCCGAAGGCCAACCTGAGAAGGGAAGAATTCAACAAACAAACAAACAAACAATATTACAATTGTGATTTTACTAGCAGTATAATGCTACATATCTTTCATTGCTAAACAAGAGGATCAAGCTTCTTTCTGCCTCGAACAGTTACGAAATATGGAAGTACAATTCATTTTCTAAGATGACAGGCTCCCCATGGGATAAACTGGACAAAAGAACAAGGAATAACGTGATGTGATACAGCAGAACACAAGCACGGTGTTCTTCAAGACTTTGTCATATTACAAGGCCCTGCTTAACTTCCAATAAGCAGTTTACTCCTATCCGAAGCATCACAGATAAATTCATAAACACTGTATTCCTCATTATGCAAGAGACATACTTTTCCAGTAACACTTTGTGTCTTTCACACATCTTTCTCACACAGTATCATAGGCTTTCTGTTTTTGTTTAAAAAGGCCTGGATTAAGAGTTGCACACGGAGCTGTGGCTGGTTTCCCACTTCCCAGCTAAGTATCTTCTACTATAATTTTCTTTTCTGTATCGACATACAAGGGCATCTGACAAGGCTAGCTATGTCTGGCGCAATACAGCGTGCTACTTGGAAGGCAGCAAAACATTGTAGCCCGCCAGTCTTCTGAACGTTTTCACGTGCTACTCAAGCATAGGCTTGATTTAGAATTAAGCACCTGATATTTTGGTCCCCAAACTTCTAAACATATTGGTTCCAGAGCTAATTTAGTATTTGGAGCAACATTTTAAAAAGGTTACTTTGTAGCCCGCATCTTTATGTCACCTACAAAACCAGTACATTGCAGTGCAAAGCAAAATAAAGCTAGTCATTAACTCAAAGCAGTTTCCCTCTCTGGCAACAAAATGGAGAGTTCATTTGATATTGTCACCTATCCAACTCAGATCAAATTAAATCTAGGTTTTGTCTTGCAGTAAATGAAAAACACTACCCAATTTAACACTTTCAAGAAGCAATCATTTCTGCCTAAATTTTCAAATATGTGTTAAGCTGACAGACTGTTCCTAGTGAGCCTCAGTTTCATCACATAAGTTTTTGCTACAACTTATGTTCAGAGAAAAAAACAAAAACAAAAACACGTTAGCAGCCTTTACCGCAACCTGAACGCCAGGCTACATTTTACCCAGAAAGAGAACTCTTACATCAAAAAATCTCTCCTTAAGTGTCTAAATTCTAAGGACAGAGACACTCAGCACACTAAAAACCACAAGAAGGTAGCATGAAGATCTTCCTTTGGCATTGCTGAACTATCTTACCAGCTCCTTTTTCTGAAGAAGAAAGGAGGAGGGGGAAGAAAAAAAAAAAAAAGTATCACGCACCACAGTGCCATCCCAACTCAGAAAAATAGGATACGATGTCTTTCAGGACCAACACATACTGTTTTGTGAGGTCATGAGACCTCACAGCTGAGACATGATGTCCTGTACAGACTGAACACGAGGACTTTAGAACAAGACATGGAATGCTGAGCTACCTACCAGAAGGTTACAGACCAGCCTTTCCACCACCTCGGTTCTATGCTGCTTTTCTTACCCTTCTCCATTTTCCTCTGTAAAGAACATGACAACTTTCTCTGCCCCTGTTGTTTAAGCATGCACTCCACAGGAAGCATATGCTACTCTTCCTTGCTCTCTGTTCTGTAAGAGGAAACCAGCACTTGTGCAAATCTCCTTCTGCAAAAATTTGTAAAACAAAAAACAACCCAACAAACAAGACTGGAGGAGGGGAAAGAAAAGGGAGGTATTTGTACCATATCCTGAGCCCTCCATCTAGCCTTGCTGAAGTAATTTCTTCAGACTTGTTAAGCTAATGACTGTTTACCTACCCAAGAATAAAGTCTGAACATCAACGTTTGGAGGTGGCAGTCGGTGAAGTTTGGCTTTCCTCACCTAAACAAACTGCTTGCCTCAGGTAAGAAAGGATGCGGCGAAGCTCGACTTCACGCTATGACATGTGAATATGAGACCCACCAGGCAGACCTGCATCAGTGCTTAATGTTTGAAGGACAAGACTGCGGTGAAGAACTATTCAAAGAGTGATTAGGAGTCAGTTGAGCCAGAATCTCAGCCTGGAGACAGACGACGAGTTCTTCATCTCCTGAGGAAAGCAGGAGCATTTTCACCAGCAGCTCTCCTGTTTCAGCTCCGTAAAGCACTTCAGCGCTTTATGCGAAGATCAGTTCTACACCAAGCGTAATCTCCAAGACAGAAATTGCTCAGCAGAATTAATTTAGCAGGCCTTAACACCAAATAGCTACGTTCAGTATCGTATTTTTTCTGTAGCTGTCACTAATGTCAAACAATCAAACACGAACAATGTCTATTGAGAAAAATGCAGCCTCTAGCTCTTCACAGCTTTCAAGAAGGATCCCTGAGGTAGCAAAAGCCTGAAGAAATGTCCAAGCCCACTAGCACAAGCATAAAGTCTTTAATCCCAGCCAATCTGCATTGGACTCTAGAGTTTTTATCATAGCACCTACAAGACAAGCTACAATGCACAGTCCCATGCGATCAACTCTGTTCCTCAGGATCACAGTTCTGAAATGACCTCTTCTTTCCTCCCTCCCCTCCAAAGCATCTAAATCCATCACATTCTCATCTTTAAATACTTATATACATAGTACTTTGCTTGATCATGCAGGGAAAGATGCTGCTACGCATTTCTTCCTCGTTCACTATTGAAAATTTAAAGCAAGCTCATTACTCAATAGAAATGCTATCTTTGACTGCTGCAAGAAAGAGTGTTCCATATAAATAATAAAGTGCTATTATCTACCTGATGAAAGGCAGCCTATGAGTACGCGAGAGTCTCTCTAATTTGTACCGGCCACAAAAAAGTACACCTGGAACCGAGGAGACTGTTGGTTTAAAGTCTTTGATGGCGTTCAGAGGTAAAGTATTTTTTTTCTTCAGAAGTGTTTTATCAAGTTATCATCAAGGATAACAGAGTATCAAAGGGGAAGCCTAGTTGTCAAATGACTTTAACAAGCATCTCATTTGATTTTCCATTAGGAAAAATAGATTAGACTTGTTAGAATGAGTTATCTTTGATTTTTTGGAAAGGATTAAGACGACTGAGATCATATCCTAGTTTCACCTTAGAGCACTGTAGAAAAAGCCCCAGCGGTGGACAGCCACTCAGGCTTCAATGCAAACTGGCAACTCTAATACCCAGTTTTAATAATGTCTCAAGCTGTGTTTGAACTACTTGTTGAAACACTGGTGGCAGACTAAGACTTCAGCACACAACACTGTCCTTCTAAATCCACAGAAAGGTCTTTCAATGGAGTTTCTTGTGCTCAAACACCTTTGTTACCATGAGAAAAAGGCCTTAAAACGGGCAGGTTTTCAGCAATAGCATATTTTATATGTTTCAGAATACCAAGTGCCCAACGCTTAGGTTATTATTAGTCATTACAACCGCAGCTGGCACCAGCAAAGCACCAACACCCAAATTAGTGTTTAATCCAAAGGTGTGCCAGGTCACCCGGAGGAATGCCGCTCATAATGCCGCGCTGCAGAACCAAAACAAAGTCCTGAAGAAAACGATGTGCAATCGCACCTCGCCTGAACTGAATGAATCAGTACCGATACCCCTTTTTTTCTTTGTTTTTTTTTTTTGTTTGTTTAATCCCACAGCCTTTTAAAATGGGGGTCGGGTTCAGATGGATGCCACTGAGCGAGGCGCTGGCCCGACGGCTCTCAACCCGCCGGCGGAGGAGCCCCCCCTACCCCCGAGGCAGGCCGGTGGAGCCGGGGGTCCCGACTCTCCCCCCGCCGCCCTCACCGGTGCCTCTCACGGTACCTGCGCCCCCGCAGCAGCCAGGCCGGGTTACGCGGGGCCGCACCAGCCCCGTCCCGGGCCCGCCCGCCCCGGGGGAGGCCGTCGGGCGGCGGCAGCGCCCCCCGCCGCTGCCGCTCGCCACGTCCACCACCCCCGCGGAGGCCCGGCCCGGCCCGGCCCTCCCTTCCCCGCCCCGCTCACCATCTCCTTGCGGAGCAGGGCCAGCGCCGCGTCCAGGTTGGGAGGCTTGGGCGGCCGCGGCGAACCCCGGCCGCCGCCGCTCAGCTCGTCCTGGATGCGGGACTTCTGCGCGTAAAGCCGCTCCAGGTCCCGCCAGCGCCCGCCCGGGCCGCCGCCGCCGGAGGAGGAGGAGTTCAGCAGCCCGCTCAGGCTCTTAGGCAGCGGCGGCAACCCCGCGCCACCACCGGGCCCCAGCAGCCCCGGCCCGCTCATGCTGCTGCGGCGGCGACCGGCGGAAAGAGCCGCCTCGGCCCCGCTGCGGGAGGTGCCGCCCGAGGCCCGCCCCGCCTACGGGCCGGGCCGGGGAGGGGGAGGCCCGGCGGGAAGGGCGGGGGCTGGCGGAGGGAGGCAGGGAAGCGGGCGGGGGGGAGCCTCGGCAGCGGGGGGGCCGGGCCGCAGGTGCCCGGGGGTGCGGGACGCGGCCGGGGGCGGGCCCGGCCGCCGCGGCTTTGTCTGAGGCGAGGCGAGGTGCGGCGCGGTGGTCCGCCTCTCCTCGGGCAAGGCCCGCCTGCCGGCCTGCCTCCCGCCTACCGCCTCAGCCCCGGGGGCTCGGGCCGGGGCCAGCGGGCCCGTCCGCTGCTGAAGCAGCCCCGGGGCGGGGAGAGGCAGCAGGCCGCTGCGGGAACGGGGCTGAGCCTCCGGGCTCGGTCCAGGGGTGCCAGCGTGAAAGCTGATTAAATGCTGCGGGTGGAGGGTGGCGGTGTTGGTGTTATCCCGGTCACCTGATAACACGAAAGTGCTCTCCCTTCCCACCAAGGTGTTTCCCTTCACGTCCTCCCAGACAAGCTTTGGATCGAAAGCGTTGCAGCTGAACAAACTTTAGTGTATCCACTCTGTGAATCACAGAATGGTTTGGGTTGGAAGGGACCTTAAAGATCATCGAGTTCCAACCCCCCTGCCGTGGGCAGAGACACCTCCCACTAGACCAGGTTGCTCAAAGCCCCATCCAGCCTGGCCTTGAACACCTCCAGGGATGGAGCTTCCACAACTTCTCTGGGCAACCTGTTCCAGTGTCTCAGAGTGCAAAATTTTTTCTTAATATTTAATCTAAATCTACCTTCTTCCAGTTTGAAGCCATTCCCCCTCATTCTATCACTACATGTCCTTGTCAAAAGTCCATCCCCAGCTCTCCTGTAGGCACCCTTTAGATGCTATAAGGTGTCCCCAGACCCTTCTCCAGGCTGAACAGCCCCAACTTTCTCGGCCTGTCTTCATAGGAGAGATGCTCCAGCCCCCTGGTCACCTTCATGGCCCTCCTCTGGACTCACTTCAACAGGTCCATGTCCTTCTTATGCTGGGGGCTCCAGAGCTGGACGCAGTACTCCAGGTGGGGTCTCACCAGAGCAAACTCCCTCAATCTGAGAGACAGCTCTGGTTCTATTCCAGCTTTATTCACAGGGCGGTTTATTGCTCTGGCGATCAGAAACACCCACGTGCTTTGGTGAGAGGGTGGTTGATGGCAAGGGTGCCACGCTGCAGGACAGGGGGGGTTTGGGCAGGGACGGATGCAGCGCAGGAGCCCCTGACCCTGCCAGTGCGGCCACAGTTCTGGCGTCACGGGGATACAACCTCAGTGTGCCCACTCTCAATGCGTTTCTGCGCCTTTTATTTTTCCCCCCTTTTTCCTTGACATGTTTCTGTCTCTGAAGTCTCTTGAATAAATTACAGCAATTTTGGATCATTCAAAATCCAAACCAAAGCAGGGTATAAAATTGGAGTTCTGGGAATGTGCTGCCATTCCAAAGTCAGCTGTTTAAAGGTGCTGTCCTATTGCCACAATCCTGCTTCGCTTGTGGGGTTTTCTCATCAAGAAATAACCAGATGCAGTGATTTTGAGTTAAGCCTCTACGTTATGTTCAGTTTTGTTCCCAGACTCGCATGCCTTTTTCATGGCTTAAATGTCATCAGACTCTGTGACAATTGTTTTAAAACTGCTTACAGTGGAGGAAGCTTTTGCCAATCTTTATTCATGTTTACACACTACTTCAGGGATTGATTTTTCAGATGACCTGATGTGCTTTTTAATGTTTTGTACATTGGAATCAAGAAAATTTTTTTTCCCCCTTGTTTGTAATGATGCCACTTCTGCTCTGGTCGATTGTGAAAAATAAAAAAGTGCTGATAGCTTTTATGAAACTGAAGGCATTTAAAACCATCCCTATTGTAGATTGAAAGCATCAACAAACCCCTCATCCTTCCAGGCCAAGGGTGCCTGACAGCAAAAATATTGATTTGGTTTGCTAAGGGTGGAGGCACTGTATTATCTTCCTGCTTATTAGTGAATACATTTATTTGGTCTCCTTCCAATGTGCACACACACCCTTTTTTCCCCCAGATGACAGCTGTTTGGAAAAGCTTGTGAATATTCTTATGTTATCTAGACCAGCTTATCTTAATTATTTTTTTCAGCTTGCCTGATCTCATTAGATTCTAAGTGCATTTTCTTCACACTCAGGTCCTTTAGGCACCTTGTTGCCATGTCTTTACTATTGCAAAAATCTTTGTGCTGGCTTACTGCTCAACTTTGTCACCTGAAAAATAAAGAAAAAAGCTTTTTGAGTTCTCAGTGATCCTTCTCTCAGTTGGCAACCTTATCTAGCCTTCATTCATATTAAATTCATAACTATCCCTTAAAATCTAAATCTACTGCTTTATTTAGTCTGACCTAGTTATAACATGGTGATAATGGAAGCTGGAGCCTTTTGCAGTTCTGTCTTTTGGTTACGGAGTAAGCTTTTGTTAGCTGTATAAACCTCTCAGTCTTTGTTGGTTCCTGGAACTGAACTACAGAAACACGTTACTCATCTAAACTGTCCTTTGCTAAGGACTTTACCTAAAAAAACCCACATTAAAAGTACATGTAGTTTATGTCATAAAGAGCTAGGAAGTGCCAGAAGAGAGGTGTCTCATACCGTTTCCTTATGCAAATGCATTATGGTGTATTTTTAATTTACATATTCATATGTGATTTTTTTTCTTTCCTCATTCATTAGGAGGATACACAATGCCTGTGTATCATTTGTACATCATTTACTGACATTTCTCTTTCCAAATGTCTTGATCTATATGCATTATAGTGTATCTTGAATTGATATACTGTTTCCTACAGTCTTTTCTATGATGCTTTCCCCTCTAATAACTGACTTATCTACAAATGTTAATGAATCCTTCTTTATGACAACTCAGTGACAGAAGGCAGTATTGCTCTCCACACTAGAACCAGGACATGGGGAGCTAAAGGTAGGTCACGGTAAAAAACATCTACTGATTTTAAGTGCCTGGTTTGTGATTCCTAGGGATGATTTTCTGCCTGACAGAACTGACAGAAGGACGCGTGCCTCCGCTTGAAGCTGTCCTGCGCAGAGCAGCACCTTTGCTTAAAGCCACCTTCATTAGAGATTTATGGTAAGACTCCAGATTTTGCAGTGATGTTGCTAATATCACGTTTGGTCCACTGTGCAGCAGTGATACCTTAAAACTTGCCAAACAAGGTGCACCAGAGCTCATCTGTCAGTCCTTTTTGTGTTTGCAGGATGTCTCTCATTGGGTTAACTTGCAGTCAGGATTGCTTGTCAAGGACAGGTCAGGATCCAGATATCACAAACCGGGCATATGCAAGACAAATTAATAATTAGTGACACACTCTTCCATTTGTTCCTGTAGTCAGAGTGCCTGAACGTATTCTGTTTCTCATGAGGCCTGTGGTTTTTATCACTGATGGGGAGGAACAGAGCTCACGCTGTTCTGTGGTGCTCTGGGAATGATTTGAAATTCAGTCCTTTGGCTAAGAAGAATTTAGAAGATGCTGGGTATAACTGGCACCTGTAGTGGCATATCCAAACAGAAATTAGATTTTCAGCTAAAGATCATTCAGTTCTTAGGCATCATTTTTCATCAGAGAAGTGGTTTTAAATAAAAATGGTTGAGTCCTAGTTTTGACACTTTTTTTCCCAGGTATATTTCCATATCTATGCCTAAAATGTGAAAACCCAAGTATATTTTAACACACAGAATATCACAGGGGCTTCCAGCTAGGTCCCTAGCAAAGCAGTATCAGATCTAGAGCAGACATCCTCCCATTTAAACTACCTGAGTAAACCAGAGCAATAGTGGGCTGTTACCTGTTTTTATAGGTCTGCTGCCGCATAGACACTCAAGAACCCAGGCTTCAGTTTAAATGAAGAGTAATCTGATCCAGGCTTCAGTTTAAAGCTCTTGATGAAATGTGTTCTTGTGGTTATAAACCCTTGTGCGTGCCACTTGCTCTCCCAGCAAAAAAACCTGCTGTTTTTTCACCAGTTCCTGTCCTTGTCCTTGTATGGACCCTGTTCCAAAGCAATGTCCCTTAGCTATGGCCCCTGATGCCTTAGTTCCTATCCCTGCCTTTTGCTTTTCATAGGATCATAGAATGGTTAGAGTTGGAAGGGACCTTAAAGATCATTGAGTTCCAACCCCCTGCCATGGGCAGGGACACCTCCCACTAGACCAGGTTGCTCAAAGCCCCATCCACCCTGGCCTTGAACACTTCCGGGCATGGGGCATCCACAGCTTCCCTGGGCAACCTGTTCCAGTGCCTCACCACCCTCAGAGTAAATAATTTCGTCCCTCTTGCTTCAGCTGCCATGTGTGCACTCTTGCTGCTGCCTTCCTCAGCCTTTCTTCGATATCTAATGCTGCCCTTTAGCCCCCTGCGGTGAAGTCAGACTGCTATTTCTTCCTTTTTCATGGAGAACCAAAAAAAGCAAAATTTTGACAACAGGAGAGAAAGAATGCGTCCAGGGCATGGGGGGTAGGTATGATAGAAAGGTGTTTAGGACTGGGCAGAGCAAGGACAATAGATTCAGAAGGAAGCAAGAATCAGAGGTTACACAGAAGGACTGGTCTGTAAAGATCTGTAAGTCCGTGTGAGTAACAGTTGCACCACTGAAGGCATCTTCCAGCCAGCAATAATGTGCATGTAGGGTTATTTTTATTCCCTTTTTGTTTGCAAGTGGCAGCTACCTAAAGCAGAGCTCTGATTCCTCTCTCCTTTTCACAGTGAGGATGGCACAGATTTTTGAACTAATTTATGCCCAGTGTAATACAGTCAGAAATTTGCCACATGCAAATGGAAATCTGAAGAGCACGTGCATGTGGCAAATAGGCAGTTACATTTCTGCAATGACAAGGGGTCTATTTCCTCTCTCTCGCTGTTTTTTTTACGTTGCAATCAGCTACCAAGTGCTACTGAAGGGGGAAAAAAGTGTTGTGAAGGGGGAAAAAAGTGTTGTGAAGGGAAAAAAAGTAATATCAGAAATTCTGGTTCAGGATTATAGGAAGGATCATGCTCAGGAGAAATAAGGACTTCATCTGATAGTAAAGTTGATGGGACTTGCAGTTAAGGTAACCAACCGTTTATTTTCCTGATGCCAAAATCTGGCGTGTTCACATCTCTGTTTAACCTTAGATCAAACTATAAATCTCCACAGTACATCACTCGGTGCTCTGCAACACTGGTTTTAAAATCTCCTCACTCTGTCCTCTCACTTTATTAAATGTAGCAGTATCAGTCTTTTTTTCCTACCTCTCCAGTCTTGTAGATTCTTCCCCATTATGTGAACTCCAGCAGAAAAAAAAGAGTTGTGGTTTTGACCACACCAAATTCATATTCCTGCAATGTGTCCTTGTCTTCAAGATTTCTGTTGTAATTAAGAAAGCAAGCCACTTCAGTATTTTGTATCAGCTGGTAAAAGCAAATGCCCCCAAATGAATCAAGAAATAACAGTAGGCTGTAGGAATTAATAATTTCAGTATCATATGAAAATTCGTAGCCATGAAAGAAGCCAGCAGAGTTTTGTGAGATAATTATGTCATAAACTGGCCTCATGCCTGCAGCTCTTAATGGCTCTGAACATCTTCCCTTCATCTGCTTTTACTGTGTCAAAAATACAAAAGAAAAGAAGGACTTCAAAAAGTGCCTTTTGATATTTCCCCCCCCCCCCCTTTCCTCTGAGTTCAGTATAGTTCTGATAAGCATTTGCTTCTTCAAAAAGATGGCTTGAGGGGGCATTTATTACCACTGCTCTGCCGTTAGTTCGGTTTGTTCGCTTCGCAACGCGGCGCTGCTTACTCTTAACAGTACCAACTTGACTTACAGTAACAGCTTTCCAGAATCTGATTACTGAAAGCAGATAGCCAGGGGATCAGAGCTACAGGCTTTAAGGGTATTTGTCTTATTATCCTAGTGACACTGAGCAGACCCTTTCCTTTGGTGAGATCTGCATCGGGGTCAAATCTGGAGGATGTTGTCTAAGCTGGGCCGAGGTCGTTTGAGGTAAAAATGACGAGAGTTCTAAATCTGCAGCCAAAACTGCACGGCGGAGAGACAGCGCTGCTGAACAGGGATGGCTGCAGGTATGCAGAAGATGTAAGAAGGATTTGTGCTTGCAGAGTCCAGAATATTGCAGATTCTCTAGCAATTTGATATCTGCCCTGAGGCATTTTTGAGTAAGGAGTAGTAGTCAATCATTTTTTTAAAAGAATTACACATTTCTCTGCAAAATGGTCAGTTGTAAGCGAACATGGAAGTTTCTGTATACTGTTATGTTCAACTAATGTTAATAAAGAGATCATATTTCTTGCCTCTTTCTTCTGCCTTCTCCCTTAGTAAATGTATATGTGAGATTTTTTTCCAGGCTGAATATGGAAATCTGTTAGATAGATAACATATTTCCCACAAGACAGATGCAGATTACACTGCTCGGGAGTTAAACGCTTCCCTTCAGCTGTGAGTGGCTATAATGCTTGCTGGGGAGGGGGCATAATTTTATATTCATATGTACCTGTGTTCTTGGAAAATGACCTTCCTCTCCCACAATGCAAGTAGACAGATTTGTGCCTGGACTGAATTGCTGAATAATCAAATGCAAAACTGAGGCCATAAAAAAAAAACAACAAACAAACCCAAACAATTCATACCCTTCAGTTCAGCTGGGTCAAACGCCATTATCCCGTACAACCCTCGGCCCGAGCTGGAGTACCTGGTGGTGCAAACAGCCTGTGCTACGATGGGAGCGCTCGGAAGGGGAGAGTGGCGAGCAGATTTCAGTAGGGCCGCTTCCTTCCGGCAGCTGGGATTGCACAGGACGGATGAGGCTACAGCAATGCCCCAGAGCACGGCACCCGGGAGCCGAATTGCGGTGGGGCCAAAGCTCGCGTGGAGCATCCTTGTATGGACCTGGATCTCTTTGTCTTGTGCTGAAAATGAGCCACCTCTGAGGTGGGACAAGGGCAATAATTTAACAGTGCATAACATTATTTCTAAACAGTTTAGAGGAGAAAAGTACTCTCTGTAATTGAAAGTTCATTTAGGTAGAGAGAATGTAATTACCTGGCACAGTTAGAGGAGCAAAGCTATTGTGAGTCTCTGATGAAAGCTGTCATCAGTTATTTAATGGCCAACAAGTGATTAGAATTTTTGTTTCATATTTCATACAAGAACAGCACATTCAGCAGCCCAGTGACCCCTAAATTCAATGCAGGGGCACTCGGTAATTACTGACTCAGAGGCAGATGTTCTACTAGCTGAACTGTGAGCATCGCTTCATGCAGCATTTTAGTATGTGGCACCCAAACAGCAACAAGACTGAGCCTTGTTTAGTTTGGGCAATCAACTTTTATAATGGTACAGGCAAAGGAATAACTTTAAGATACTGTCAGTATTTAAAAATAAAATATGTTCCATGCAGCAAACATAATGCTTGAAAATAACTTCTTGGTGTAAGTACTTACGATACCAGATTTTTATCTGACGTGAACCTGTCAGAGAAATACTATCAAAGCAGTTCACATTGCAAATAGCACAAAACCAATCCACGCCTCTTCTTTTCCCTCCTTTTCTATTAGAAATGCCCCTCTCAGGGCCTGCAAACTGCGTGGTTGCTTCTCTGACTCCTACCCAAGAACTCCAGCTGCGCCTGCCAAGAGGGAGGGTGTTCCCTCTCATCACGTGCTGACCTCTTGTGCGCTTCACAACACAATCGCTCTTCTCAGTTTATTGCCGCCAGATACCATCGTCCCAGACAGACGCGTGAGAGAAACACATCCGGAGCACTGGGGGATCCAAAGGCTCAGTTCACCTTCCCTCCCTGAAGTCCCTCCAGCTTTTCAGCACTCTTTTTCCTTGTCAGAGCCGTTGGGGAAAAGCTGTAATGCCAACGGCCACCGCTCCCAGGTGGGAATCGTGCTGGAGCGCAACGATTCCCGCGCACACCTTAGGCACCGGTTGTATCGTTGGAGAAAACTCACACATGTGGCAGGATCAAACCATAGGATAATCCAGTCATTTCTTTGCCATTTTACAACTTGGTGCCGTCTGGAGCGTGGCACAGATGGAGCCTAAACCAAAAAGCAATCTGCAGTATCTGGTAAGATTGCAAAAGGAAACAAAAAACTAAAGTAAAACAAAACAAAAGACTCAAACCCCTGCAGGGGGAAATGCGACAACAAATATCCGCAGAGGGGAAGCTGTCAAAACCAAACATCTGTTCTGGAAATGGGATCAGATCAAGCTGATCACTGCAGCCATAATCAGGCACTGACAGGAACAAACAGGTATACAAATGAGTTAGAAGGAAAGAACAGGGATTTCTGAAGTATTTTTGGCAAGTCTGGGAAAATTAGAGTAATTCTGCCTGGGCCAATGCAAACTAAAGGATTATTTGTCTGTCTTTGCTGAATTAGCCAGGGAAGATGGGAGCCTACAGAGGCTGGCTGAATAGGAGCCATCAGAAATAGGACTGCTAACAAGCCAAGACTTGCCGTGAAAATGAACTTTTCATAATGTGACGTTGTACAAGCTTATTGTTTCACAGACTCCCGTTTCTTTACTTGTGTATGCTTAGTGCCTCAGTAGCTAGCAACTTTGTAGGGGTGTATAAATGTAGGCAATAGTAAAAAATACGTCCTAAACCTCAGTTTTAAGGCCCATCAGTAACCTGATTTCCACTTGCATCCCTAAAGAGTGCTAATGAGACAAAAGTGGTGGAGATCTTTTGCAGCTCTTGAGGTTACACGTCTGACAGGCAAAAGGAGCTTGTTTCTTCTCACTCTGCTTAGTCTCTCAGCTTCTTTCTTAGAAACTGTGAGAGGGCAAAACAAATGTAATTTATACAAGGCCACAAACCCCTATAGCGTGAGAAATAAGATTTGGAGTGCAAGGTATACATGCTTTGAGTTCAACTTACCATTTTTACATGGTTGCTTTGCAGAGTGCAACTGCTTTTTAATTAATTATGAGTTTTCAGAACTTTTTGGAGTATCAGTGACCTGAAATAACTTTAAGATCTCTCACAATTCTTGTCAATTTTCAGCTGTAAGCAAAAAAATAACAAGAAACAGGTCTTTTATGTTTCCATGACTGTGAAAATTTTTAGAATAGAATCGACATAATTCTGTCAGTGCTCTGAAAAAAGGTTACTTGCGTCCTGTGGCACCCGCTCTTTTGATGAAGCCATTTATATTTACCAACTTTATTCTTGTCGAGTCATTCTTTGCTCTGATATTGCTTTGAGGCAGAGAGAAAAAGAAGTGAGATAATTCTATATCAGTTCAGTGAACTGTCATAGATCAGAAGATAAACAAGTGATAACTTATAAATACCATGATTTTTTAATCATTTTGAACTTAAGTACTTTGCTGTCTCTGCTCTAGACTTGATTCTGGAAATGAATTACTTTTCATTCTCATTCATTTTAAGAAGTATCAGCAAAGCCCTAGCTAGTTAAAACAGCAAGAAGGATGCAATTTAAGACAGTTTCCAAGCTTTTCGTAGGAAGATGCTTCCTAATGTGTTCTGGATACCTCAGGCATTCCTAAGACAAGCCTCAAATCTCATGGAATCAGCGACAGTCTGTCCACTGACTTCAGCCGTAGAGGGAATTGAGTTTGGTCCGAGGACTGACATAAGCTCCGTATTGAAGTCCTGTGCATGTCCTGCTCATGGAGTAAGTGATACTCAGCCTCAAAGACGAGTTTACATCAGCTTTTAGTGGGGGCAGCAGCCTGGTTGTCAAATGCATCCCAGCAGCAGTGATGACTCTTACAGCTGTTCGTAATACATAAACACAGCACAGCGTAGAGCCAAATCAACACATATGGGGGATTTTCGAAGCCAGCACCAGATGCAACTGTATTGTCAGGGGAGGTATGGCCTCTTTAGCTTTTCACCCTGTATGTCCACACCTTCCTGAACTACAACTTGGACCGTTCTTGGGGCAAATGGGCTTTTTGGGACTACTGCAAACCTGTGACATAGCAGCCTGAGATAGGTTCATACAGGCCTGCTGAATCAGTGCAGCGATGGCGTTTGGGGTTTCTTGCTCACCTCTGGAAGACACAAGGGTAGATTGAGCTGGGAATGGTTGGTCACACAGATCATTGTGACCAACCACTTCCCCCTGCTCTTAAAAAGTGACTGTATGTCTGTGGTGTCGCTATGTTGAATGTTTCGGAAAAGAGCTGACGAACAAACTTGCTCTCACCCTTTTCCCTAGGGGAGCTAGGTCCTTAGGGCAACACTGATTAACCACATAGAGCTGGGAGGTGCGTAATAGTCACGTAAACAAGGATCAAGAAAGACAATGTCATTTGTAATAGTAGCCTGCATAAAGGATACCATCAGCTAGTTTGTCACAGAAAATGTAGGGAATTTGAAGCAGTATTTCATTAAACTAAATATTAATAGGGAAGTTTTATCACATTTCACAAATAGCCACTAAAATGGTTGGGTTTTTTTAGCTGAGGACAAGCATTTGACATGCATGATTTACAAATGCTACTTCCCGTACTGGCAGTGATATAAGACGATCTGAAGGACTGCAGGTGACCGTGCCCTGAATTGTTGGTGTACGATAACATCACTGGTTCTCTGCCAAACACCCAAGCTGTGCAGGTAATGTGACTTCAGTCTTGTCCTGAGTGGTTTTCATGCTATTACTCCTTCTTGCTGATACATTTGAGCATACTTCAGCCTTTCTTAGTTTTAATTGTCATCTTTCCTTAGGTATTTTCTTTTTTTTCATTTTTTTTTTTAATAGCTGTATAGCAATACCTTTACCATTGCAGACTGAAAAGCCTGGTTTGATATAATCAATCCTTTTCCTCAAAACTTCTCCTAAAAGTGTTAAGCGCACTGCCACATCCATTTGAACCTCAGCGTAGCAGGACTACAGCAGGGCAGTTGCATAATGCACTTCTCTAAATCAACTTGAGCAGATGGGAAGGAAAATAGCTTGAGCTAGCACAGCACAACTCCCCTTGGGCACTTTTCAGATGGCAGTGGAAGTGCAGCCTGGCGATGCCCTACTGTCTTAATTTTGTCCTCGCGGATGAGAGAGGCAGCCTAGCCTGAACAAAGGATTATTGCCCCCTGGCTCTTCTTCTCCTCCCAGTTTACAGCACTGTGCAACTGCAGAATTTTTGGTTTATGTATTAATTTTATTCTTTATTAAATTAATTAAACATTAATTAATGTTTATTGCTTGTATAGTGTTTTTTCTCAATCATCATGCATTGCTTCATTTCTACTGGTATTTAGGCAAAAAATAAAATAATGTATAAATAAAAAATGAAACACCCAAGCGAAATAAAAACAAGAATAATGTAGGTTAAATGAGGACTAAAAATAGTGGTATTGGTAAGTCTTGTTTTATGCATATCAGGTAGGGAGCACACAGGTGTAAGAAGAAATTAGACTTTGTCTGTTTATTAAAAACCCATGATTACAACTGGTTAATTTATCAAAAACAGAAGGAAGGGAACACTACCAAGTGAAGCTAAACACATCACTGAATTCAACTCTGCTGAAGTCATTAAAGTCATACTGGCATAAATTTGTGTTTAGCTGGCATCATCTGTTCTCTCGTGTAGAAACAAATGGTTATATAAAAACAGTGGAAAAATCAAATTAAAACTGACTGTTGTAATGGACCTTTAGAGAAAGAAAAGCTACATTTTAGGACAGTTGAAGCAGAATCCGTTGGTTTTGAGCAAAATCTTCACCTGCAAAATGTGTTACTGTGCAATGAATTGCATACATGAATGTCAGTAGTGGTGTCATGGGTTTTAAAGTCCCAGGTCAGCTGGGACAGTTTTAAAGTTCTGGTCAGTCCTTAGTGAAGGAGGGACACATATCTGATCTGGCTGGAAGTGCTGCTTGTTCATGCTGCCTCACACTAAAAGGAGCAAGAGCTCAAGTCTGTTTAGCACCCTTGCCCCAGAGCGAGCCGTGGCTGTACCCAAGAACCTGCCCTGAAGGGCCATGAGAAGATCACAGACTTTTCTCCTGTCCTTGCTCTGGGAAGACAGCAGCAGTGCCTGCCCTCTTTCTCTTCGCATACTTTATCAAAAGATTCAGTTCATTTCCAACCCTCTTTCCTCATATAATTTATTGATGTCAGTGGCTGGGAAATTGCTAACTACTTTAAGCTTTTATGATTTTCAAAAAGACTACAGCCCTGTGTGCAAGGATATTCCCTTATGTGTGTCCTCTGCAACTTAAATTGGGTTAGACCTAGTTTAGGATGATGGCAATATGAGCCAAAGAACTGATAAAGTTACAGAGGTTTCAGGGTGTCAAATACTTTATAATCTCGGGACAAACATTGACTAGTAGAGAGCCTGGGGCAGCAAGGTGCCAAGACAGATTTAAGCCTTTCTAAGCCAACTTGGTCCTGATTGTCTATATATGCAACAGTTGGGTTAACTTAACTGTGAATTCCCAGGCTCTAATTCCTCCCAATCTCCTTTTTTTTTTCCCATGAAGTTTTACTAAGTATCACCTTCGTGTCTTAACCCGGTGCTGTGCATTTCCTCCTTTAAATGAGTCATTCTGCAACATTTTGCTGTGCTTCCTTGTCTTGAAAAGGTTGAATATATTTATCCCTACCTTTTTGAAGCTCCAGTGTAATGTGAAGCACCAGGGGAGCCCTTCCGGCTTTTATTTTCTCTGCAGGAGTCCCTGCTTGCTTTATCATCTTTGCGGGATACCATGTGAACAGCAGAGTTCGTGATTGACATGGGAGGCTCAAAAGGGCTATCGCTATCAGTGCAGGTAGAGCTGATGCATATTTCATCCCTTTGGCAGGGGCTCCTATGGGTCCTGTGATCTTTGCAGGGAATCCTTGTGGGAAATTCAATGAGGAGAGTCTCGGGAGAGGTTGGAAGACGAGATACATAGGGGCAGCTTTGAGGTGTTTTTGTTGGTGGTGGCAAAGAGAGATAATGACATTGAAAAAGCAGCAGTGAAATAAGAAAAAGGTAAAGGGAGAAGAAGAGCCTCTTGTGAGGTTAAGACCTCTGCAGGGAAGAAGGAGCTGAGTTCAAAGATCACTGGGGCTTTGGCTGGAGCAAACATAATGGGGACAAATAGGCATATTTGAAATGCGTGTTTGGGGGATATCGCCCCAGCAGCAGGGTGAGGTGCATGGCCAGTGAGACAAGAAATAAAAAGAAACATGTGGCAAAGGGAAAGGAAATCTGTTGGAAACGGTGCTGAGAAAAATAGCGCCCTTAAAACAGTTATTAAAATGGTCAGCAAGGCAGAGAGAAGCCAAGAGAAGGGGGAAAAGAGAAAACCAAGCACGGCTATGCTGAAATGCATGCAGGGGAGAGTGGGCTCTGATTCCCCCATTTCTTCTCAAATTTCTGTTAATGTACATAGTGAAGAGCTCTTACTTTTCCATTCACATCTCTCTGCGCCTTTGTGTGTAGCTTTTCTATGTTTATCCATATATATGACTCACGGATGAGGTTACCCCATTTGGCATCACCCCTGAGAGTTTCCAGAGAAGTTACAGCCTCAGCAGAACACAGCTGTCAAAGCCATCTGAGGGTTTGCAGCGTGAGCAATCTGATGGGCAGTAACTGATGGACATTTCCGACACTCTGCTCGTCAGCAGTTGGAGGGGTTTCTTGTTTACTTCTGCATATACCTCAGCATTTGATTTTTGGCTGCTACAGAGTCAATTCTTCCATCAAGAGCTGCTGGGGGTTTACAAACCCTGTGCCTAAGTCTAATGTGCCACAGCTGTGCAACGTTCCCAGTGAAGACCTCTGCTGTGCCATGTCCTAGTCAGGCAAGGACTGCGAGTGGCTTTTAAGGGAAAGGTTACAGTTTCACCTCTTTGCCCAGGTCTTTGTCTGCAGGAATACGGAAGGATCAGATAGATGGGGGATGTGTTTATTTCGGGAAATACTGTCTCTTCTTCTGTCTCTGAGAGGGAATACATTTGGCAGTGTGTTATTGTTAAACTATATACGTGGTCTCTGGAGAGTCTTGTGCACAAGGTACCGTATCTGTCTGTAAGAGGAATAAACAGGTACATGCTGGTACAAAGCGGGGATCTGTAACGAGCTCAGCTCTTCATTGACAAGGAAAGTGCAAGTGACATTTGCACAGGACTTTGCAGCAGCTTCTCACACAATATTACACAACCTGAGAAAAAACAGCCCCTGAAGAGACAGATGAAGACGCGTTCCTCAGGGATTACTGTGTGCTGAGACTTCGGGAGCAGCGTGCAGCATCGTTAGCCAGCATCCTGAGAGCAGTGACAGTCCTCTTGCCCGAGGCACTGCCATCGCAAACGGGCAGCCTGCCTCTGTAAAACTGGGGGGGGGGGGAGAGAGAGAGAGCTAAAGGCAAACCTTGACATTTGGAAATTAGTCAGCCACCCTGTCTCACTCCCGCCTGCCTGCCTGTCTGGCAGTGGAGCAGGCTGGTGAAAATGTTCCTTTCGTCACAGACGGTTTGGAAGCAAACTGGCAGATCTACAACTGGAGCATGTGTCAGCATTACCTTCAATCAAAACGCTTCACTAACGGATTCACTTTAGTAGCTCAAAAAATAAAGGCTCGGCTTAACTTTTTTTCCCTCTCATCCTTGTCTTGCTCCTTTCCCTGGAGGAACCCCGCGCACACCCCAGTGAAGGGGAGGCAGTTTCAAACAAGCTTCTCATGAAAGAACCACATTCCCCTCCCAGGACTTGTACCTGCCTCCCCCCACTTCAGTCCCATCCCACAGTTCTCCAAGGCACCCAACTGATGTTCAGCATAAATCAATTCCAATCCCAAAATCTGTTTCATGTCCTTATATAGCCCAAACATGAACTTGAGGCTCTTTCTTCTCCAACTTGTTGCCCATCTCTATGTCTAATGCTGCCTTTGCAGAAATTCTTACCCCAGTTAATCACTTTTCCCTTCTCCCTCCCTGTCCCACCGTTTTCTCTTTGCTGTACCACATGTGGCTCAGGACCTTATTGGCAGCTCAGCCTCCTTCCCTGCGGAGGTCACAAGTCCTCAGGGTGAAGGAAGCTGCTGCAAGATGAGGAACAGTTGAGAAGCAGTGAACCCTTTGCAAATGCGAGCTGGAGAGGGCTCTTCTCACCTCTCCGCTTGCTCTCAGATGTGCTTCTTGTCAGTCTTGCAGCCTTTGGGAGAAAGTGGCAGAAGGGCTTTTGTTGTCTCGATTTGGCAGGCAACCAGACAGTCAGGTAGGGCAGAGGGGTGTGTAGCTACAGGTTAAGAAACCAATACATATCTGAAGTCACGGGAATAAAGTTGTACGAAGCCAGAGAGTGATTGTGAGAGACAGAGACTTCAGATGGCTTCGCTCTACGGTAACCTTCACCACGTTGGAAAATAGGTTTTTGCCATTGTTGTAATAGAAGCGTTGCACTTCAACAAACACGTCTTTCAACTCCTCGTTTCTTCTTCCTGTGACAGAGCTCTCTTTCAAATAAATTCTCCTTGGGAGCTGCATTTCCGCACTGGAATCATTAAGACCTGAGATTATTTCCCTAAACTGTTAGACAGTGCGGCATCAATCCCGTCTGTCAGCAAGACTTACCTCTGCCGTCGCAGCAGGAGTCCCGGCTCAGCAGCGGTCTGCGAACACAAGGGAAGCAACATAGGTAGGGAGACACAACACTTTTTATTAGACCAAATGACAGACCCCAAGAAAGGCCTTTGTATCAAAAGTCGCCCATTTTCTCCAATAGTGTGTGCTGGTCTAATAAAAGGCAGGATTTCTTCCTGCTAGCCTTGTGTTGCTTACGTTACCCGTGCTTTGATCAGGGTCTGCAGTTCGCTTCAAACACTTCCCCAGGACATTTGCTTGTTTTAATCACCGCTGGCTGTCTCTTTTGCTATCAAAGGAGGTCCTTTTGCTAGCTTTTGATATGGGGAATGCATCACCCTGTAATCAAAGTGATGTTTAACTCGTCCCTGAGCACCTGGAAAGAAACCTTGAACAGCAGTTACTGGCTGAATGTAAAATACATATTTATTAACAGCTGTGCAGACTGAGGGGTGTGTGTATGTGTGTATATACATATGTATGTAGTTTGCCATGCTGTATTCGTATTGCTGGAATGTGAAGGCAGCTGCTTTTTTATATTACAGATTGAAGGCATATTATCTTTACTTTTTAAGTAGAGATGTAAAATAAAAAAAAAAATGCACAGGAAAAATAGTTTTAATTTCCTATTATATAATACTGTTCAACTGAGTGTCTTACAACATCACAAAAACACACTTTAATTACAGTGATCTTGTGATTATCATGGTAATTATTAGTAGTGGACTGACAAATGACTCAGTAAAAATATTTGAAATTTTAAATATTAAAAAGGAAGAAGCAAATGGAAGGCGAGTGCCTTTCTGGTTTCATTGTGGTCACCTCAGTAGCCTCTTCCAGAATTTCTGCAGACCTCATTGTTATCCACCGTCTCTGGGTTGTGATGGAGCTACAGAAAAGCGGGCTGAAATTACTCAGAAGAGATCAACAGGTATGTCATGGATATATACTCACACAGAATAGGTTTACATGTATGAAAAATAATTCTACTACCATTTTGAGATTTCTGTTGTCTCAAATCGTAACTTCACTGATAATGTCACTACACATGGGTAATAACACAGGCCAACCTGTGTATCACCCAAGTTTTAGCTTAGAATGTCCCGTCTTTTGCCTGAGTGGGTGATGTTTGTTGGTTGCAGTTGCACCTTAAATTGAAATATTGGTAATTATGGCTTCCGCTGAAGAAACGGTTGAACACACTGCCCTACCCAACAAGCGACGAAGTGAGCCATCTGGGATTAGTAACAATTTCTGAGAAGACAAGGAAGACCAGGGGAATGTCCTTCAGCACGCAAGAAGTAATAGAGGGGACCAATGCGCTCAGTGGGGGGCAGTCCAGCCCCCACTGGACCATCTCTGTGGGGTGGAGGAAGGCTCCACAGCCATGTGGCTGCTCCTGGACACATGCCTGGGACAGGCACCATGGAGAACCTACAGTCTCATCGAACCCCCGGGCAAGATGATGACAGAAGAGATGAAGGGCTCTCCAGACAAGGATGCGTGGCCTATTTCAGTGTATTTATAGCGTAGCCTTTCTTTATTCTGCTCCATGTCCTTGAGGGATGAGGGTCAATTAAGTCTGAATGTCAGAGCTAGCATTGCTACCCACAGTCATCATATGAACAGAAATGGCTGTCAGCAGAGCCAGAAATAACCTGACGCCCAGAAGCAGGCAGGACAGTGAGCAGAGTGGGGATCTGTCGTACAAACTGGTATTTTGCCAAAAGAATGATGCCCCCATCTCCTCCGGCGTTCGTGCCTGCAGTACCTCTCCAGCCCCTAGCTGGGGGTGCTGCTGTCACTTTAGCAGGCAAAGTCCCCAGAGACAGCATTTCCCTCATCCAGGTTGACCCACCCAAAGGGTGGGTGTCCAGTCTAACCTCGCCAGCGGCCTGGAAGGGCACAGGTGGGGTGGCTGGTCCCCATGGCCGGGGGCGCCTGTCCCATGGTAGGATGAGCTGCACTCTCTGGGTGAAATGAATCCCACCCTCCACCTCTTGCTAGTGGACCTGCGCTGTTCGCAGATTACAAATGGAGACTCAGTTTTACCAAATCAGAAAAAAAAAAAACAAAACCCAACCCATCAGCGTTCAAAACGGAGACATTCCGATTATTAGGAGCAAATAGAAATCACTGCGCTCTCCTCGTGCAAAACATTTGTGGTGCTGCTAAATGAGCCGCTGCAGACGTAATGTTCCACTGATTTCTTGTTACTCAGCAACTAATGTGGCAGTTCAGCAGTGAATAGGCTAAACTGAGTTTTCCTAGCAGAAAAATAATGAAAGAAAACTGAAAGCTTGAGATGTAGAAAGGGACTTATGACACCGGTGGCACAGCAGGAGGAAAATGAGGAGCAAATGGAAGTTTGGCAGTCTGGAAAGGTTAGGTTGCAGGCAGAGCTCCTGGAAAGGGATCAGGGGGTCACCATCCTATTAGGAGATCAAGGGAAGGCAAGTTGTGAAGCCAAATGGAATAATTTAAAAGACGACTAGTGAGAGGCAGAGATGAGGACAGCACAGCATACTACTAGGGCAGCGATCTGCCTGGTTGGGGACAAAGGAGTCTGATAAGACTGTTATAATCTTAATCTTCCCGTTAACTGAACAATTACAGAAGACGTCAACATGTAATTTGAAGATACATGATTTCTGCTTGCAGTTAAAACTGGTTGAATCTTAGGGGCAATATCTCAAGTTAAAAGAAAAAAAATATGTAAAATGAATGGTTGGCCAAATCCCCACTGCTCTGCCTCTGGAGGCAGGAGAGCTGATCTCAGTCGCTGCCACCAGGTAAAGGCAGCGCTCACGCACGGCCAAGAGCGCTGCTCCCTGCGAGCACTGCTCCTGCTCGGAGCTGCCTCTCCAGGATCCATGTGCGCTCATCCGTGGGAGTAAAGCCTCACGTGCACTGATACAGTGCATACACAGCTGTCCACAAAACTGAGGGAATTATTTTAGTACCTCCACCTGCCTTAGCCCATTTTTCCTCTTCCTCAAATTCCCCTTAGCACTTTTTTTCCCCCCATCAGTTTTGTTGCACTCCTATTTTGTAATCTTCCCTCAGTATCCCTTCCTGGCTGATGTCAAAGACAAGGTGGACCAGGTTCATCGTTAGGCTGATGTGATATGGCCTTTTTTTATGTTCTTCCTTGGGTAACAGCTTGCTAAAAATTAAATCATTTAGTAAAAGGACAAATTAAATAATCAGCTGGGGTTCGTTTTTCCTCGGGTAACATAAGAGCATGTATGTTACATTTTGTTTGAATTAAGGCTATAATCACATACACATCGCTGAAACTGTTATGTTTCATAAAGTGGTCTTATTATTTTCTGCATATTTTTCTTTGTATGTGGAGGTTTTTTCTTTCTATTAAATTGCATATCCATGGAGGATTTGGGGGCACTCAGCCAGTCAATCCAATTTGGAGTTGGATGGTGGTTGTAGTGGGCTAAGTCCCTTATCTGTCCCCTTCAGCTGTTTTACTTCTCTGCTATTGACAGCAACGTAAAATTAAAAGTGGAATCAACTCGGAGGCAAAAGCCCAGAAAGACACTTAGGAGGGAAAAGTTGAGGGGGGAGATTCTGACTAATCTCTCTGCAGCTGGGGTAATGTGCTGACAGATTCGGTTTTAAATATGCACGCAGTAGATCGTGTGTTTCACAAATATTGCCATTTCATTTATCTTTGTGAGCATCAAAGCAAGTATTAGAAGAAAACTGAAATCAGATTGGCAATGGCTGAGGAGTTTTTTTGGGGTTTCTTTTTGAGAAGTGGGATTTATGGAATTCTGGTTTCCCATGTGCTGTGTACTGGGAAATTATGAAGCTTGAGGAATGAACAGGAGGCCTGAAAGTGGATTAGCCATTCCTACAGGATGGCAGCAGAAGCCTGAAGAGGAATTACCCAGCATATATACTTGATTCTGTGCATACTTCATATTAGGTAAATGCTATGGTGAAAAAGCAGCTCAAGCTACTGAAATCAGTGGTTACAATGGTGCAAAATCGATGTAAATAAAAATTTGAATCTGATGGACCAGACTGTCTGCTGCATCTGTAGGATGCATAGTTGTCCTCATACCTTCTGACTCTGGACCAGAGAGGGCCTTGCATTTCTTCTAGGTTAGTACCTCCCAGTAGGCTAAATGGTGACAGTTCCTACATCCCTTGCTGGCCTAGATGAGTTGGGTGATGCTGCTTTCTTCATGCAAACCTCTCTGCTGTGCTTCTGTTTATGGGCTGGCATTGGGCAATGCACACTGACAACTAAAATCTCTTATGTGAGGGGTTCTCCCCAGGGAGGATCCTCTGCCTCTTGTATCACAGTGATGTGAAAAAGAAAACCTCATGGTCAGCATTGTACCCCATCAGCCGGCTGGTCCTTCCCCTGCGGTGAGGGCAGGAAAAGGGCGATCGATCCTTCAGTGCCTGAGAGACAGGAAGGCAAATCGGTCTTCTCTTGAATGAGGGTTTCCTGCCACAGCCGGTACAGAGGACTGACGGGATAAACCACCTCTTTGCATAGGAATCATGTTCTCCAGATGGCTTCCCTCTTGTCCATGGAGGAGAAGAAGGTGCACCTGGGGCTGGGCTTGGCGTGAGGCGGGGAACGATCGGAGTATTGGAAGGAGGAGGTGTCTGTCTGTGAGAAGAATGGTGGGAGAAGGGCAGAAAGGCTGCAATGGGTGTCAGGAGGAGAGGGTGAAGGAGCAAGGGAGTTTCTCTGCAACAAGGAGAGAGTAAAGTGAAGAGCAGCGAGGGAAAGCAGCATAAGGAAGAGGGAAGCAGAATCTCTGTGCTTATTTAAGAATATTGAAAGATACTATCATACATGAAAGGAAAATGTAGCAAAGGGAAAGAGAGGACAAAGGCAGAAATAAGCTGTTTTGCAAATCAGAAAATGTAATGCTAAACGAAGCAATAAGATACATTGCTGGTGTGAGTGCGATTGATTTGGCTGACATCTATTTTCTCCCTCCTACCGGGCAACTCAACGAGCTGCTGAAGAGAGAGGCGCATAAATCTCAGGTAGGTGAGGTATTGCGTTGGTGAAAAAAGGTATATAATGCTTGGCATCTTGTGGACATGCCTCCCCCCCTGACTGATGCTGATGTCGCAGGCCATGGACGTTGCTCTTTGGATCTGGTACAAATTCTCAGTGGTGCTGCAAGGGACCAGTCCTCCCCACTCCCATCCTTGTGTAGGCACGGGCATCTCTGAATCAAGATGCTGATGCTGAAAACTAACTGTCCTGGGCTGGATTAATTCTTGTGGCTGCGTGAAAGCTACCATGAATGCAGGAGAGGCGATGAGAAAGGGCAGCTAGGGGTAGTGGCAGAAAGGACCTCTCTTCACAGCAGTGACAGGGATTTATGCCAGATTACAGTGCTCATCTCATCACCAACTGGCAGGACATGAGCCCCCATGCTCCTACAGGCCTCCGGTCCATAACAATGTAGGAATTCTTGTTTGCTTAACAGAAACCAAGCTAAAAAGAGAAGGGGAAGCCCCAGGCAGCCCTTGTTTCTGCAACCTGTCAATCTGGCCTCACTCGCAATTATCATCTCCTACATTTCTCCCCAGTGATCCTGCTTTCTTGGCTCCTACCCCTTGTTTCTCCATGCAGCTTCCATGTCTCTTGATTTACCATGCTCCTGGGCGACACTGCAATAAATAGAGGTGGCTTTTGTCGAACCCACTAGAAGTTCGTGTAAATTTTGTCCCAGTAGCTACAGCCCAGGCAGGTTTCACAGTTTTCCCCTAGTCTTTCAAATATGTGTTCAGGGCAGCATTTCTGGAGACCTTGTGCGAGGCTCTGATCTCAAGTTACTTGTAGAATAGAAAAGCAAAGCTCATCTCTCAGGGTATTTATAGATTGTTCATGGCTCAGGGAAATTTCCTCACTAGCTGTCTTTTGCTAAACAACGATAGCACTTTTTATCTTTTCTTATGTGTAGTAAAGCTGTAGAAAAGCTACTTGGGCCTCCCTTCTTGACAACAGACCTTTCTCAATGAGTCACAAATGGATCAGCTCCCTAGCCTAGTTCACAGAATACTGCCTGCCCTTTTGGGGACAAAAATTCCCTACCCGCTTTATGTAAGGATTTTCCTTACATGTGGAGAGATTGCCACATGGTGGCAATTTACCTCCACGTTACAACTTTACAAGTAACCCAGTTTAGCTTCTTTTCCAAACGTCTGTTTCCTTTCAGCCCCATCCTGTGCCCTTAGGAAATGCTGGCACTTCAATGTTAAGATAATTTGCTCTTCCTTTGCTTTCTTTGGGGGTGTTTGTCCCTCTTCTCTCTTCCCTCCTTCCCCGCAATGCTGAGGATGCCATTACTTTCTCCTACCTCCTTCCAGTCTTCCTGCCAAAAGAGAGTACTGGCACAGGTTTGGATTTTATACAATCCTTGGCTAATTTCTTAAAAAGCCAGATAAGCTTCTTTCCCTTCTAGGCATGAGTGGGAAGACTATGGGGACAGCTGGGGAGAGCAGGGAACCACAGCAGGACGGGAGTGGGAGGTTGAGACAGACTGCAAGTCCATGCCCAGGACAGCTCCCTACGACCCTCTTCTCAAGTGGGCACAGGGAAAAAAATGAGGAGCCGTAACCCAATCTCTGACATAATACCATTGAAACCAAATCAGCTCCGTGAGAAGTTTATGCACTTACTCTAAAAAAAAAAAAGGGCAGCAAACCCAACAAGAGCTCTCTATAATAATCTTATTGTGAGGATGCTGACCATGATCCCATCGTCAATGGTGTTCTGAAACGGGTCCAAAGCAGGGCACAATTTCCTGCTGTCCTTTACACACAGCTGCTCGGGGTCCAGCGCTCTCATCCTCTCGCCTCGGAAAAGAGCAAACGCCCTTCTGAGGACGCTGCCTGCAGGTTGAACTGTAGCAGCAAAGGAAAGGATCCATTCCACTGCAGGAGCAGCAACAAAGAGAGGGCTCCTCGCACAGCAGAAAAGCCAAGATGTCCCTGGAGTAATTCCAGAGGCTTGCAGGCTGAGGTATTTTTACAACATCACAGAAACATGAGATCTTATTTTTCAAGAGTCCTGATTGTAGGTTAGTGCCTTTTGTGCCTTCTTTGTGCTTTCTTTTCAATACAAATTTGTTAAGAAGTGTTGAAACTGACCTGTTACTGAAATATCTCCATGCTAACCTACAACTTTTTGTTGGCATGGATGTTTAAAGCAGTATTTTCCTCTGTATCGAATTTCATTCATAGATTGCTGAAATAGATTTAGAAGTGTCAGTATTTGTCAAGCAATGTTTAGGATCAAACATCATTTTTTGCCATTTAACTATCATAACAAGCATACACTCAGCAGACAGTCTGAATAAAATTCCATTGTATAGAATTGTCCTCTGTTGTGAATTATATTTTTTATGGCAGATTTACTCCTCTGACAGAGAAAATTCAATATGTAGCTGCATTTCTATTCCAGATACAGTCTTCTGCTAGCCAACAGATAAGCTTTTTATCAGCAGCCATGCTTCTGTGGCACTCTTCTGGGCTCCTGCCAAGCTCTGCCTTCGTTCCTTTCATGAACAGATCAATGTGCAAACATTTGAAAACCCTAAATATCGTAATAGCTACTTGAATGCATGCTCAAACTCTCCCCCCCCTCCCCCAAGAACCACATGGATTTCAAAACAGTTACACCTACATAATGCACCTAATGCAAATCTACAAAACCAAGGAAAGAAGGGAAAGGGGTAGCACATGGCTACCATTTCCAAAGCTGCCCTGCCCCACAGACCACATGCATCAGCTTTTCCTCTAAGCCACGGTGGAAGCCTACCTTCCCACGCCGCTTTGCCACATCACCCCTCAAACAGAACATGCAACCCCAGCATCAACTGGAGCTGGTAATGTTGAGAAGAAGAGTCTGGGTAAAGAATGTGATGAAGAACAAGCAGAGAGGAGAGATTACAGTGTGGTGAGTTGTTTGTTATGCATAAGAGCAATGCCAAGGTGTGTGTGGGAGATGCGTATCAAAACACACAGCCACTGGTTAGTACTCCAGCCTAAAATTCAGAGACGACCTGCAGCTACGTTGTCTGCAGTGGTTGCTGAGGCCATCCTCCTCTGATAATTGAGCACCATGCATTTGTAACGAGGCAGTGAGACTCTTCACCTTACACTGCCACACAGGCTGCTGGCATTAGCCCAGGTGCACTTTGTCTCCTCTGCTCTTGTGAACTCTCCCTCTGTCCTTCTTTTTGCAATGGAATAAGTACCTGTGGAGATAAGATCCCTTTATTCTCTGTTACCTTTCAAACCACAGGATGCGTGTTTGGAGTGATGCCCGTTAGCAAGAGCAATGCTGGAATACTGGAATCAAAAAGTTCCCCATGGGGAAACAGCAGTGGTAAAAGAAGAAAACTGAGGAAAGTGAAGTGACCTTGGTGGATAGCTACTGAATAAAAAAAACGAGGGAAAAAAAAGGGGGAAAACTAATTGGAAAGGAGATAATGTGTGAGTGCAATATAAAATATAAAAAGGTACAAGAAAAGGAATGGGAAAACAACAACAGCAAAAAAGAAAACAAACAGAAGGAGAAGGCATAAGCAACAAAACAAGAGAAGCAAAAAGATGAATCAAATCTCTCTCCTTACAGAGGGCTGAGGGGTTGTACCAGCACCTGCCTTATCTTTTTTTTTAATATAAATTTGTAAATAAACTTAATTAGCTTTTTTCCTGTTGGGGGAGATATAAGACATGCTAATAAGTTCCTGCAGAGGGTAAATAGTTTAAGGGGATGATAGTAGTGATACTGAAGTATTAAAATAAGGATCAAAGCCAGGACTGCCAGAATAGGGTTTCTAGGTTATCCATATACCATTACAGCTTTAACAGATTAAAGACTCATTTGAACATAAAAAGAGGAAAAATCACAGGGATCATCTCCATTATAAAAATGTCTTGATTACAAAACCTAGAAAAGGTCCGATTCTATCAGGCTCAGACCGAACACTGCTTTACGCATAGCTCCATTAAAATCAGTGGGATCGACTCAGTGTGATCTGTCCCTCAGCAAGAGTAAGGGTGCCCAAAGTCAGTCTGGGGGGTTTACAGGGATGGTTCGAGCTTGGTGGCATTTTTCAATGCTTAGATCAGTTTCTGTTCTGGCCTCTGGAGCAGTAAGGGTGACAGTGGTGTTTTGAATCCATCATTAGTAGCGCATTTACAGTTATATAGATAAATATTTGTCGTAAGGAGGAAAACCTGTGCTCTGCAACCTAAACCCTTCAGAGCACTGAATATTGTTACAGTAGATGCCAGTTGCATCAGCAGTCTCTGGTGCCACGGGGGATGAAGGTTTCTGCATTCAAACTCCAAAATTCCGTGGAAACAAAAGCTGTTCTGGGATCAGGAGGATAGGTAAATGGGTACACTGGCCCATGCAGCTCTCCCTCTCTCAAAGCCATAGCTCTCCTGGGCATAAATGCTTCAGACAAACTTCTAAAGTAGGTGGAAAAAGATGCTGAATGAAGTACAAGTCACACCACAGTACAGAGAAGACCAGATCACTTTTTCATCTCTGTTTCAACTGTCATCTGTTATGGAAATACGCTGTAAGGCCAGATCAGATTTGTGAAGACCAGAAGTAAAGTTCGGTTTGAAAGAGAGTGGTTGTACTTCAGAGGTGGTTTCTTTCTTTCCATTTCCCTCTGTATTCAAGTGCTAACAATCCTAGGATTTTACATAAACTCTAGAGTAATGGTCAAAATGGAAATGTGAAATTCACTGTATTAGAATTGTGGAAGTTGTAAGACCCAGCTAAAAAGAAGCTATAAATGGGAGCTGTTTGGGTTTGGTGTTCAAACCTTTTCATTTCCACCACTTCTTGTCTGATATGTCCAGTTTGGCTTAGATGCCTCAGACCCAATACCATCATTCCACACATGACGATCACTGTCACCTTACACAGGACACAGGTAAAGAAAGCAAGCAGAAGTCCAGGAAAAAAAGCTACCGTGCCTTCCTAATTACCTTTAGGTTTATGGTTTCCAATGTGGACTTGAAATTTGTGCCTTGGATTCACCTATAGATCTGCAAGAAATCTTTAGGATACATCCACGCCTGCTGCTGACAGATGGTAGAGCAGAGAACAGAGACTATGAAGATAACAGCATTTCAGCCACAGCTTTTTCTTGCTATGTAGTAGCAAAAGGTAGCTGTAAAATCAGCGGTGTTTCAGAAAATTCCTTGCACTGCTGAGGTTTCTGGCTGGAGGTAGCCCAAACACACAGTTGGTCTATGAGCTCTCAATCTCGGCACAGAGGTCACATGAAAGAAAAAGACACCTAGCCAGAAGACAGGTGGGTTTATGTGGGTCAGGGCTGTTTCTTTTATGTGCCAGAGGACAAACCTGCCCTTTTCCACCTTGAACTGGGGAACTCCAAAGCTTTAAACCCCTCGGGGCTTTTTTTCCCAGAGGCTTGACATGAGAATGGCTAGGCAAAATACAAGGAGGAAAACAGTGGAGGAAAGCCTGAAAAAAATGGAACCTTTAATGTGTTCCTGCTCTCTGTCCTCATTCCTCCTTTTCTATGCGTCAACAGTTTTAATAATCTGTCAAAAGCAAAACCTGAAACAAGAAAATCCTTTCCTACCCAGCATCACAAAATGTTCATCATGTCCTAAGAAGCATTAGGATGAGAAGGGATGCATTTAATACGTTCTCTCTTTTCTTTTTCTCATTTGACACTGGTTAGTTCTGCATTTTTTAAATAGGCGCTCTGAAACAACCAGTTCGCATTTTAAAGCAAACAAAAAATTAGGATCTGCTTATGGAACTGGAGTTAATACAGAAGTGGCTTTTAAACAAGATAGACAAATAATAATAGAAAAAAAAAACCACAGTAAAATCACGCATGTATAATCTCTTCACTATGAAAATAAACCACTGCTACATCCACGCTAAGCATATGTAGAGTAAACAAAACAGATGGGGGATTTCCCACTGCTGGTTTCTTTCTTCTAAGGACGGTTATTTTCAGTTCATAAACTCTCAGCTGTCATCCCTGATTTATCTTCACAGCAAATTTCTGTTGGGGTTACGGGGCCGGGAGCTTGGGTGATGCGGCACGTCCCCCCGCTCGCTACACGCTTCCCTCCCTTCCAGTTACGGTGTTTGTAACCGAGGTTCACGCTCCTCTTTTAACCCCTTTTTCATTCTTCCCTCTGACAGCGCCTGACATTTTGTGCACCTCGGTTGTGCTCCAGCACGGCGAGATGCGCAGGAAGGAGAAGCGCGCTCCTAGTTTGTTGGCAAGCGTCCTCCTCTCTCCTTTCTCCGGGGAGGCGAGAAAGGGCTGCTAGGGATAACGAAACCCCGCCTGCGTTCAATCCGCTACCCAAACAATGGCTTTATTTAAACATTATAAAGACATCGCTGCACGGAGACCCTTTAAAAAAAAATGTTTTCGCCGTCCCCAGCCGTAGAGGGAGCGACCACTTATTTGCTGGAAAGGGCTCCTCCCGCCCCTTCCCCCTCCTGCCCTCCCTCCTCCCCCCGCCTCCCTTCCCCATATATGATTACTCTATGCCACCAACG
>VUYV01000068.1:3109303-3180472 GCA_008711295.1 Anarhynchus alexandrinus
CCGCGCCGGGGCCGGGAGCGGCCGCGGGCTCCGCCGCCTGCCTGGACTCGGAGTGCGCGGCGGGCGGCGGCGGGGACCACGCGGACAAGCTGAGCCTGCACAGCGAGACCGACAGCGGCTACGGCTCCTACACCCCCAGCCTGAAGTCCCCCAACGGCGTGCGGGTGCTGCCGCTGGTGCCGGCGCCCCCGGGAGCAGCGGCGGCGGCTCCGCGGGGCAGCGGCCCCGCCAGCTCCTCCCTCACCTGCCCGCAGTGCCACCGGAGCGCCTCCCTGGACCAGCGCGGCCTCCGCGGCTTCCAGCGCAACCGGCTGCTGGAGGCCATCGTGCAGCGCTACCAGCAGGGCCGCGCCGCCGCCGCCGCCGCCGCCAAGTGCCAGCTCTGCGACCGCAGCCCGCCCGAGCCGGCCGCCGTGCTGTGCGAGCAGTGCGAGGTGCTGTACTGCGCCGCCTGCCAGCTCCGCTGCCACCCGGCCCGCGGGCCCTTCGCCAAGCACCGCCTGGCCCCGCCGCCCGGACAACCGGGCGCCCCCGGCGNGGGGCGGGCGGCGGCCGCAAGCCGGCGACCTGCGCCGAGCACGACCTGGAGAACTACAGCATGTACTGCGTGAGCTGCCGCAGCCCCGTCTGCTACCAGTGCCTGGAGGAGGGCAGGCACGGCAAGCACGACGTGAAGGCCCTGGGCGCCATGTGGAAGCAGCACAAGGTGAGTCCCCGCGGCCGGCTAGGAGGTGCTCGGCGCTGGGGCTTGGTCGTCCCAATGCCCTGACATTGGGTTGGAGTTTGCAGGACATGAGGGTGCTTCACGTCTGTTGTCCTCCCTGACTTTTTTTCCCCCTTGGCACGGTGTTCTTAGGTCTCCGGTTCTCCCTGACTGCCCAGTGACCCCACAGGCCCTGCGCAGGGTTAGAAGACCCACAGACTCCCTCCCATGTTGGCCTCACTTTAGCCAGCAAATCTCAGGCTCAACCAGGCCTCAAGCAGACACCTGGGATTAGTGAATCCGTCTCACTAACTTGCTTGCCTTCCACAGGGTCCTTGGCCATCCCATCCTCTCGCAGGTGACATCAGCTGCCAGTGAGGAGATGGGATGGTCATTCCTTCCTATCACCACCTGCCTTTCACTCTGTGCAAGCTGCTACAACCATTTCCCACCATGTGTCAATGAAGGAGAGTGGCCTGGAGCCACCTGAATGTTTTAGACAGGAAAGCGTGATAAGGAGGATCATGGGACATCCTGTTGTCTCCTGGGTCTCAGAGAGGTCTCCCCTTCCACTCAGATCCCAAAGAGGCCAGGAGGAATGGTTGGAGGGACCTTCGTGACACAAAGATGAGTAAGGAATGGTAGGATGGATGGGGTCTGGGGACAAGTAAAGCTTTTTCTGATTCACCTAATGTCACAGTCTGATTCATGCTTCCCTGCAAGCGATGCTCCTTAGCCCTCCCTGGAGCCCCCCAGGGAGACATCAGAGCCAGACACTTTGCCACATGGGGGTTTGCCGAAGTCTGGTAGAGCTGCTGGGTCACTTGGCCACGCTCTCCTTGTTAAAAATAAGACTTTGCAACCATTTGAATAAAGAGCAAGACACGACCTTCAAAGTTGAAAGAGTGTGTGAAGTTAGCTCTTTCTTGCTAAGAGCGGTGGACCTTGGAAAAATGATTAGTTAATACATATGAACATATAGAGGGGACTTTAATACCTGAATGCTGAGAGCAGTCCTTTGGAGATTCCCACTGTACTGGGGGGAAGGAACTTTTCCCACAGCTGTGCAAAGAGCACTTGGCCAGCCCTGCTGGCTGCAGGATTCCCTTCTTCTCACTCTCTGCTGCAGTTAGCAGTAAAGGAAGCACAGAGAGATCCTTTCAGACACTGCAGAAGAGGACAAAATCAAGACTGGTCTCATCATCCCTCAGCCATGGAGTGGTTGAGAACAAGCTAGGCTAAGGCATTTGGCAGGGCAAAAACTTGACTTTTGATTTTAAGATTCAAAAAAGATGCCCCTTGGGGTGATCTGCATAGTTTGTCCATCTGAGAAAGACAAACTTCTTCAGTATGTGTTTCAGTCTGAATGCTCTGCCAAGGGCTCAGCCATCCCCTCCCTAACATGACGGGTATTTGTGCAGAGGAGAAGTTCTCTTGGCCCAGAAGGAGCAGGTTATGAATTCGCAGCTATTGCTGCATATGTCAACAGCAGAATCCACTTCTGAGCAGAATTACTTTAATGATCAGGGACTGAGTTCACTGTTCAAGTGTGGCTAATGTTTTGGAGAGTGTGAGAGACCAGCTTCTGCTGTATTACAGTCTACCTTGAGTTAAAACTGTGTGATGCCTTTTTGAACAATGTGATAAACCCCAGTGTAATCAAAGTTCAGAGTCAGTAATATTCTCTCTTTCCTACTGTCAAATATTGTCAAAAGAATGAACAATACCCTGGTGGTTTGTATTTTTACTGCATTTTTTTTCTGGGACTAAGGTATCACAGAATGTGAATTTTCTCTTGATTTACAAACTCAATCAATGTGAAAATTACAGTGAAAGAAAAAAATACTCAAAATTAACTAATTTGGGGACTCTAAAATTGTGCTCTTGTGAATATTATTTTTCCCAGAACAATGTGCTTGACAGAAAATAAATATAATGGAACCATATAGCCAGACAGCCTAAATCATCAGCTCACATTCATTCAGATAAATTGTTTTGGAATTAGAGACTTCTGCTTAGAAATAGATCTCAGATACAGCAATTTCTACAAGTTTATTACCTGTAGTTACTTTGGCCAAACCATAAATTACTTACATTGAGTGGAATGCCAAACGTAATTCAAGTTTTATGTGTTCTCTCCAGATGCTCCAGGCGTAGCGGGTAGAGGCAGCTGGAAGGGCTTGTCCCTAAGCCGCCTTAGCCCGGTAAATTTGACAGGCTGACAGTTTTTCACCATCATCTGACAAGCACCTGCTTGTCTCCTTCTAAAGCCAGTGGCTGGTATTCTTCACCTAAGAAGGACTGCTGGGGCCATTCGTCTCAGGACACAGTTTCATCCCACAACAGCAAACATCAGTTTTTCTATTGACTGCACAACTGCTTTTCCGGAGGTCCTCCCCACCTTCAGCTTCAGCATCCATTTCCATTCCACTTCTGTATTAGCCTTTTGTTCAAACTGTTTGACTTCCCCTTTGTTCTGGGCCTTATATAGTGATTTAGTGGCAAATTATAGAGTGTATAACCTTGTCCGTACAGTGCTGCAGACCGTGCAATGAAATGTGCATTTACCCTCAGCTGTACTGCTGGCATGAAAGCTGCACTGGACTGGTTGGCCCCTGTTAATGGTGCAGGTTCCCCATTACGCTGCTGTATGTAACTTCTACAGAGAAATTAAAAACGGTGTGACATAACAACAGGCCTCCAATGGCATAAACCTGTGAAAATCCACTGACTTAGCTGGACTTTATTATATTGACTTGCATGAAAACTGCATCCGGACCAGCAGTTTAAAGTTATTAAGTAAAACTGTGTAAGTCTTCTGTCAAAGTTAAGTCCTTTTGCAGTGTCTTCATAGCAAAAACCGTGACACTGTTGTCAGATTTAAGTTGGTAGGCCTTTTGACCTACCAGCATGAGGAATGATGGTGGTCACTTTTCAGCTCTGCTCATTCCAAATGGTTATGTATACATATATACCGAAATGCTGAAAAAAGCCACAGCTGGATAGGTCTGTGAAGGGCAGGCAGGCGGTTGAGGGCAAGTGTCAGAGTCCAAATGCCTGCTTTTATCTGCTGGCCTAAAGACCTGCGTTCCCAAAAACATGTGGGCTGTTTCAGAATTAGGCGCCAGGGCAACTTATCTAATCAATAGTTAATCTGCCGCTAAAGAGAGATGGAGGGAAAACAAGTTAAATGAGCATGAACTGTCTGGTTGAAAAAGGACACGGGCATTATCTGGTTCATTTTCTAAAATCAAAGGAAGCTTCGGTCTTCCATGCCCATCTGGGTTTAATTACTCACCCTTGTTATCTCTCTGTTCCTGTATTTGATAGAAGTAGATGGTATCCATCTCCAGCATCCACATTATTGGTTGCCAGACCAGGTATTAAAGTAAAGATAAGACCAGGTAGGATACTGTTTCTCAGGAGTTATTAATTGTTGCAGTCAATGGAGCTTGTAACATTTCAGTTTGGCTTCCAGTAAATATTTCTGCAGCACGAAAGATTGCTCTGAGAGTACAGGGCATTTTTTATGGCTTGGTTGGTTTACTGAGGGCTTAGTCATGTAGCTCCGTTTGATTTTAATGGGAAGTGCATGACTAAATTCCACTGCTTTGTAAGGAATCTTTTACAAATGCTTGGAAAAACAGGGCTATTGTCTCTAAGTGGGTTTCACAAATGGAGATCTGGTCTTCTCCTCAGCTTCACGCTACAGCTGCGTTAATTCAACCACAGGTTTTAATGAACATGGCAATTCACTTACGAGCCCTTTGAACAATGATGTTGAGTTTCTATTGTGGCTCTTTGCAATGGGAGCGTGCCGGGAGCCAGTCGTGACTGTGCTAATTGCCATCGGTACATATGCCGGTTACAATTTGCCTGCGGTGATTCAGTTTTCTACGGCTGCTGTGATGCCCACGTATAGCTTTTGGCTCTTCTTATCTGGTGAAGTGCATGTTGAGATGATTTGACAGCTAGGGCAGGTGTTGGGAAAGTGGACATTTTACTTTTGTCGGGACCAACCATTGGTTTTGATTCGAAGGAAAGGAGCCCTTGCCTCCCTGGGACAATTTGGTCGGGTCAGTCGATGGCAGAGCCTACCATGCTTTTGCCACCTATTTCTTTCTCTCTTCCTCCCCAGCCACTTGGTCATGTGCCGCTTCCACCTTGTCCTGCCTCAGCTTGACAAACCAAAGGCTCAGATGTGCCTTGCGGCTGGAGCAGAAAGTGCAATCAAATAGGGTGGGCTTTAAACTCTGGCAACCGCGATCAGCCCATGGAGAGCTGATCTGAAGTCCCGATTGTCTGATCTGGCAGAAAATAGGGACCCTTTCAAGGACCTGGAGGTTTCCTTCTGTGACCTCAAGTAGCATTCATATTAAACATCCTCGTTTTAAATTTTTGTGCAGTGACAAGAGTTTGTGTAAGAGAATGCTAAATATTCAAATATTGAGAAACATACACAGTAATGTGTCTTCCTGTTGCGTTTGTTACAAATGACTGGTAGTGAAGCATATTTTATTTTCAAATTTAGCACCTGCAGCTGGGCTAAAAGGAAAAAGGTTGTCTGAATCTGAGGGAAAAAACCCCTAGGGTGGCTTCTTTCTCTATAACTCAGTCCCGGCTCCCAGTCAAGGTTTGTCCCCACTTCCTTCAGAGCTGTGTGAGGTCAGGCAGCGCCTCGCTGCCTGCCTTGGAGCCAGGCTGGGAAGTGCCCAGAAGGAGCTGCCAGGGTCTGCTCTTTGCTGTCCCCCACAAATGGGCGAGCACAAGGGGTGGATGAGTAGGAGACATTCAGGCGGGAGGTAAGCTCAAAATTTTGGCAGCATGAAGAAGTGAGCTGTGCCCTTTTCAGGGGTAGATTAATTTACTTCCCTCCAGGAGCAAGAAGGAAGCAGAGAACAAGTGGTGACTTACTGAATTTCAATTAGGTCTCCTCTTAGAGTCTCATAACCTTTGTACATTCCTACATACAAGGCACACTCTAGTAGTCCCAAGGAAACAAGAGATGGCAACCTTCTGAAAGCCTGAGGTTAGCAAAGATACTTCATCTTCCATTTCCTGATGTCAGCTGTCATATCCGTTTGGTGAGGATAATTAACTGGGCATTGCCAATCTGGTAGTTGCCAAGTCCTCCTGAGGGATAGACCCACGAAGAGCTTGTCTAACCTGCAGGACAGTCACGATGGGACCTCTCTGGTCACTCTGCATTATGTCTACATGGAGAAGTAATCATAGAATCATAGAAACAGAATGGTTTGGGTTGGAAGGGACCTTACAGATCATCTAGTTCCAACCCCCCTGCCATGGGCAGGGACACCTCCCACTAGACCAGGTTGCTCAAAGCCCCATCCAGCCTGGCCTTGAACACCTCCAGGGATGGGACAACCACAGCTTCCCTGGGCAACCTGTTCCAGTGCCTTATCACCCTCAGAGTGAAAATTTCTTCCTAATATCTAATCTAAATCTACCTTCTTCCAGTTTGAAGCCATTCCCCCTCATCGTATCACTACATGCCCTAGTAAAAAGTCCTTCCCCAGCTCTCCTGTAGGCCCCCTTCAGGTACTGGAAGGCTGCAAAAAGGTCTCCCTGGAGCCTTCTCTTCTCCAGGCTGAACATCCCCAACTCTTTCAGCCTGTCCTCATAGGAGAGGTGCTCCAGCCCTCGGATCATCTTTGTGGCCCTCCTCTGGACCCGCTCCAACAGGTCCATGTCTTTCCTACGTTCCTGCACCTGGGCTTG
Source organism: Anarhynchus alexandrinus (assembly GCA_008711295.1). Classification (NCBI taxonomy): domain Eukaryota; kingdom Metazoa; phylum Chordata; class Aves; order Charadriiformes; family Charadriidae; genus Anarhynchus; species Anarhynchus alexandrinus. The sequence goes on from VUYV01000068.1 coordinate 3,115,746, forward strand.
CCATGGGCTGACAAGCAGAGCAATACGGTTTCTGTAATCCCAGCCAGGCTTCCAGGGAAGCTGTGCTGCAGCTGCTCTGGTCAGATCATGGCTGTTCTTGGTCTGCCAGGTGTAGAACTGCCATTTCCTTCCTGTCCTAGAAATCCATTGAGAAGCCTCAGGTTTGGTTGAGAGACCTCAGGTGCCAACTGCAGAAAGGGGATGTTAGTGTGGACAAAAAACATATTCCATATGTCTCACCAGTCAAAAGTTAGAGGAAGGGTTTTTTCCAACTTTTCCAGAAGTATTCACCCTTTTATTGGGCTACAGCATGGGAAACAGGAGCCCCAAAGGGACATTACTATGAAGTCTGAAAGTGCAGATTTGTCTTTGAAGTCGTAGTGTATCTCAAGTTTGGTAGGATCTACCACATTTCTAAAGAATCCAGGCTTTGATGAAAATAAAAGTGCCAGTTTGGAAAGCATTTGGGGATTTTTCAGCATGACAGATGCTACTGCGTAAGTGTAAGACTATTATCTCCTTATATATGTGGGTAGCTGTCTTATAAAAAGGTATTTTGACTTACCAAGTCACTGCAATAAAGGGGAGTGTGCAGACACAATACTTGGCTGCCCCCACATCCATATTTCACCTTTATTAAATCATATTACAATTAAAATCTTAACTGTTCTTTTCTAGCACAAACACTCTGTGTGTGTAAGAATACATGCAACAGCAAGTAAGCCTTTTAGCACATTATTAATCATCAACACTAAGGATTAGTAAGAAACACATTTGCATTTTATCTCTAATTTTTCCTTTTTTTCCCCCCTCCTTTTTTCCCTTGCAGGCACAGCTGTCTCAGGCTTTAAATGGTGTTTCAGATAAAGCAAAGGAAGCTAAAGAATTTTTGGTTCAGCTGAAAAATTTGTTGCAGCAGATCCAGGTAACTGTAGAATATTAGCTGGTTTGATAATACAGTAATCAATAGAACTGAGTGAATAATTTATTTGATGACTTTGTCTCCTGTGCTATTATCATCTTTCCTGGAATCATCTAACCTTTCTTGAATGGATTTGCTAGGCAAAATTATTCATCAAATAATGCCTGCGAGCCCCTCTCAGCTTCTCGATTGTTTGCTGTTTGTTGCAAGGAGTTGATACTCAATACTGGACATCTGAGCTGTGTTGATTAGTATTTGATTGAATCCATCGGTCATGCTTCTGGCCTCCTTCCTGACTGCAATTGCTTCAATTGGGCATGTAGGATAAGTTCTCATTTTAACACATCCAAAATTTACTACTTGTTTTTCATCTTACAGTTCCTAAAAATGTACTCGTTTCTGGAATAAATGCAGTCAACCTGCTTATTAGAGTATTTGTAGGAAGTCAAAAAAAGAAGAAACAAGCGCTGCTAAAGCAATGCGGTGGTTTATTGAAGCAAAAGATATTTTCATGCCTGCAATTGCCTGGCTTTAATAGTCACTCATGGTGAGTGCAGTAATTGAGGGCACAAACCCAAAACGTAACAAGTGCCATTTTCAACCAAATTTAGACCCACCAGTGCCGGAGGTCAGATGATCCTCAAGGTCTTTCTCACCCTGCAGAGTGTGGCTGGAAATGTGCTGCCGTAGTTTGAGCTGGAAAGTGCCCAGGAGGGGACATTTGTTATCCGCAGTGGCGGTGCTCTGTTGGCGGTGCGTTTTCTGGGGGATATACATCATCTGTTCTACGATATACCCACTCTGCTGCTTGCTCGTCTTCCATCAACAAGCAAGTCCTGTTCTTGTTACTAACAGAAAGCCACAGCAGAAGTTCAGAAATCTGTATTTGGTTTAGAATTTAATCATTAAAATTCCACTTAACGCTTCAGATGATGAATTTGTACCCCAAATGCTGTTCAAGCTCTCAGGTTGCCACAGGGCAGCGTAGCTACCCACCCTCACAGTCTTCTGCAGCCACGCAGGGAAGGCAACAAACCGAGACAGGGAAACTGGTAAAAAAAAAAGCACATCTAACTGAAAGAAACCAGTGCAGAGCCACCGACTGGCACCTGTCACATGCCATGTTTTAGACACAGTGTGAGGTTTCTCTCAGCTGACTTTACCTGTTTAAAAGTTATGCAGCTCATCTAACCTAGTCATTTAGGCTTCTTTCATTGTTCAAGGAGAAGGACAGGCACCTCTAGAGAGCAGTTCTTCCTACAGGTATGAGAAGCTATTTTAGGATGGAATAACTCATCCAAAACAGTAGTCTATCACCAATCTTGTCTTGAGTCACCTAGCTCCATTAAAAATGTATTTTTCCCTTCTGAAACCTAAAGGTGGCCTATTATGACTATTTATGACTATGCTGTAAAATCCTTTAATGTGTTTCAATAAAATCACTGCCAAATTGCTCTGCATAAGGGAGCTGCTACAGTTAGATCAAAAGACCAAGCCATTTCTTTGATGCTGCTCATTGCTTAAAATGCTAGAGGAGGACTCAGAAGAGGAAATTGGATCCAGCAATCCCCCTCTAACGTTGAGGCACGTCTGGGCACAATGCTGAATCTGACCCTCACACGTTGAGCCAGTCTCCAGCGTGAGTCTGAGTGAGGACATCAAATTTCAGCAAACTAAAACCGCAGGACTAATCAGCTGCATGTGTATCCCTAAGTAAAACAAGGCTAGGGCACAGCTCTGAGATGATCACCCACACCCTTTAACCCTTAATGAGCTCCCTGGCATGGTTTTCTCCCATGGCAAATTGTACTCTTCCCAGGTGATGCTCAAGCAGCATTTGATGATAGCATATAGCAGGGCATACTCCTGGTAGGCAGATTTGGCACAGCCATGCTATTTGAGGGGAAACGGTTTCGATCTGTCATGAGCTGATCTGTGCCTTTTGGCATCCGGACCAAAAAAACCCAGATCTTGGACTGTTATTTGGGGCGGAACAGATGTAGCCTTTGTGCGTAGATTTATACTCAGAACCATGTATCTCAGAGCAGGTTATTTCTAGTAGAAGTCTTACGATGGTTGCCTCACACACATACAGACATTTACCCTTCAGCAAAAATGTCTTTAAAATGTATGTTTACACAAAGGAGTAAAACGTACATTTTATTATCCTGTTTCAGTGCACAGCAGACCAGACAGCCATCTGCACTCTTTATCTCCTCTCTGAGTTTGCCAGAGCTACCAGGACCTGTGCTTTTATCTTGCCTGGGGCAGTTTGCAAATTCATAATCTACTTTTCTTTTCCTGCTTTGCAAATCTCGTTTCCCCAAATTTTTTCCTTCCCTTCTCCTTTCTGAGGTCACTTTCAAATCTCTTGGTCTCTTCTTTTCAGAAAGTGCCTGTTCCTCGTTGCCCCTGTTGCTTCCTTGCTCCTCCTTGTTGCTGTCGTTATCTGATTTTCACATTTTCCCATCTGCTGTAACAATTTCATCCTTTCTCACTTGAAAGAGGCATATCGCCAAACACCCTGTTTGATGTGCGAACAGCAAACGAGGAGAGAAACGATGCACTACGGCCATCGACTGGTTCAGGCTCTGTACGCGAACCAGCGCTTCAAGAGTGGCTGGATGGAAGTGGGCTTCAAGGGGAGTCGGGTGTGATATAAGCCGAGGAGGGAGAGATGCAAACAGGAAGAGTCTAAGTCAAACCTGTGAAGAGTAACTGAGCTGTCTGGTGTCTGTCCGCCCACCCATCTTGCTGGCAGGTCTAGGACTGCGGCGGGGGCCTCTCAGGGAAGAGCTACCCTGCATCCCTCAGCTGGAGAGCGGGATGCATGGATCACAGTGGGAGAAGGGAATACAGTGCTGAAAATTTTGCTCTCAAAAGAATGAAGACAAAGCAACGAACAGAAAGGAAGAGAAGAGCATAACCAAAAGAGCTAAGAGATAGTAATGTCAGAGGCGTGTGATGGTTTACGACAGAGATGCTTCTCTCTAAAATCTTCTCGCATTCAATGCTGCTTTTTTTTTTTTCTTTTTAATTTGGGTATTTGGGAGGAAAGCTGCTAGGACATCTGAACATCTCCTGGGAAGAGGAGCCTGAACGCTTTCTCCTTCATCTAGTCTCACGAGCAGAGGAAGCGAGGGAGAGCCCTCCTTTGAATGGGTGCTACACAATCAGTTCCACGGCCAGAGAAAGCCATCCCCAGGAAGAGGGGCAGCTCAGGACCTTGTAGTACCATCTACTCAGATTTCCATTTCTGCGGTGGGATTCTGTGGTAGCAGGGTTTGTTCCCCATTGATAGGACAGGGGTTTATGATACCCAGGGCCTGTGCAAGGCTCAGTGTGGACAAGTGTTGTATATCTCAGATGCTGGCCTCTACCTAGCAGAGACTTTTACCACAACGAGAATAAAAAACCTGCCATGTATTTATTATTTTTTTTAAAGCTCACCAAATATATGTATCCACTGTCAAGTGCTAGCTATTTTTAAATACTACTTGAAGCAATACACAAAATCTCAGGGCTTTGTACCTGATTAATTTCCTTGTAGTGAGCCTGTAGACCAGTTTCTGGTTCATAATTCTCTTCTAATTGTCATGGTGTAGAGCCAGTGATTTCAAAGTTGTTACAGCGGGATAATTAAAAGAGGGGGGGCAGAACTATCTTATGTATATCTATGCACTTTGTATGTTAGATTTAGATTTTGCATTATGTCGTACTACATCTGTTGCCTGGAATGTGCCAGTAAATCAGGGTTTTAAATAAGCCCATTTTGTGGCATAGCATCTTACTCTTTCATTTTATAGCACGCAGCTATTACTGGTACAGCTATAATGAAATCAGAAAGGCAACAGAGATGCCGAAGTCTTGAAAGGAAATCTTTTCTGAACGGAAAACCAGGTAAGAATGAACAATAGCTTAAGGTGTAAAATATGCTTTCTTTGACGAGTATGACTCTCGCCTTCTTTTAGGAGAATGGGTTGGATTATGAAGCCTGTCTTGTCGCTCAGTGTGACGCCTTGGTTGATGCGTTAACGCGACAAAAGGCGAAACTGCTCACAAAGGTGACCAAAGAACGTGAGCACAAGCTGAAGGTGAGCACAACTCTCATCAGCTGAGCACGGCTGTCGATACCTTGTGTTACTGTGCATTTTGTTAAGTCCCCAGCCCTTTATGCTGTGAAAATTCCTAATGACCAAATCCTACAGTCCTTCGGCAGATTCCAGTTCAGCAGTTTGGTGGAGCTCTGCTTATACAGTTAAAATTAGACATATACTTCAGAAGTTCATTGAATCAGGCCATCAGTCTTTGTTTCTCTGATGGTTTTGGGCTGTCTTTTGAGGTACCTGTCAGTGAAACCCATGGGGTTTGGATTCTAGGACCTTCCAAATGCAAGAAAGCCCTTCTGCCCAAGTAGAATGTTGGGATTTTGGTGTCTCTTCAAACCTTTGAAATTCAGGCAAGCCACCCCCAGAAATCCTCGTGCTTACTCAAAAAGTATTAAAGAAATGTAGTAAAGGGGCGTGGGAGAAGAAAGCTATAAATGGTTGAACAAGGTGGCAGTCAAGAAATGTTTAAATAGACACATTTCTTGAAACGTTGAACTGCATATGTGATTTTGAGGTATTATAGTGCCAGTAACATTAACAGTATCTAAGACAGAAGGAAAAATTGAAGTGAAAAACCTAACGTGACAAACAATGAATAAAATCTACCTGAGATCAGCATTTGAAAAACCCCATGTTTAACAAGAACCAAGACTTCAGACAAACTGCTAATAGCACAGTTAATCCTGCAGTTTATTCTTTTCTGGCTGTTGTCGAACACAGTGCTGTTAGGCCCAGTCTACAGCCATGTGGCAGCAGAATCAAGTCCAAAATCTGGAAAAACGAGATGCCACATTTTTATTTCTTAATCCCAGCAATGTGTTCTTAAGCAGAGCAGGATCAATGGTGAGTTGTGAAGGGAATGGCAGAGCATAATCTGCAAGAAACCACTCCTGCAGTTATTCTCTATAATATTTGCCTTTTAAGTGAAGGATTTTTTTAAAAGCTCGGGTTTTAGTGAAAGCATGATTGTAAATGTGAATACTGCAAATGCAGAAACATGTTCTGTGCTCTTTCTGCCCCAAGCAAGCCTGATCTTTGAGCAATTAATTTGCTCTGAAAATTGAGATTCCCTGTGCACAACATTTTGCCAAGCTAATTATCAGTATTTACAATACAGAGCAAGCGAGTGTAGCTGATGGAGATACGGCAATGGCCATATGGCAGCTAAATTAAGCATAGCTTTAACACACTCTTCCATTTGTTGTCTCTTCTGAAATAATCTTATACAATACGATTATATATTCACTGTAAGCTGAGGCAGTCATCAGAACTGTCCTGATGCTTGTTTTCCAGGTTGTTTGGGACCAGATAAATCACTGTACACTGAAGCTGCGCCAGTCAACAGGGCTTATGGAGTACTGCCTAGAAGTTATCAAAGAAAACGATCCCTCTGGGTTTTTACAGGTATTTTTCTTTCCAATGTTCCGGGGGAACAAAAAAGAAAAGACATTGAAGTTAAATCTAAAAATGGGCGGCTTTGCTAATTAGCCTCTTTCACCTCCAAGGCAGGTTCAGCTGAACTCCTATTAGTACTGTCTAAAAGCTGTCTAAAAGCCCAGTGACTGCATGAGTGTCCCAAAGAAAGGATGGCTGTGAACAGCCGCACTCTGACCGAGGTGCGGAGTTAGCGGTCACACCACTTCCTTGACTGCTGACGTCTTTCCTCTTGCCAGCCCTTCCTTCTGAGCTGAAAGAGAGATGTCGTGCAGTTAATGATAACTTCCTCTAGCATATCATTTTATTCTCCTCCGAGAAACCCAACACAGAGCCTCACAGAGCTCTCCGATAAATTTGGAAAGGTCTGTGGCTCAGCAGAGTAGTACTTCTCCCCCTTTTTGCTTCTCCCCTTTGCATTACTCTTTCCAACGTGAAGGAGTCCTTTCAATACCTCCCCTGAGAGGAAATCCAGCCTCAAGGGCTCACATGTAGCTTGGCTTCATTGGGGTTGTCGCACCTCATAGGGCTACAAGCCCTGTCTTGTAGCTGGAGAATCCGGGTATCCCCTCTTTGCAAAATGTGGCCTAGCCAACAATTGCCTTAATTTGCAGGGGATTGATGCTTAGGTGCAAGCAGTGAAAGTGTCTATTGATGAGATGAAACATAACAGTTTTATTATCCAATCAATTATTTTGCCTAATTAATGATGTTATTTTGTTAATTATTTTATTTTGGCCTGTTAGTTTTGTTGCCTTACTAATCGCCTAAGAAGACAGGCACATCAAACAAAATGATCTGCATGTGGCTGTCAGCTGAACAGGGCACACCGCACACATAAACGCATGAGCGTCAGGGGGCTGTCACAGCATCCCTAAAAAACAGGATGAGAATTAGCCGACTTAAACCTATTAGCACTCCAGATTGATTGTTACTGTCACGTCTGGTCTCAAGCAAGAGCTGGGAGTGTGTGGTGTATACTAATCTCAAGACTACACAGATTTTAGCAGGCTGTCGATTGGATACTGCAGGACAAATGAAACCTCGAGGTCTTATCTACATCCTAGCTAGATACATGCTTCATTGCCATTTCAGCTTACTTTTCCTGTAACCTTTGTGGCTTCATTCTTTGCAGTCATCTTTTATATAAAAAATACTGTTGTGTTTACCTTTTCCTGGTTTATCCAATGATGCTTTCAAGACAACCAGCAAACACTGGGGCACTGCATTACTTAGAGTGACGGCTCCTGCAGCCAGGACACTGAAACACAGCCAAGGGATCCAGCATCCCAGTAAGTGGCCCCAAGGTTGCAGGTAGGATATGAGATGCTCCTCCACTTACTGTACAGACTGATTAGGAGCTGTTGCTGCAGGGGCTCAGGCAGGAGTGTCTTCCAGTGACAGCAATGAGGAAAGGTATCTGAACTCCTGCAATAAAGAAAAACTCTCTCTGACCTATCCAGAAGAAAATTCTGCTCCCTTTACTTATAGAAAGCTCACTGGGAGGGACTCCAGATATCCAAATGACAGCTTCACTGAACTCAAGGAGAGTTGAGATCGTTGATTTCCACAGAGCCAGGATTTCACTTCCAGAAGAGTCCGTTGGGATCATCTTAGTCTGACTTTTGGCCTAATCGTCTGTGGGCTGAGCTAGAGAAAAGCTTTAAAAATGAAATTCAGTTTTGATGCAGCGATAGAAAATCCATCATGTTCTTCGGAAGTCTATCTGATAACTTAGTACCCTCACTGTGAGAAATATACACCTTCCTTTCCATTGGATTTTTTTATTCCTTTCAGCTTTCATCCACTGAGTCATCTCTGCCGAATGGAGAGACCTTCCAACATTTAAGCCTCTCTTTGTGTAACTGCTTTTTAAACAGGAGAGCAAGACTAGACTGTGCAGATCAGAGAACAGAGTGTAGAAGTACATGTGGCATTCAGAGGCATGCTACGGAACGTAATCTTAACAGGCTTTATAAATGTGATTTTTACTTTCTTACCCCAAGATGAGGTTTGTTTTGAAAAGACTAGAGGAAAGGATGCAACATAAATGGACCTCACCCCAAACCGACCAGATCCTGCCTCAGCTGTTGTGCAGCCGTATTCCTGCTTTCCTTTTGCTGTATCTCACAGGCATTCTGTCACTTTTAAGGGGTGCATCTGCCATTTAATTATAAGCCTGATACTCTCTTTCAGATTTCGGATGCATTAATCAAGCGTGTGCAGGTATCTCAGGAACAGTGGGTCAAAGGAGCCTTGGAGCCAAAAGTGTCTGCTGAGTTTGACTTGACTCTGGATAGCGAACCTTTACTGCAGTCGATTCACCAGCTGGATTTTATTCAGATGAAATGTAGGGGTGAGCTTTTATGATTTGCTTTTTTCTGTTTTTCGTGCATGTGTTCAAACAGTGCTGGGAGGGTCGGGGGGCAGGGAGGGAGGAAAGAGGAGTGACTTGAAATTGCTGGATAGTTTTAAAAGGTTTTCAAGCAAATTCAGATTACTGGGTGTTTCCTAGAAGGGTGCGCTCACCTCACATGCAGTGACCTGACAAGCTCAGACAGACATACCAGGTGCAGTTAAAGATTTGAAAAGATAAATTCTTCAGACTAAGGCTGTCTATCAGCTTTGAAGATTAAAAAGACATTAGCTGCATGAAATTTTATGCCATTTTACAGCATTCCTAGATTTAACACGGTTAATTCAAAATACCAGTTACCCCTATCTTGTCAGGAACAGCTGAAGTAGTAAATAAATATTCGCAGACATACATGCTTGAATAGGGAAAAAAAAAACAAACCCTTTGACTTATATCTGGACTGTGCTGTGAACAGTGCCCAGCTTAAAAAAAGTCATGAGACAGAGATTCACAAGGGAAAAGTAGCTTCATGGCTGTACTCTTCCTTGATTCCAGGCATCTGAACGATTCCAAGCGACACACTAAAGGCAAAGGAGGTTAAAAAAAAAAAAGTATTTTAAAGCAGAAGCTGATGAACAGTAGATGCCATTAGCAAAAAAAAAAAAAATATTAACATCACACGCTTGTAATAAGCTTGGTTTGCATGGAGCAGGATGAGAACTGCATCAGAATTAGATAGATCCATAGACCGGCTACATTTGAAGGCCATTGTGGTCCCTGGGAATGATGCCATTAGCTTCCCTCAGTGGTGATTTAAGCCTGAATTATCCATGTGGGTGAGAGGGTAGAGGCTGCCAGAAGTCAATGAATGAGTTAAGGGTAATCGTGTTGTGATGCCGGATGTGCTTTTTTTTGACTCCAGGCAAGCATAAAGATTTCTGTTCAGTTTATCTGTCCTCTCTGGGCCTAATTCCGAACCTAAGACACCCAAGATAAACTAATTAGGGTGGATATTTTGGAAGATAAATATGTGGATAAACAATGGATAAACAGCTAAAGGCCAAAGTCTGCTCACCGAGAATGGTTTGCATCTTGGCATGAACAGGCTGTGTTAAAGTTACACAAATAACACCTGTGAACTGCTCCTTTGAAATGTTGACAGCCAGGAAAGCGGGGTCAAGTGAGAAAGGGTATCACTGAAAAAAGTTCTCCAAATACTGTCTGCACTTGTCTTTTAAAATCTGTTTATATTTAATGCTGGCCATATTTATTGTTAAATATATTTAATACTAATATTCCACTACTCTCCTTCCCAAACATATAAAGAATTTAGTTGAACTATCCACTTAGATTGCTAATTAACCACAGGTCACTTGAGGTGAGAGCAGCTTAGGTATTTGGCTTTTGGACATTCGTCTGGCTTTAAGCTTGAAGACTTAGAGACTTTAATTGAGCCAGATTCACTGGAGCTTTATGAAAGACAGTGCTGTCTGTTGATGCCCTCATTTATCATATGATTGCAGTGAAGCTCTGGTATGGAGCTAAACTTAGTCTGAGGAGCAGAGAAGAGGACAGGACTACTTCTGCCCAAACCTGCACAGAGCTTACGAACACCCCTGGGCTTTGCTCCCCGGGTGCATCTTATCAGTCAGACCTCAGAAAGGGATCTTCCTTGAGCTGTCGTGGCCTTGACCAGGGAGTACCTGTTGCATGTCCCATCAGGTTGCTCAGCAGAACTGGTGTGACCATGTACCTGCCATGCAAAAAATGGTGGAAATGCCATTTATCTTGGCCACCATCCCTTTATAAGGGACTGCATTATTCCTCCTCACACCTCTGTGCGCCCAAGCAGTACAAGCCTCCGACTGGTCCCAAGCTAACTTTCATAGGTCTTGAGGATTGTTTAATATATAGAGATGTATTTATATTTTTCAGTTAATGACTGCAAATCTATGTGCATTTGAACTGCTCAGTCTGACAATTTGGCATTTTTTTTCTGAAATTTACCTTCGTGACCTCAACCAGCTCTGCACTATCTTCTCAGGCACAGTGGTCTTGCATCTAGAAATACAGGTACGAAAGAGTAAGCAGCGCAGCGTTTCAGCAGCGAGCACCCAGACTTACTGGGAACATCGCTTTGCTGACTGTGAGGGGAAGCTGGTGTTGCACAGCGATGTTTTGCTTTTTATCACCATCTGGGCTTCTAGATTTCCAAGCCTCCAGTTTCACAAAGAAAAATCTATGTGTCTTTTCCCATCTGCTCCTTTTTTCCAATGCTACCTACCCCAGTGCACCAACAAGTCATCAGTCTTTGCCAAATGTTGGTGTTGAGGGGAGTGTTATTAAGTCACTATACTGGTTGATCTGACAAGAGTAGATGCATTAAAGACATCAGAGATGATCTATAAAGGGGATTTGGGGAAACATAGGAGAATAGGGCCAGCGTAGCTTTTCCAACAGCAAGTTATTTTGTTCCAAAAGCTTTGCAATGTAAGGTCTGTACTATTGTTATCGATGCTTAGTGCATGACTGAATTCCTTTTTTTTTTTTTTTCCAAACTCTGGCCTCATTCAACCTCAGTGAGCTTGCAAGGGTCATTTAGAGTGAAAGCATGCTTGTAAGTAAACATTGATTCACTGTGTTAGGCAAAGAATGAAAATGAGAACAAATCACATTACATTTGCTTTGATGACTTGTTCATGTACCTTCCTGGTGGACTCTGTATAAGCCCCTACCTAAAGCTAATCTCAATAAATAAAGGTCAGGGGGAGTCTGGTAACAAATTAAATGTGCAGAAACGTAGTAGGTGCAGAAGTAATGCTTAAGCAGTCATGTTGACCAAAGGGTCTCACTGACAGCCCTTTGGCAAGAGTCCCACGCTCCCCAGGCTAGCTGACCTGCTGAGGCACACGCACAGCTCTAGTAATTTCTGGCATTTTGAGCTTTCCCAGATCGCTTTCTTCTGTCCATGTTTCCTTCTCTCTGTTGCTTTCTCTGAGTGCCACAGCAAAGTAGTTCCTGTGCTCCTTGATGGCTGGCTCAATGCCTACATCACATTTCCTCAGTTCAAGCTACGGGCACAGGCAAATATGTGTCCCAGGTTTGTTCTGTTCAAACAGCAGAACTGTCATGAAATCTTGGTTTGTTGTAAAACAGAGACTAGGTACAAAACAGGAAAAAATACGGCTACTCTCTACTTTTCGGTACCACCTCTGAATACGCACTCATATGCCCCTTCTCCTGGTCAGGGCTGACTCCTTCCCTCTTCTGCCAACCAGTCCATGAAGATGCCCCAGACATGGCTCCTCCCACAAGTCTTCTCTGCTTCTCCAGCCATGCGCTGCCCAGCCCTGATAATGAAAGAGTAACTGTTTCATCGTAGGCTTTATCCCTTGTTCTGTCTGCTTTGAGTCATGGACCCAGGTCTTTGCCTGTGGTCTGTCCTTCTCTCACGACAACACTGTTTGTAGGGCACTTGCTACAGCAGTGACTCAGGCTATTACAAGACCGTACTGCAGTTTTGGAGGAGGTCAAAGTTTTCATGTTTCTGAGGGTTTCTTTCACTGCATTTAGTCCTTTAAAAATTAATCTGGGAAAGTGCAGGGCATCATTGCACAACTTGCTTGTCAAGAAGACAAATAACAGACAACGTCTTAGAACAGCCCTACTCTACACTGAGAAGAGATCAGCTCTGAGATGCATTGAGTAGTGTGTTTTTGAAACTGCTGAGTTGATGTGAGACATCAGTATCACATTTTTTAGCTAACTGTGACCTGCATGAAGCACTTTTAAAATAGTAGGACATCATTCAGACTCATTAATAGGTCTTGCTGTGCCAATTCAGTGTCATTTCTCCCTATATATTTTTACTCTTTTCCTTCAAAAACTCTCTAGAGGACTTTAAGTTGAACAAGAAGTGGGACAGTACTGTAATTTAACATCTGAGTCTTCTTTTTTTTTTTTTTCTGACACTTAGCCTATATTTTTCTCTTCTTAGTCCTGTCCCGTTGCTCTTCACTATGAAGTATATCCCAGTGTCCCGATTATTCAACTCGCTTTGCACTTTCCGATGACTTTTACAAGTGTTCACCTTTTCTCCTCCCAGAGGGAATCTGAGATTGAGGCGAATCTCTGCCCATCCTCTGTCCAGGGGAGGAGGCAGGAGGGCAGGCACAGCGAGCATCATCCAGCAAAGCTGCACAGCTACTTGGTGGGAGCATCTCACCCCTCCTTCAGCTACTGTAGGTTGTGCAGTTCAGGCCACAGTTTGACCCAAAGGGAGTAGGAGGCTGATAAGGGTTACTCACAAAAACTGAAATGTCCAGTGACACAGAAAAGAAGCCCACGCACTTCCCCATACTGCCTGTGACTCTCACATGTAGGGCCAAAATTCACACTGCCCCTGGGAAGTGGAAACAACAGCACTGTACCATATGAAACCATATTCTAATGCTATTCAGCATTCCTGTTTCCAGAATTAAAAGGAACCTGTAAACCACTTACCCGCCCCCAAAATTGTGCTCTTTTCTTTTCAGCGTTGTGCATTATGTGAACAGTCCTTGAAATCCTCCCATCAGTGTTCCCAGGAGATTTTTGCAGGGGGTTGGAGAAGTTAGTGGTTTATTCAGAGGTGAGGAGGTGTTGTTTATTTTGCACTTCATAAACTTCAGGAATTAGGTTTTCATCTGGTTTTGCCAGGGGGAGTCTCAGAAGTGGGGAGGACCCCGCAAATGCCTCCTGAGAAGGTTAACTGGTTAGCTAAAGTGGCAGGAGTGTGGATGGCTGATACAGCCCTGTCTTCTCCCAACCTCATCAATCATGGGTAATACGCAGACTAACAAACACAAACAAACCCCACACTTAAAATGGTTCACTTAAAAAATCCCATTACCTCTGAATTCCTCGTTGTCAGGTTTTGGACTCCTGTAATGGCACATTTCTGTTACTTTTCCAGACACAGTGTCTCCTAGAGAAAAGCCTGTACTTTCCATGTGAAAAAACAAGCAGGTTTTTATTTATGACATCCTGTGAATCATCCTTAAATATCAAGGAATAGGAACAAGGCTTTTTTTTTTTTTTCCTCTTTTCACAGAAAAACCTTCAAGAGCTAATTTATAAAGCTCTTTTGTTTCAGACCACAGTCATTCTTCTGGGCTACCAACCATCCGTGTTCACCGTGGTGATGGATAGTGGCAGCGGAAAGCCGTGGTAGCTTCTGCACTGTTTATCACAAGTGAGATGTTGGCTTTCGTGTCACTTCTTCCAAAGTGGGGGTGAAGCCTTAGCCCCATCACACAGTAGCATCAACTTTCCCACAGCCTGCTTGGTACACAAAACGCAAACAGCCCTCTTTTATCCAGAGAGGTAAAATAGGACGAAAGGAACAGCTCAAGGGCTTAGCTCTCACGCAGACAGGGGGGGAAAATAAACTAGAGGCTCAAAGCGGAGTAGATAAAAGAAGAGCAAACTGTCAATGAATGCTCAGAGCACTCAGCTGCTTGTATGACACTGTCGAGCTCTGCAAAAATGATCCTGAACGGTGAAATTCAGCTTTGGGCAGAAGACCAGGCAGGGTCTATGCATTGCTTACATCCCACCTACCTGTGTGATTTCAGCGGTGCGTAAGATACACGCCAGATCTCTCTAGAAGACTGAATTTTCCCTTTATAATTTCCAGCAAAGAGTGAACGGTGAGAGTTTAGTTGTGTTTAGCAGAGAAGGTGTGGTGGAGGCCTCTTTCCCACAGAGGCACGGCTGAGTGTTTTGCTCTGTTTATTTTTATTTTGAAGATGCTGCTCTGGTCAACAGTCTCTCGGTGTTTTTCCTGAGCGAGTCACTAAAAAAGCATGTTGGTAGATAACTTTGCACCTGTAATTTCCAAGAGGAGAGAGCCACAAGCAATCATCTCCTGTGGTGCAGAAGTTCTTTTTGCTACCCAAACCAAGGGATTTAGATAAAATTTGCAAATGGAACAATTTCCTTCAACAGTTCTTTTTTAAGTATGTCTGCCTTAAAGATAACATATCCCAGGTGGTTTTGATGAAAAACTGGGGGTGGGGAGGGGTGGTGGTAAATTAAATTTAAAAAAACACCCAACAAACTATTGTGAAGAATTGTTTTCCTTCTGTCAGTGATGTTCAGGCTCTATCTCGCTGCCGTGCTGGGCAGAGCGGCTGCTCTGCTGGTTAATAACCCAATTCTTCCTTAATGAGCTGGGCTGCCTGGCAGCACTGCATCTCTCGCGTCACCTCATGATCTGAGACACTCCCTGCCACCACTGCTCCCTCTATCCTTTTGGGGACAGTGGGGGCAAAATGCTCTAGTGTGAGAAAAAACTTATCCAGCCCGTTTCTTGGGAAGGAAACCAGACATGAGGTCCCCAGACTGTAGTTCTTATGAGGCACCAGAAGCATGTCCAGATATGTTTCTGTTTATGTATTTCAGCCAAATGATATTTCAGCCAAATGATTTGTCTAACTGAGTAACGACATTTTGTTGTATCGTTTTTACTGCCTTTTGTTCCAAGGAAGGGAACGGACCCTCTTCCTAACGAATATTGACTTCCCTGCGAGGGGAGGGAGGTTGTCACGCTGCCCGTGGCACAGACTGGTGGGGTAGGGCAGAGTTACACTAATCTGTACTCAGTTCCTGTTACAGTGCCACCCGTCCCATTACTGCAGCTGGAGAAGTGTTGCACCAGAAACAACAGTGTGACATTGGCCTGGAGGATGCCACCTTTGAGCCACAACCCGGTGGAGGGTTATATCTTGGAACTTGATGATGGAGATGGTGGCCAATTCCGAGTGAGAATTTAATTCAGCATTTATTTGTGTTTCTTTGTATATGAGTTTCCTCAGGATATGGATTTGTGTCTGTCTGAGGGTGGGGAGAGGGGGTAGGGAAGATATGGGTTGTCAAAACATCCCTGCATCTGTCATGTGGATGTAGAAAGCCCCAGGTGCAGGTGCTGCTTATTAGAAGGACACCCAGCTTGGGGAGGAAGTTTTGTTGAGGTTACTCCTAGGGCAAAGAGGGCCTTGCTGAAGTGGAAGGTGGAAATTCAAGTCACTACTACATCTACTGTGTGGTAGAACTTGGAGAACCTCCCCCACACTCCCAGCAGAAAATCCCATGCTAACCTAAATGAGCTGAAAGTGGTTCCTTCCACAAACCAGAGATTTCTTTGAAGCCTTCACTCTCATCTGTCTGTAGCAGCCCATTTCAACAGCTGAGATTCTTGGTCCAGAAGTGCAATGCAATTTTTCCTGTTTTTCTGAGTAAAAATGGGATCCTGCATAAAAATACGGGATTTCTAATTCTTTTCTCTGGGAGTGGATGAGACCAGGCTGGTGGAAGCTTTCTGCAGACACTCTGCAATGAGGTTGATAAGTACAGGAAGGCATCCTGAGTGCTGTCCTTCCAGACCTTCAGGGTGATGCCACAACTGCTTGCTCCTGCCCACAGGTGCAGGCTACTTCTAGGCTCCCTTCCCCTCCCACCACATCCTGATAAAAAAAACCCCAAAAACCTACAGAATTAATTCAATCAGCTTCTGCCAGCCACATCCTGCTGGAAGCTGTGTCCCTTCCTCCTCAGGCAGGCTTCATGCTCCTGTTGCTCCAGGACCAGGCTGGCCCAGCGCATTGCCTAAGGGCTAGTGCCTTGAAAGCATCTGGAGACCACTGTGGAGCACAGCTGCTCTCTTCACAAACGGGAAATTTTGCCAAAAACACGTGATGGCATTTCTTTGGGAGCTGCAAACTGGCTTCCCACTGGAAACCTAAAGGTTTCTCAAGCTGAAAATGGCCTGGCACTGGTCCATGTAAGGAACTGCTTCCCCGTGCCAAACTGCTACACCCATAGCCAGCAAAGGCACCTGGTTTGGATGCCCCTCATTAGAAGAGACAGCGATATTGGCAGGGCATTTTGAAGAGGGCACTGTGTTTCTGGAAGGTCTCCTCAGTTGCTTGGTCCAAGTGTCATTTCACATGGGTTTGAAGAGGTTCGTCTCTGCTACTGAAAGCGTGAAAAGGTACCTTTGTGAACAGCTGCTGGGAGTTGCTGCTATAGTCAATATTAGTAGGTAAGAGTGTTATTAGTGCGTGATGAATGAAGAGTTAGGAACAAGGTGTTATGAATTCCAGTGTCTTGGATAAAACTTTTCAAGCGGTATTCACATCTAAATAAATACTTGCGAATAAACAAGATTTCAGGCTGCTGCGTATCCAAGCCCATTTGTATGGGGGATTTGTAACTGGCAAAGGTTTTAGGATTGCCAGCACTGCCAGGTCAGGATTTTGGATTGAAAAATATACAAAACCATCTCGGTCCTTAAAAATCTAGGGTGACAATTTCTAAGGGGAACACTTTTCTTGCTGTGTTAGAAACACCCTCAGTTTTACCCATTGAAAGATAAACTGCAGGATTCTCAGCAATGCCATTGCAATAAGAGTTTGCTGACCCATTTCTTGACGGGTTATATATCTGAAAGTAGTGACACTGACTGCACCTTATCAGTATTCAATGGATTTAAAGAATGTTTTTTGTCCCCCGTCATAGCAGAGAGCATCAACCTGAGTAAACACAAATGGTGAACGGTGGTAAAAATATGAAATGGATTAGAAAATGTGAGAGTTGTCCTACAAATACAACTTTTTTGCACAGAGAGCATATGTTATAACATGGAGATAAATTAAGCTATTCTATTAAAACTCTTCTTTCTCTCCGTGAAAGATGATCAGCTAACTCAAGACCCAAAAGATTTTGTTATTTGTAGCAGCCACCATGGTAGCAAAGTGGACAAACACATGGCCCGCTGTAAACTTCAGTAATCTCTTTCTTATTCATCACATATTAATTTACTTTAGGTTTATATCAAAGATCCTTAATCAACAGGACTACTCTTAGGCATATGCTTAAATGTCTTAACTGAACTGGGGCTTGACTGGTCTGCTTAGTCACAGCCTTAAGCTCTTCATGCCCTTTGCTACCATAAATCTATGGATTTCACAGAATTGGAGAAATCAGAGGTGGAAAGGAACTATGGCTCTCAACCCACTGCCAAGACAGGATTTTTTCCTTTTCTGTCATTTTCTGTTGCTTTTTTTCTGTTTTGCCAACAAACGAGGTTTCTAGGCTTCTTTCAGTTCATCATAGATGGTATAATCTGACTGATCCTCTTCATTAGTCTGCCTAGATGTTCCTTCTCCTGAAATATTTCACATTACACAAGTGCTTGCTGTTCAATAAATCTTTGCAGACTTTTATGACGTCTCTGTTGTCTAGTTGCCGTTTCACATGTGATGCATGGGATCCTAATCTTTAGGAGATCAGTTCCTTCTGGCTCTGTGTTTGCAGGTTTCAAAATTATATTTTAACACAGGCATGAGACAATCTTCCCAACAGAATAAAACTGTGCTTACTTGGGTTTTTTTGTTCTTCCACACCCCCCCTTTTTTGGTCCTACATAACTATAAGAATGGTCATGGTAGGTCAGACACTGGGACTGGTATCCAAAATAGTGTTTTGGAGTAGATGTTTAGGAAAAGAGGATAAAAATTGAGATCTTTCTGTGTTGCCCTTTATTGCTGTACCCTTCCAGCTTCATCTTCACTTTAGTGTCTCCACTGCTAACCATCCTTGATGTCTCCTCTGGTGTGGCTGTCCATGTTATAACAGCATAACTTCTACATCCTGGGAAGCAATGAGAAGCTGTTCACGTGTGGCTTATATTTAGAAGTCTTAACATGTGATCACAAGGCACAGAGAAATAGTTAAACCATGTCCCTCTTTCTCTTTTCTCTTTTTTTTTGAATGTTTAGGAAGTATATGTTGGCAAGGAGACTCTCTGCACCATCGATGGCCTTCATTTCAACAGTACTTATAATGCAAGAGTCAAAGCTTTCAACTCATCGGGAGTTGGTCCTTACAGCAAGACAGTTATTTTACAGACGTCGGATGGTGAGTTGGGCTTTTGCCAGTTTCTAAGTAAGTGAAAAGCTGCAGGTCGCAGTGGCAGGACACTTCCATCTGTTTATACCCACTAATATCTTCAGCACTTACTGGCATGGAGATTTTGGATCATCTGAGGGAGAGGCCAGGCACTGAGCATGCACAAGGGCTGAGCTCTTCTCCTAGCACTTTGGGGGATTTTCCATTATCAGCAACACTTCAGGTTTCAAATCACGCAATTTTATTTGGCTGTAGAAGTCTCGGATCTAAGATTCTTATTTGCTTTAGTATACAGAAGCAGTTATGCAACACACAGGATATTTTTGTGACACTCTGTCTCCATTTCTCCATATATCTTTGGAAATTGCCTTTTTCTTCACTACTGCTTCAGTTTCACAGCAAGGTTTGATAATACAGAGATGGGAATTCATGCTTGTTCCTCTGTAATTATACTTGACATCCTTACAGGCATTACAAGAAGTTCATCTTCATTAATGATACTGTAATGAATCGAGAAGTGCATGCTGTTATCACTTCCACTTTTATGCTGTGTTGCCAAAATAGGCCAGTATAAAATATTTATACTTTAAGAGCTTTTTCTGTTGTCAGGGTTTTTTTTCCCCTTTTTTTCCCCTTTGATAAACTAGTGAAGTCAGTCCTAACCAGCATGGATGCAGTGGAACTCCGTTTCCATTAGAGGTGATCCTGAACTCATTCACCTATGTGAGCAGTTTCCATACCATGGAGAAGCCTTCGTCTCCTCAATGAATTTTTCGTTACCGTGTGAGAACAGAAAGTCACTGCCCTTAGCAGCTTAAGTTCAGAGGAGCAAGCACAGATAATATAAGGAACTTCTGAGCTGAAAAACAGCGGGGTACCGGCACAAAGCAGTCTTGTGTAGCTGCCCACGGTAACGAGGAAAGATTGTCTTTATAACCTGAAAGTGCAGTAGGGTCTTTAGGAAGGCAGAATCTCATTCTCCTAATTGAAGTAAAGCAGACGACACTTGAACGCAGCCCATTCTGCCACAATCCTGCTTTTCCTTTTCTCCTTCCACAGTGGCGTGGTTCACCTTCGACCCCTCCTCGGCTCACAGAGACATAGTGCTGTCGAATGACAACCAGACTGCCACATGCAACAGCTATGATGACCGGGTTGTTCTTGGCACAGCAGCCTTCTCCAAGGGCGTGCATTATTGGGAACTGCATGTGGACCGGTATGACAACCATCCGGATCCAGCCTTTGGCATTGCGAGGATTAACGTTGTCAAGGACATGATGCTAGGCAAGGACGACAAGGCGTGGGCCATGTACGTTGACAACAACCGCAGCTGGTTCATGCATTGCAATTCTCACACCAATCGGTAAGCGCCTCCTGCATGCTCTTCTCATTACTCATCCTTTTTTCTGCTTTGCACCAGGGGAAGGGGTCTCAGCAAGCCATCTAGTCCATCTCCCTGCTAAATGCAGTTATTTTATATATTTTCTTAAAATATCATTAGTGACAGCAATTGCACCTTAGCAATCTGTGTTGGTGTTTGTTATCCTCACCATTAGCATTTTTTTGCTGAGATCTAGCCTAAATCTCCCCTGCTGTGAGTTAAGCCCTTTATTGCTCGGCGCACCCGTGGCATCAGCAGACAGGAGCGCAGCGCACTGGGATGCAGGATTTCTCTGTCAGTGCTGGAGGGGCACAGGGAGAAAGGTGGTTGAGTCGCTTCCTTAGGAGGAGTCTTGGCTGCAGGGTTGCACAGTAATTAGGCAAAACACTGGTGATCATCTATTCAAAACTCAGGTGTTTATTGCTGGTCCTGAAAGCTGATTAAAGGTAATGCTGTAGGTCCCACCTATGGTGATCTGGACACAAGGGACTCTTTGGCAGTGAGGGCTGTGACAGCATCCATCCAACTGCGCCATTGTACTGAAGAGCTTTGAACAGTGTCTCAACCAGTACAACCGATTTACACAAAGGAGGATTTCAGAATGCCCCGAGACATCATTACCAAACCCCTCTTTCTTCCACCACTATAGAGGCTCTGTGTACTCTGTGCAACAGAGCGGTGGGGAGACATCTTCTAGCTGAAACTACCTCCAGGGCCAAATCATACAGAGACAACGTGTATCAGCGTAGATCCAGCGTTGTGCTGACCTGACTGCACGGCTTTCAGCCCTCGTGATAGCTACCTCTGCCTAATGCTGGCTGTGTTCTCCTTGACATGATGCTGGACTGTGTAGGGGAGCTACGCAGGGTCAGCTTCGCTTGAAGCTCCCTGGGGTATCACCAGAGCAGAACCACGCTGCTCTCTCTCCGTGTCCCACGAGAGGGTCAGGCCCTAGCCGAAGGTCAGCTGAGTACTATGGGAACAGAGAACTTTGAGAAGATCTCAGCTGAAGAGTGTGATTCAGGATCCTAAGTCCCTTGCTTATTTTGGAAAATGGTATGTTTGTATACGTACTCATTACAGTGGGAGACTGATGTACAAATAAAGTGACTGACCAAGGATACACAGCAGGTCCGTGGCAGGGTGGGAATCAATTTCCATTTAGTTTTCTACTGACTGTTCCAGCAGGTCTTCCACACTCACTAGCTCAGCTGTTGTTTCTGTTAAACCAAATGATTAAAAGAAAGGCTTGCAGTGATTTTTAAAATGCTCAAATGCTGATATTATCTCCTTAAAGAGATATGTTCATGCCAACATTCATTGTATCCTAAAGCTGGTTGTAATGTCTCCTGTTGAATAATCATTTATACTCTAAAGCATACTTGTATTTGAAGTAAGTATACTGTGATTGCTGGGATTTTTTGTTTGAAGCATAGTTTGATTTTGCAGTTCGTTACAGACAGGTGGAAGAATCTTGTAGCTGGATCCAAAGCTATCTGAGGTCAATTGGAATATTTTCATTGGTTCCAAAGGCCTTAAATGATGTCCTAAGTCAATATAGAGTAAAATAACATCAGTGTAATAAATATACCAAAAAGTTCTCTGTCCCTTTAATATCTTGATTCGATTTAGGGCAGAAGTAATGTTAAGCTGTATTAATTTTAATGCTCTGTGAAACAGCTTATGTTTTCTGGAAAAAAGCTGGCAACCATTCTGTGTGCTACTGTCCCAGAAACCTATTTTATGGATTTGGTCCTCGGCATGCTCCTCCCGGCAAGCAACGGACGAGCGAAGCAAAACCTTTTTTTTCTGGGAAGCACAATGGAAAACACTTCGGATTTCCAATCATCCTGCTTAAACAGGAGAACAAAGTGCTTTCTGTCGATGACAGCTTCCCAGTTTTTACTAGATAAAGCACAAAGGCTTGGCAGGCACATCCAAGGCACAGATAGACCCGCGGAATAAACGTTCAAGTGAAGTACACTCGCGAAGGGCATGTAGTCTTATGAAATCACATGCGCTTCAATGAAATTAGGTCTAGGCATTATATTTTTAACCATGACAGTCAAGTAGGTCAGTTTTTTAACTCATTAGCTGTAATAGTCTTGTGGAAACAGTTATTGCTGCCTAGTTGTTTTTTCCCCACTGGAGAGATGGGCATGATGGCACAGTGGCACAGTCCGAAGGAAGTTTATTGACAGCTTTTAGCCTCTCAGATGTTACTGTGATGGAGGCTATGTCTTAGTAATTATTTCATCCTTCCTAATCTTCATGAGAACAAATTAGGGGGATAAACAAATTACTAGCTTCACAGATAAGTTGAAGTGGAGCTTGAAAGACCTATTCATGGGACCTGTCACGTTTAGAGTGCTTTCTTGTTCTTCTCACTCACGGAATGCAAAATTGGACCTGCCTACATCCTTAAAAACTAGCATGACTTCTGTAATGCTGGAAGAAGAGGCAGGAACAGGAGACTCTCATGCTATCAAAAACAGAGGGGACCTTTGAAGGTTGAACAAACACTGGTTAAGAAAACACTTTAGGGTAGGGATATAGCTTTGTGAGATACCTTTTAGCCTCATTATTCCTGGAAATAATCAGTTCACAACAGAGGTGTTACATGCCCATTGCTAAGAGGCACTGGCATCCATTGCAATAGATCTGTTCCTTGGCAAAGTTCCCCAGAGCAGGAGTTCCCGGTGCTATAGGCGATACTCTAGCCACTACATGGTTATGTAAAGAAAGAGACGGAAATCGCACTGGAATATTTTGTACTGAAAGACAGTGGGAAGTCAAAATCCAGAGAAATTGGAGTGTAGTCTTAAAGCCCCCCGCAATCAGGAGAGTCTCTTCACTGACTTCAGAGATCTCAAGACCAGGTTTTCATCACACAAAAAATGTTATAATTGAAAAATACTGTGCTTGAAAATAGACAGGGTAAAGTTGTTAACTTACTGTAAAACTCATTATTAAAATACTGTTAATGGATAGTTAAACTAATTCTTCAGTTTATTAAAATGGTCATAAATTGTTAAGCTTTTTCAATAATAGTGAAATTTATCGCTCTTCTTAATTCCTCAAGCCAATCCATGCAGTCCTATTCTGCACGTTGTCCAAGCTGCTGCTGAAAGCATCTCAGAATAACAGCCTCCGCTGCCACAGGCAGTGGCATTTTTCATGGTAGCCAAATTCCCCTATCTGTACTCTGACCTTCCAGGCTTCCACACAGCAATTCTACACTCAGGACTTACCATTGCACCCAGAAATAACAATGTTCAGGACTGTGAGAAAAGAGGTGTGAAGATTAGGATTTACTTGGAATAACGAAAGAGTGGTGTATATCTTCAAAAACATATTGTCATTTAATGAATGCTAAGTATATATTGAAGAAGTATTGTAAAAAAAAAAGTTGTATTTTCCTTTTACCTGGCCTGCAGATTATTAGAGGCTACGGTATAACTGTCATTAAGTAGTTTAGAAAATGCATTTCAGTAAAGCAACAGCTTTTTTACATGCTGCCACAGAAGTGTAGCAGGAGGGAGAAACATCGGTTTGAGTGTCTTGAGCTAGCTGGGGTTTTTTGTTGCAACTAAGGCTTTTATTAGATAAATTGTCTTGTAATACTGCCTAAATGATGTACAGAAGAGTGAGGACATACCTTGCATAAGTTTGCTCATGAAACTTTGACTCTCCCACCTCTCCTCCTAAAGGAAGTGACCATGACAGTGGTCCAAAAAGCACTGGATTCTTCGACGTACAGTTCCCAAGGAAATCATGGGATGCTCAGGAAGAGCAGCTCTTCAGCCTCAGAAAAAGTCCAGCCTCCCTGGTAGCTGCACAGCAAATTGTCCCCTGATTGCCTTTGCCCTGGCTTGGTCCTGTCAGAGCTGGTTGCTCACTGTGGGGAGGTGACAGCCGAGGAACGGGGCAACCTACCTAACAACGTCCTGCAAGACTTGGGGCAGCAGGGAAGGGAGAAGGTCCCCATCCCTCTGCTCTGGAAAGGCGGCAGCTGGGTCCTGCGCCCGCCTCGGCTGGGCTCTGCAAGCAGCATCTATCTCCTCTTCAGCTGGGCTGTCCCCAGGGGCTGCAGAGGAGTCACTCAATGTCACTGTGCAGCACATAGCTAATTAGCCCCCACGAAGCAAATTAGCGTATCATATAGGAAAGAGCAGAATAATCTCAAAAAGGCAAAGTTGCTGTTTCTGTTTCCCTCAGAGAATCAATGTCATTTAAAAGGATGTCATAAAATCTATTTTAAAACACTGCAGGATATAAAATGTGGTGCCCTACAATCAAAGCTGTTCCTAAACAGAGAAAAAAAAAAAACATATTCTATTTGCAAATAGCTCTAGATCATAGTACTGTTGCTTCCCACAATCACATCATGGGTTTTATGATTGAGTGCTTTGAATAAAAACAGTCTAGATTCTGAGATACTGAGGATAGGTAAGCATCTGAACCTTTGTTGGGAAATAATTTACTTTATGGCTTTGGACAAGAGCTCAAAGAGAAACCTATTAATGCCTATAGGACCAGAAAGCAAATAAAAGGAACCTGAGAACTGTGTAGTTGGAAATCTAACACATCTGAAAGCCCAATTCATGATTCTCAGCTATACTATTATTGTTTGAAGAGCTTTAAATGGAAAAGTCAGAATAATATCCTATACTATTATGCCACAGATAAAACTCCCTTTACCTTCAGAGGAAATGCCATGTGCTACATTTAGTCTAAAGGAAACCAGTTTATGACACCTAGTGGACAAGATGAAAATTTCTTAACCTGCACTGTATTCTTCCTAATCCTATTTTGATCCCATGCCCCCTACTCCCTTTTTTTTCCTTTGATGTTTTGCCTACCTATTGTGATAAATTTTATCTTAAAATTATATTAATCCTGTGAATGTTATGTGCCTGAGGGGAGTGCGTGGGACAAAAGACAGCTGCTTCCTTTCCTACTGTAAATTCTTTGAAATCTGATTTACCCTGAAAAAATTGTGTCAGGCTGTAAATCCATCGCAGAGCCCCCATGATATTAGCAGAGTAGCAGTGCCTGTGGCCAATCTGCATATCTAGTAGATTTTTTTTTTTTGCTCAGTGCTCTTTATAGTAACGCTGGGTTTGACTAACCCTCCTATCAAAGTGCATTAATGTCAAATCGCTCGAGCGTGTAATGGCTGGCTGAGCCTGTCCTGGCAAGCCCTGATACCGTGGTAGCTCTCAGCAGCTGCTCCTGACACAACCAATTATCACTGGTATTGATAACCGGGCCTGCACGCTTGAAACAGCTCCCAGTCCTATAGCTGGGCACCTTGTCAGTCAGGGGGCTACGCTTACCCCTAACCAGCCCCACCTTCCCTTGCTCCCCAAACCCAGTATCCTCCCAGTACCCTCTGCCGGCTCCCTGGTCTCTGGAAAGCTGGGTCCCCTCAGGGGATGCCAAGGTGAGCACTCGAACTGGAAGTCTGAGTGTTGAGCTGTTAGCAGGCAGAATGGTTAGAAATGAACGCCGAGGAAACCAGCTTTCTGCTTTTTCATTCCCTGCTGTGCATCACTCCGCTATCGCAGGGATGCTCTGAGGAGCCGTTTCCAGGACTCCTGTCCCGCACGCTCAGTACTGACCTGACCTGCTCACCTCCCCTTCGCTCGTCAGCCGAGGGGACCTGTTTGCTCTGGACCCCATTTTCAACTCTTAGATTGCAGCTGGAGGACAGATGGACCTAATTTCTCTTTAGGATCCCCCCATTAAGCTCCCATAAATGTGGTGCATACGCTTCAGATAAAGGTGTGGATCAGTCAATGCCAAATGCCGCAGGGATAATAATTTCACTGTGCTGCTCCACTCTCCCTGTGCTTAGTAAGACTGCTTTGTCCTAGAGAGACGGTGTAGCACTCTGCCTTCACCAACAGTGTAGTCCCTTTCTACCTTAGGACTGAAGGAGGAGTTTCTAAAGGTGCCACCGTTGGTGTTCTCCTGGATCTGAACAAGCACAACCTGACCTTTTACATAAATGGGCAGCAGCAAGGGCCTCCTGCGTTTGAAAACATCGAGGGTGTCTTCATGCCTGCACTGAGCCTCAATCGAAACGTCCAGGTAAGTCTTCTGCAGTTCAGTCCCACTTACTGGTCTCATCTAAAGGAGAATGTGTGCTACTGGCCGTTGCTCCTGGGGCTGATAATGTCATCCATAGGTAGTCAGTATGGACAGGGGCTCGTTCCTTCTCAGACTGGCACCTGGGCTACTAACACTTTTTTTGGAAAACTGCATTTGACCTTCTGCCTTGCCTCACAGATGTGAGGAGTAATGCTGTAAAAACAAATACAAGTACCTGCACACAATAATTCCTACGCTTTGCTGCACCGCTCCACTTGCAAAGCAGTGGTGGTAAGGCTTCCTCTGCCCTTTTGAATAAAAAACATGAGTATCCTAATTCCTCTTAGATCTTATGTTTGGAGATTATTAACGTCATCAAAAGACAGAAATGAGAGCAGCACAGTGGTAAGGAGAGCAAAGACAAGGTAGGTCAGAGAATTAGTGCAACAGAGAAGATTCAGTCAGCACATCATTCCTGCTCCTTCTGAATTTTGGAGATTGCTCTCTGTTCTCAAGAGGATCTCCTCTTGCAGAAACCTTCTTTAAATATAATGCATCTTGACTTCAAGACTACCGCATAT
The DNA here is from genome assembly GCA_008711295.1 of Anarhynchus alexandrinus. Taxonomy (NCBI): domain Eukaryota; kingdom Metazoa; phylum Chordata; class Aves; order Charadriiformes; family Charadriidae; genus Anarhynchus; species Anarhynchus alexandrinus. Next base: position 3,142,576 of record VUYV01000068.1, read on the forward strand.
GGCTAGAAACAGGACACAGTGTGAGGGAGAACCTGTGGAAACACCCAGGAGTCTGAGGACTGAAGGAGGTCAGGTTAGGTCAGGCAGGACGAATGCAGCCAGGGTGAAGCACTCGTCATTTAAAACACCCAAACCAAAACCAGAAACCTCGCATGGCCTTATCAGTACGTGAACATTTAGCATTTGTTACCCATGGCATCCAAACCTTTCAAGAAAGTTTCATAACTTCATTGTATTTGATGCACCAACATGGAAGGCACAGGCACTTCTCTGGGCACCTCACTGCTATATCCAACACAGATTTTTACTCACAACCTACCTTCAGTTTGAGGTACCTACACCCTTTAAGTATCTGGCTTACATTTCTTACTACAACTGAGTTAAGGCAGAGCGCGGCCAACAAGGGGGCAGGAGAAAACTCTGAGACTAAGCTTGTGTTTGCTGTTGAATGGTGCTCTGGTACATCTGTGTGGGAACCCTGACCTCGTAGAGATGACAGGTAATAGAAGGAGCACTAAAATGTCCTGGGCTATGTCCTGCCAGGACAGCAAACAGTTTGGGATTTTCTTATATTTAGTACATGGGCTCCACTGTGTGATGCCTGTCTTGAAGTACTCGGGGTCCCCTCACACAAAGATGCCATCCACCTTGTGTCTAGCAAGCAGTACTGCTGGAGACCTACAACTGGTGGCTGGATTTGGGAAGAGATACAGACGCTTGGCTTCTAGATCCCAAGGTGTTCAGGAGGGAAGGGGGAAAGACACTTGTTTATTTCAGGGGCTCAGTATCGTCTCCATTAATATTCTTGATGACTTAAACCTGGACCTGAAGTCCCACAGCCCTTCCCGTCATTTACTTGCTCTTGGCCTTCCTGAATGCTTTCTGCTGAGGATGTCCCAGTTCTGAATCTATGTGTTATTTCTTCTTTGTGCAGGTGACCTTGCAAACGGGACTGGAGGTGCCACAATGTGTAAAACAGCCCAAGTTGCCCAACAACTAATGAAGCCCCTGCCCGACCCCGTGCTGGATTCTGTAAGCTTTCTCAGTGTGATTTGGCACTTTTCAGTAAGTCAGCAAAAAAAGCATTCTCTTCCCTGACTTAAAGCATTGTACGGCACGTTGCTCACCGAAGAACCCACGGGTTCCAGCTAGCCCACTCAATTTTTAATTTAACAGCCATAGCAAGCACACCCACTGACCTGGCACTCAATTGCAGATGGGTACCTGAACATATCTACACTGCATTGCATACATATGTACACACATATGCACACACACTGACACACATGTACATTTATAAAGCAAAAAGGTTAAATGAGTGTATTTTCTCTCTCATGGCTGGATTTGTGCTTAGAAGATATTACGGATGCTGGAAAAGAATGGGTAAGACTAAAACTGAGGGACAACGGCTGTTGGAGCAATTTACCAATGGGTGAACTGGATTCCCTTGCCACCTGAAGTCCTTAAATCAAGACAGCATATGTTTTGACAGCTGAAGTGGAGGCTGCATACTCAAGAATTCCTGGTTGCCCACTACATTCAGGGGCTCAAATGACCATTAATGATTCCTTCTGGCTCTAGACTGCAGTAAGCTACGGGATAATGTTCCCCTAGAATTCACTGGTAGAACTTACTATCTTCAACGAGAATACGATTGGTTTCCAAACACTGCTATGTAATAGTTGCGTTGTTTTAGCTAACACCATGATACATGCAGAACTCAGATATGAAAAGTTGAGAGAAAAATATCCATGATACATTTTAGTGTTTGTTATTTTGGTGTGATTGTGGAGACCATCACACAGAAGATCTGCTTGTGATTATCAGCACAACTCTTGAAAAACGGTGCAGGGGAGATCCCTTAGAATTGAATTGATAAGAGATTTGTTTAAATACGGCACATGCACACATACAGAAATGCTGCTTTCCAGCCTTGATCCTGATAAGCCCTGAGCAGCTGTAGTTCCAATGTAGCTTTGAGATCAGAAGCCTTAATTTTCTACTAGATTAGTGTGAGCTAATTAACGTCTTGATCCTAACGAAGCACTTGAGCGAGAGACATTCACGGCATTAATGTGAAATCCGTCCCTAAGAATTTTTCTGGATTGACACATCAACCGTTTGCAGGACTTACCTGTGCCTGGCATCTCCCATGAAAACAAGCAGCCGTTTCAGGTGCTGCCCGTGACAACCGCAGTCTGACTGACAGGGAGCTTTTCCCACAGCCGTGGCACTGTCACCTGCGTGCTGTTGTCAGAAAACACATTAATTTGTGTGTGTGCTTCATTTCCGCAGAACGCAGTTAACATATGCAAGCGTGTGCGTGTGTACAGCGGCAACGTGTACGGGCAAGACGCGGCAGACTGCGTGAGCCCACGGCATCTCAGACTCTGTCACGCTAATCCTATGTAAGTGTGGTGCTATCAAACAAGAAAAGCATAAACTCTTAAATCCCATCGATGTACTATTTCCTTTTTTTAAATCCTGCTGCTTATACAAATTTTCCTCTCCAAGCATACGTATACGCACACGCGTATTATTACCAGACGCGTAATTATTAAACCTGAAAACAAATATTCTGACCAAGATCCAGCTTACTGCCTTGCATTAAACCACAGCCGCAGGACAAACAGCCCAGGCCCGCCTTCGGGCATCCCGCTGGCCCCCAGGCATCCCGGCGGCCCCCAGGCATCCCGCCGCAGGTCCGCTTCTGGTCTCTGGCCGGAGCCCATCACTCAGGCGGTGCTGAGCCATGGCAAGGCGTCCCTGTGGCAGAGCGGGCAGGATCCTCCCCGGGGTCATCCCACCTCGCAGCCCTTGTGGGGAGGGGGAGGCAGCCCAGAACGAAACAGTCCCGGGCTATTGCACGGACAAAAAGCAGTCTGCTGTCACGCTGCCTGGAACCAACCAAGCATCCTATAGCCCACCTCGCCTGCAGAACAGCTGTGCGCCTCCAGTGATGTCAAAACTGAAATAGGAAACAAAACCAACAACGGCGGGAAAAAAATAACGTAAGCATTTAAGTGGGAAAACGACGGTACTTTCTTCAAAGCCTGGAATGGATTGTATTAGTAAACTTGCAGACGTTGCAATAACTGTGCTATGCCCATTTTAGTTTCTTAAAGAATAGCAGAGACCAACTGTGTCATAATTTTTGGTTTCATTTAATACCATATGAACTCGTGCAGGATTTTCTAATTAGTGGGTCTGTTTTAACCTACCTCAGCTAGAATGCTACCAGACCCCAAATTTCCTCTTGAGTGTGCTCCTTGTAAAGTTGTCTTCTACAAACCTAACAGTTGTAATCATAGCATTGGCTTTGAGTATTGCCGGTCAGAGCAGTGTATGGGAATACTGTACATAAGTTGCACATTGTTTTTTATATTGGGAAACATCCCGTGATAATTTTAATACAGAAGGCACTCCACTTTCACTTTTCCTATTAAAAACAAAAGGACATTGTTTGTTTTGAGATGAACTTTTGTCTTTACTCCCGACTTCTGTGAAGGAAACTCAAATGAATTTACATATTTCCAATCTTCAACCATTGCCAAATGTTTAAAATTAATTCTGAATGGGTTTTAGAAATGTTTGCGGTATTCAGTTTTGGTTTTCATAGTTGCTTTGGTATCAGTTCCTGGCGTGTTATACCTTGGGGAGAAGGCAGTCAGTGATACAGATTACTAATTTCTAGTGGAAATATGGACAGTAGGTAGCGACACGCTTCAGAACTGTAGAGAAACTCGTTTGTTATCCTCTACTAGACTAGCTACCATTACAGTCTCCTATTAACCCAGTGGAAATGCAAATAAAATAAAAGGAATACAGTCAGAAGTAGGTATCCTGCATTAGTAAGACTAATTTAGCCTAGCTCTAAACCTAAACAAAGTGAGCGTATGTGTTAGTTGTGTACACATTCGAGGACTTGGGCTTGGCATGGCCCATAGCAATAAACCAAGTTACCCCAATAGAGCGTCTCATGACTTCAGCTACAGTTTGGTAGTTTGGTTAACAGAAATAATGCTTAAGTAGTTAGAATTACGCTAGGAAACCAAGTACTCCACACATGAATATTTATGCAGAGCATCTAGATGGCAGTAGCCATCTGAACACAGGCAGAGCACAATTTTCCCTTTGGAGAACAGCATCAGGTGGGGAGAAGCGGGGCACTTCCACCTCTCTCCTTGGGCTAGAGGTAGTTTGTTTCTCTGCAGGTAACTCCCCCGAGGTCTGTCTTGTTATAAACCCAGCAGTTCACATGTTCTTCATCTACAGCACCTCTTATGCCAGTTTTGGTTTCCTCCAAATCCCTTCTTTAGGAGGGAGCCAGCCTTTAGTAGTTTGGTCCTTGCAGAAACTGTTGCTGACTGCCCAGGGAAAACCCAGGGAGCTGAGGAGTAGCATAAATACCAAAGGGGACCACTCTGGATGTCTCTTGCTTCCTTTTGATTCCTTGGGGCATTGGTGCAGCTCTCTGGGATTCTGAGCTCCTCTGGCACCTGGACCCACACAGAGCTGCCTTTCGTGGGACTTTTCTGTTCCTAGAGGCCAGGCTGTTCCTTCTAAGCAGGAGAGCAAAGCCTTTTGCACTGGCATTAATCTCATCCACTATAGTGCAGAGTTCACGCAAGGTAGCTATAAATTGACTTGATGTTTAAAAAAACCTCCAAGCCCTCTCCTCTAATAAACATCAGGAAGCTTGACTTCTGCATACACCAAATTGATACATCTGCACAGCTGCTAAATACAGCGAGCAAACTTCGTCCTGCAGAGCAACAAGGGACTCTTGAACCCTAACCCTATCTTTTGTGAACCTTCTTCCTGGCTTTTTCCTCTGTAAACTTCCCTGTTAGGCTTAGTGGGACCAAATAGCAGTAGTACACCATGAGGAGCACTGTCAGACTTCCCAAGGCATGCAACGCTACGCAGTTTCCACTCCCTTCTTCTCCCTCAGCAACTCAAAAAGAGCTCACTTGAAGACCTCTTACTAAGACTCGGTATCAGTATGAGCACAGGCCTAGTTGACAATCCCTTACCACTTCTGCTGTGGAAAGGTACGCGCCATAAAATAAACGTCAGTGGGGACAGAAGCATACTGTGACGTACCACGAATTTGGAAAGCAATTTGGCTTCTGAAAACATAGAAAAGACAAGCAAACAGCATTGTAACCTCCCATACTTGCATATACAGTTAAGATACGTAGAGGAAAATATATTGGACTGAACAAAAGAAATAAAACAAAAAAAGCATGAGCTTACATATATCAGAGTTTAAGAGGAAAAGTATTAAATGTAATTTATTATATGCATAATGTTCCATCGTGTTGTAAATAATACCATGATAGTGTGTTGCTGTAGTTTGTTCTTGGCTGGTGATAGAGCTCTGTCGTAGTGCTGTGCAAGGGGTTTGTTTGGTTGTTTTTTTCTTTTCCAAAAAGTAGTTAGTAACGATGGCAGAGAGCACCCAATACTCTAGTTTCTGAGTTGTTCTAGAGCAAGAAGAAATGTGAGACACAGGGTTTGTTTGTTTTTTTTTCTTTCTCACATAATAATATTTCTTAAACAAGGCAAGAGAGAGAGATGAGATCAAGGCTGAGCTGCCACTACCACCATATGAAAAACCCTGTGTTTGCAACTGCCAGCAAGAGGTGGTGCCTTTTTTGGACCACAGAGAAGGGATGCAGAGTACCATCAACCTGGTAGCAGCAGCTTTCTGGTGCCATCTAGTACACCCTTTGCTCACAAACAGAAAGATGAGGAAAGAGAGTTGTTAGACCTCATCTCAGGCTTAGCAGCCTTGCAGCATTCTGCTTAAATAGCAGAGTCAAGAATTCAACTTTGAGCCAGGAAAGATAACACGAAAACCCCAAGCATCTTGGCTAGATCAACTTTGGAAGTCCTTCAACAGGTTACAGTAACAAATCAACCACACTGCAAATGTAAAGGGCACTTGTCACTGAAAATTACCAAACAAAGATGGAGAGTCTTTTTTTTTTTTTTAATTATTTTTTAAAAATGATCTGCTTCTAGTTTTTACTGACAACATTTTCGGCAATTCCTCTGCCCAGCACTACTGAATGCTGCACACGCACCACCGGCTGGAGCGGCAGCCTGAAGCACAAATCCATCACAAATAAGACGCACTTGGTCTTCTTAGGTGCAGAAGCCCATATGCAACCCACGGAGACTCCACGTGCGGCGCTCCTGCACCTTTGCACACTACAGGAGATAGACGTGCGTTTTACTCACAGAAGCACTCAGCAGCATTTTCCCCTTCTGTTAAGTGACCTTTTGTTACATTTGTTATTGCAAACAGATCCAAGCAGAATTAATTACAAAAATATTTTTTATGCTAATTGGGAGGATTTCTAGGCAGACAGAAACATTCCTGGATCCCGATTGCATTCCTTCATCCTCCACCTTCCTTAAATGTTGTCAATAAAAACACTAACCTGTCTAGGTAGCATGGTGAGAAGACATTATGTGATGAATATTGAAAATAAATGCATGAGGTAAAACTGCTGTTATTTCTGATTGTTATATGAAGCATGAATAACACTAATTTAATGTTGGCAACCAAAAAAGTGCAAAGGAATAAGATAACAGTGTTCAATTCTGGTTAAAGGAAAGACGAGAAGTTGTTTCTGTGTTTTCTTCTTAACCACGACATTTTTTTTTTTCTTTATCATCATTACCCATAGCTTATATGAATTTGGAGCTGGTGAAATATACATCTCTGCTGTATGTGTCTGTCACCAGATCAAGAGGAAAACAGAAACTTTTTATAATTTTGTACCCGTAGCAAATGTTTGTATTTTTTGAATTGGAAACAAACTGCTTTTTGTCTTCTGGTCCAACTAAAACTTTGTGTATTATTATTACCCTTTTGGAAAACCTGACATATGAGTTTATGCTGTTTTACAGTTTCTAAATAAATTCTTAAAACATTGCCAACAAATTCAGCATCAGTATCCTATTTATTATTACAAGTTATTAAAAAAAGTAGACGAGGCACTCATGCAGGATGCACGCCTAGCTCCGACTGTTGATACCTGCTTTGTTACCACAGTCAAGAATAACCTGGTAGCTGGAGAAAGCCAAGAGTCCTCCCTCAGAGGAACCATCCATGCCTCGACTTCAGACGTATCCTGGGACTCAGCAGCACGAAAGACCTTCCTTTCTTTCTCAGCACCTCTCCATTAGCTCTGGCTGATGTTGGTACCTGGGGACGTGTTATTTAGCTCCAACCCATCTTAGATGCTTTCAGTGATTTCCCAATCTCCAGAAGTTTTTGACACTGGAGTAATCAGAGCCTGGAAATAACTGTGACACCAGTAGGATCCCCTTGGAGAAGCCTTCAGGTAAGTGTAAAAGTCAGACTGGGTGGGTTGGAAAGCTCGTCTGGGCAGGCAAGACAAAACTTTGTGAGACAGTTTAAAACGACATATCATCTTGGAGTTGCACGCCTCTGTCACGCAGATGCCTTGTGAGGGACCGAGCAATGCTACAAGAAGCAGCACACTCAGCCCCTGCAAAAAGGCACTCATGGAAGCTATGCGACCTTCTTAGATGTTAATAAAGCAGAATAAAGCACGATGACACACTAACAGCAGTGCCAGGGTAAGAAACAGAAACCCGGCCAAAACAATCAGGAGTAAGTACAGCCAAGAGTGTGGAGACACCATCCATCATGAACTTACTTTTTTTTTTCCCTCCTGCAAGAGACAACAACTTGGTGTCAACTCCTTCATTGCAAAGGGTTTGACTGGGAGGAAGGATAATCACAATGGGTTTAGCATATGGGGAAATGGGAATAAAGCTAACTGTCACAGGAAAAAACATGCAAGAGAGAGCAGATGTGAAATCCTTGCATTCTTCCTTTATCCCTCATTCCTCTACTCGACTGCAGGTAGAGGGCAAAATAAGATGGTCCCTGCTCTCCCTCACCCACCATCAATCAGTTGTTCAGTCAACACCAGCTTTCGTGTATCAGCACACTCCAAGAGCAACACAGCTTGCTGCCTGAACATACACTTACATACTCTGTTAATTAATAACACGCGCCAGTCCAAAGAAACACTAGGTGCACCAAAGGTTCTCAACAGTTTTGTTTGCCAATTGTTGGTTGTTACCATTTTTGTTAACGCACCTAGTAACAAGATAGGACTGAAGGCAACAGGTTGAACTGAGAGCAGCATTCTACCAGGGTATAGCATGGCCAGCTCAAATCACAGTGGTGATTTGATACAAAAAAGCGACCTACCACCGTATAGCAGAAACCTTTCATAATGCATACACACCAATGTTAAACGTGCAAAAAAAAATGCAAAATTTTGAATAAGCTTTTGTTTTATTTGTTTGCCCCAAGCTTTCACGTTCCACTGTCAGCTTGGCATTTCAGTTTTCAACTTTTTATCTTAAGAACTGGATTTTTTTCAACTCTTCTTTAACAGAGCTTACAAGCTTGAGACCAGGACTGCAAAAATTAGACACTCCATTCCGACCAAGTTTCACTCCTTAATAGCTTTTGGGAGCTGCGGAGGTGGAAGGTGAACCCTTTAAATTGCCAAAGCTGATTGAGGACATAAACTCCCACAACACGTTATACCCAAAGCCAGCTGAACAAAACTTTGTCTAGAAGCATGCACTGAATAACTGAGCTCAAGGATTAACCAGGAATTCAAAAATACAGGTTATCCCACAACATCCAAAGCCCATCTGTTGCCTCAACAAGTCTTGATGCTCTGTACTCAATCCTGCTTAGTGATTACACCTTCACACGCAATCATGATTTGACATTTCTCTAAGTCTACATATTCAGGATTAATTCCGGTTTGAATCTGCAACCAATACTGAATAAGAAATCAAATTATGCAATTATGAAATATGATAATAGTATGTAGCAACCCAACTCTGCACACCTCTTCTTCCCACATGGCTCCAGAAACACTCCCTTCCGCTTCTTACCCAGCTCTCGTTCCCTCGGGGCTCTCTCCCTCCTCTTCGTTCTCTTCGAGCTGACAGGGCACTTCTCCAGGACCTGAAAGTAAGGTGGAAGGGATGGGGGAAGGAGCATGTGAGAGAGCATCCCTTTCCATGGTATGGCTCTCCCTACCCCAGAACACTTTCTTATCCTGAGAAGGGGCCAACCTCCTGCTTGCTCAGGACTAGAAACCACCTTGTTCAGGCTCCCAGGTGGCAGCCAGGGAGTGCGCTTCCCCAGCCCGCAGGGGTACACCAAATTTCACCAATACACCTGGAAGAGGTTTCTCCAGTAAGGGCTATTTTCCTTCTCGTATAAACCTGCTTCACTGCCAGAGCTGTTCAAACAAGCTCCAGAGAACCTTACATCTAAAGAACACAGCGTGAACTTTTTCCTCTGTTGTTTAACAGTTAACCTTATGTTATGGTTTGAGAAACCCACAACAATTTATTGTCATTTAGACAACTATTCTATCACCTGATGACCCTTCCTCATCCAGGAAGGGGAATCGGGAAAAAATAAGGAAACCCGAGGGTTGAAATATAAACAGATTTAATAGAGTAAGACTAGATAATTAACATTAATAACACTAAAGAACCAATATTGATCCCAATACCAATATAAAATATACAGAATTATACTCAGCCCATTATACCAGTAGGAAGCTGTGCACTCCCAGCAGTGGACAGCAAATGTGGGACACTGCGAGTGCTATGGCTTCAGGAGGAAGGGAAGGGCTCAGAGGTCCGGCACTGGGGCAAGAAGTTCCCAGGATCGCAGCCATCGCAGAAGAGAGAAACACCTCAGCAAACTTTCTAGTTTCTATTGAATGTGATGTTCATGGTATGAAACGATTCTGTCGGCCAGCTTGGGTCAAGTGCCCAGGTCTCACTCCTCCTCATCCCCACACCCAGTGAGCTCAAAAACACTGAGACCTTGAAATCCGTGTACCATAGCTGGCTAGAAAGTAAATATTTTCACAAATTCAGACACTAGAGTCTTCTAAAAGTGCAGTTTTCCCAAGCATTAGAAGAGAAATTAGTCCTGTGTCACTCAAATGAGGACACCTTATTTTTGCACCTCCTTAAAATATTCAAGTTCCTTTAGCTCGAGGTAGAACAGAGATGGCATTTTGGAAGGTTGCTAACAATTGCCATTTCTAATGAAAACACAAACTTAAAAAAAAATTAAAAATATGGAGGACAAAACCATTCTTTCAGAAACACCAAATTGCTGAAATCCAAATAGCACTAAAACTTCAGTGTTGACAAAGATTTCAAAGAAAAGTCTTACAAGGCATGGGTACACCGATCAAAAGAAACACAAGTTAACCATGAACAACCAGTAGCTATTGGGCGTCTTATGCCTCATTTGGCTCAGGTCTCAAGCCTTAAATGTTTTGGGGTTTATTGTTGTTACTTTTTTTAAAAAACAAACCAACCAACCCACCAAACCACCATTTGAAAAGGTGCTTATTTGGAGATCTCTGCAGAGATACCCAGGTTATATCTCACCTAGGACAAAACTTTGGAATGAACGTGAGATTTTCTGAAGTTGATAATTTTGAAACCTTAAAAGGTTTTGCTGGACCGGATAACTGTTTGTTGTGCAATTCCACTATCAACTCATATAGATACAGAAACAGATGAATATTTGATAAGTGAGAATACCTACTTCAGGTTCACAGCAAGTAAGGTATTGCTTTTTCCATACTCCTTCCAAATAAAAGCAAAGAGCTATATATTTTAATCCATTAATTAATGGATTAAATTAATATTTTACTTCTAGACAATAAGCTGATTCTAGGAAGTGAAATGCTTTCTTTAGCACGTATTGACTAATAAAAAATAGCCCGTGTAACCTTCTTAATAAAAAGTGTTACGTTTATTTACAAAATGGTAAATTCTCATATTCTTCCCAAGGCCGAATGGAAGACAGAAAATCCTGCAACAACAAATAAGGTAAAAAAAAAAAGTTAAGACATGGTGTGGGGGGTGACAGTCTCCACAAGTCTGTGTTAGTGGCAATGTGAATTCTATCTTAGGTGTATTGTCCATTTCACTCTGTATCAGAAGTTCATTTGATAACTTTAGATGATTTAATTTTCTTTATGTCATAGCTTTGCAGAATCAAGGTCCCATCTCTGAATTTTCCAACTTGTCCTGCAGGCCAAATGCTAGGCACTGATTTCTTCCTTTTGGCCTTCCTGAAATAGGAAGGGACAGAAAAAAAATTAAGAGAAACACCAGAAACTCATGAAAATGCTCAATATGGTGAAAAATGTCACCTATTTATGCAATCAGTATTTGGTATTATGGAATATCACATGATAGCAGGTAATGACCCCAGAATATTTGTTACCTGCATAACCATTCAAAATTTGCAGCACATTACAGGATGAATTACATTTAAAAAAAAAAAGTTTAAAAATAAAGACTTTCAAATAGAGAAAGAGGATAGAGTACATTTCAGTGAACCTGCTGCAGTATAATTAAGAACGCTGCTTCACCTTTTAAGCTTCTGTATACCATAGCTTGTGTTTTGCAGAAATTCTTTCTTAGAGCTACGAGTGAGTGGCATATCCCGGGTCCACACACTCCAGCTGCAGTCTCAGACATGTCGGGGCAGAACTGACACATTTTCAGTTAAGCTGTGTAACTAAAGACTCTGAAACTGCTAGACACAGAGCAAGGTCACCATTTTTTAACTATGAGTTCTTCTGCAGTTGGAGAAGTTCCTTCCACTGTGATCTGCATGACTTCTGGTATAAGACTGTGCATAGTTACGCAGGGGAAATACACTTGGGAGGCTATAAAAAAGCAAGTTAATTTTGACCATGTTAAAAACAGCTCACCTCTCCTGTTCTTTCTTCTTCTTCTTCTTAAGAGAATCACCCTTATGTTCCTGTTTTTAAAGATACATATTTTAATGGAAAAGGAACAGAGCATCCTGGCTAAACAGCCATCTGCACACAAAACACGGGGTAGCCCTTGCTTCACGGAGCAGGAGGCATTTAAAGCAGGTTGTGAGACCTTCTGACAGGCCAAGTGACGCAACGCGTTATGGAGGCACTGCTAGGAGTGCCCAGAGCCCTTCCTGTCATGGAAAGTACAGCCCTCTCGAGATCAACACGCTGCCCCCACCATGTGAGGAGGCACCAATCCAGGCACAGGAGGAGAGAGGATTGCCTCTTGGGCGTGGGACAGATCCTTGGGTCAAAAAATGGACTTACTACCAGGCAGGTGTGCCTAGTCAAATGACTGAGTGTACCTGTCAAATGACAGGGTTCACCCATGTCTGGTCATGCAGTGGATATACTTTGAGCCACATGACAGAGGAGGAGAAGTAGGTCCCCTGGGAAAGGGGGTGGCAGGAAACAGGCTGATAGAGCAATTACCCACCCCACAGCCTGCTCCCACCTACACGCGAACGCTCCACAGGGAAGCAGGGAACAGGCTTGGAGCCAGATGGGCCGTGCTAGAGGATGGATGCAACAGAAACCTCACCCTTGCTTTAAATAGGGAGCAAGATCCTAGATGGAATTGTGCTGATACAAAACCAGCTGAAGATCCGGCTCTCCATGGTTAGACAACATGCAACAAACTTTAATTGGAGGCCTTTTTTTTTTTTTCTCCCCCCTTAAGAGGCAAGGGAAAAAAAAAAACAAACTGCTGATTTTGTGTCGTCAGTCTATTGGCCTCAAAGGACGAGGCAGTGAAACCCACCACAACACAAACCTAACTCTGTGCTCTTCAGACTGCACACAACCAGCTTTTACTGATGAGATTAGTCCTGCTGGAGCCAGGAACCCACTCCCTGGGGAGCAGAAGGTGTCAAGCTCACGTACCCCTCCCACGCCTGAGGCATTATCTGTCAGGCTCTTGGGCCAGCTCTTACACGCTGTCTTTATATAAAGAAAGTTTCACACAAACCTTCCCCTTATCATCATCATCCTTTGCTGCTTTTTTCTCTTTCATTTTCTCTTGGTAAGTCTTGTAGTTCACATGTTCCTTTTTGGGGGGCTGCAATAAAGATTGGGAGGGATACCACTGATTACTTTTTCAAGTAGGTTCAAAAAATATTCACACACTTGCATGGAAAATATTTTTCAGGTGGTGGCGGGGAAACATTAGAAATGGTTTATTTCCTTTTGTGCAAGAGGAAGGGACTTAAGGGATGTAAGGAAGACACATAGGAACCATATCTTTCTTGGTGGAGACAGTACAGAGGGATGTTTATGCTCTGGATCAGTCCTACAAGGTTTCCACATACACTCTGAGCTAGAAAGAAAAACCTCCCCATCCCCCCCCAAAAACCAAGAAAATTATTTTTTCCTTTTACACTACTGATGATAAATAAAACTGTGAAGTTTTTCCTCTACGTTTAACACACCGGGAGAGCAAAGCTTTAAATAGCAAGCCACTGCCTCCAACAATTTAGTTTTGAATAGCCTGATTAGAAATAAGCAAATGTTGTTTACTACCCCAGCAGTCGTACTTCATCTAAACAACATATCTGATAACACAATCATACTGATTTTGCAAACGTCTACAGAAAACAAACCAGACAGAACAGAAAACGTAAAAATAAGGATGAGGTAGGAGAAGGATCAGAGCAGAAGGATCAGAGCGGGAGATCTTGTGTTTTAAAGAAGTAGTGCCAATGCCCCCCCCCAGCATTTTTTACTGCTTTCCTGCACTGTAACAGCTGGGTGACCGCCCAGCACAAACCAAGCGACAATTACCTTGGCTCCCAGCATGATAGCACGCTCCTGTTCCCATACGCGTTGTTCCTGCTTCTTGTAGCCAGTGATTCCAAACTTGTGCACTTCCAAACGAGCCTAAAACATTACAGCAAATTGCAAGCATTTCATAATTTGTCCAACCTGCCGTAAAATAACGCTTGACAGACCACAACAAAGTTATACTCCCAAAGAAACCCTGGCTAATACCCGAAATCAGCATGCTATAAAATAAAACTAGCTGAGTTTGGAGCTATATGGCAGAACAGTTAACCACTGTCCACCTCACCTCTGGAGGGTGAGGACTGTCACGGGGAAAACTTTCGATTCTCTTCATTTCACATAAAACACCACACGTAATGGATCCCTTCTATATAAAAACGTATCATGTTGTGCTGCACAAAGAGCAACAATGAAATGTGCTACCCACAGCACCCAACATTTACAGACCATTCTCATTCCTCGGCTGCAGAGCACTTAACCAGTGAGAAACATGCATGGGCAGATGGTGAAGTGCTTTGACTACCTACATACGTATAGTTAATGCTATACAGGAACACCCAGGCAAAACCAGTGGTGAATTTATCGTCCTTTTAAAGGCACTGGTTAAATTCTCACTGTTCCCAGCAGTACGGAGCTCCATGCAGCATCTCCAGTGAGAGATTTCACTGGATCACAACACGTCCCTGAGCAGAGATCAGGCTTATAAAACAACTTGCACAGATCTGTAAACGAATCAGTATCTAAGGCGGCCAGTGCTAGTTATGCTCATATAAGAACATATGAGAAGAAGAAGACAAATGGAAAAAAAGTAATCTGCTGTTTCAAAACCAGATGTTAATATGCTTTTTTACCCCCTCCCACACAAGAACAGAAATCCAAGATTAGCACCATGGGCCTGAAAGAGCTATGGTGTACATTATGGGCACTCACATAGCTCGACACCGCTAATATTCAGTGATCCTCCTCAAATTCTCCCCAACAGATCAGAAAGAAAGGCCACAGAGCTGTAACATACCTCTCTTCACACAGAGCAGTTGACAACTGCCAGCATGCTCCTCCTTTGGCATGGCACACAGCCAAAATTACCTATTAGGAAATCCTCACCTCCAAGAGATAACCTTTTCTAGAAGCGTTTCTCATCGCTCCCACCGTAGGTTTCCCAAGTATGAAAATACACACACCTGCACACTAAAATACTGAGATTCGCTAGGTCCCACTGACTCACTTTTTCGAAGTTAAATTCTTGTTCGTTCGCATTTTTGTCTTTGTCCACTATTTTTGTCTATAAACAAAATAAAACATTTTGAATTAATAAAACAAGTAACACCAATTTAAATGCTGATTGTGATAGCTTTTTGGAAAGCAGTGAAATGTAAAATGAGTTGTAGGGAAGAGTATACAACTTTCCAGCAGTATCTTTTTCTAGCTTTATTACCTGAATTTATTAAAAGAGACAGACTCAACAGCATTTTTAATATGTAGATATTACAGGGTCTTAGTGGAACAGTCTTGCACAATTTATAGGGTACCATTACATAACAGCGCATAGAGCTTTGTCTTGCATTTCCTTGCCTGGAACATCTGCTAACACTTACAAAGAGTTTCATAATTCAGAAAGATATTGATAGCTGCAATTAATTTTTATACCTTCAAGTATAAATTACATTTCATAAGAGAAAAACTGCCACATGTGAGCCACACATTACGCACATTTCCATTTCCAAATCCGTACCAAACTGCTAATGCAGGATAGGACATGAACTTTAAGTCACTTTGTTTGAGACAGAGAGTGCAGTGGTAATAGTGCGTGTACCAACAGCCGGTGGCAACATGTGGGACAAGCTTAATTCACAACTGCATGGACATATATTAGTGCACAAATCCAGCTTAACTAATGCAAGAGAAACTACTCCAAAGGAAATACCGTCAGCAAACAGCAGACCCTGCTTAACGCCGTTTAAAGAAGCTGTTTGCTCAAAATGAGATCAGTGAAAACTACACGTTTTCTACTCGGTGATGTACATGGAGACCTTCCACCAGCAGTTCTCAACTTGGAGGGGAACTTTCCAGGAGGACAGACAGCATCCTAGGAAGAAAAAGAAGCGCAAAACCCCCAGGGAGAGCTCCACGCCTGCTTGCTACAGGGGTGTCTCCCATGGGACACTTCAGAGAAGTAACAAATCTCCCAGGGTTATTTTGGACTGTGTCTGACTCCTGATTTCAGGGAGGATATGCTGAACCACCTCTCTGAGCGGATGCTCTGCCGACTCCCAAGTGTGTGGATGCAGGCGGGCAGCACAGGCAGGGAAACTGCAATCTGTTCAAGAGAAGCATCCGCTCGTCTTTCCCTGTTTGTTCTTGAGGGTTCTATCCCCTCAGAAGGAAGCGGGAGTACTACATATGTATTAAAACTGAACCTGAATGCTTTTAACACATTTCCTTTCACTCTCAGGATGTTAACTCACATTAACTCTGCATATACCAGAGCCAAATCCAAGCTTTTCTCAACTCTGTGAAAGCTTTTATATAAAATTGTCCATTTCAACCACAAACAAACTTGGTCATTTTCAGAGCATTTTACTAACAAGCCTAGCTCCAGTCTTTTCAGGCAGAAAAAGTTAAGTTGTAAAAAGCATGAGAAGACATATATCTATGGCAATTTTTGGAGTAAAACATGCTGGAAAAAGCACAAAAGTTTATGGATTCAACCAAGTGCTTGGTCAGTCTCTTGAACTTCCCAGTTCCAAGCAGTCAAACCCCAGATACCAGTAAGTCTCCCTGAATTCAAGACGGCCATGTGTTGGCCCATCAGAGCTTATTTTAGAATTGGGCTTCTGATCGTTACGGCCATAAACACAACTCACAGAAAACAAGCAGAGAAGCTATAAAACCTGGAGACCAACCAGCGAGCAAGGGACCCTCTGCTCAGCGCAGAAGGCAGCTCTGCTTCCAGCCAAGCCTATCCAGGACTCTCTGTTGAAGCAACTCAGCTTTTTGGTAGCACAAGGGCATTTAGCACCCACAAACCAAACCAGAGGACTGAGATCTAACGCTGCCATGCCTTCCCCCATCGACCACACAACACTGGTCCTCCAAGATGCACGTCAGTGCAGCCATGATGCCAGAGGACAGAAGGAAGGTTAGGCACCTCGCATCCACCGCTATGCACAAGAATAGAGCAGCATGCGAAACGCCGGGGCAGAGAAGTAGCCAAGAGGCTTTGCTTTCCGTTTCAGTCGCTTCTTGCTGCATCAGCAGCCATGTCTGCAGACCAACTTATTTTGTTGGGATACACCTATTTCAAATACAGGATATTTATCCAGACATCTTCTGAAATTGGAAGGGGGGAGGTCTTCAAGTCCTGCCTGGCCCTGCCAGCAGCCCCGTCGGGAATCGGCCGGGCTGGATACCATCAAGCTGGGCACACAGATGGGACTTACAGGCTGCTGAATTAGCAAGAGGGGTGAAACCAGGCGCAGGAGGGGGGTAATTAGAGCAGGTATCTCACAATTCACGGTGGCAGACTGCGGAAATAGTTAAAAAAAACCCTCAAACACGCAGAGGGTTTTGCTTGTTTTTAACTGCCATCAGAAAGGGGCACCCCCAGCCCAGTACCTGCTCCACGTAAAGTCGCTGGAACAGCTTAAACCCCCCCCCCCAAACCAAAAAAACAACCCAAAACATCAGTGCTGTGAAGAACCGAGCCACGTTCACCGGCGTCGCTGTCGTGCCCGGGTAGCGCGCCCCGTGCCCGGAGGGCGGCCAGAAGTCACCGGGCCAGCAGCACCCGCGGCGGCGGGAGGTGGTGGGTCAGGGCCAGAGGGGACACCCGCAGCCCTCCTCCCCCCCCAAAACCCGCCCGGCCCTACCTGGGCACCGCCGGTGGGNCTCCGCGGCGCG
This sequence comes from Anarhynchus alexandrinus, assembly GCA_008711295.1. Lineage (NCBI taxonomy): Eukaryota > Metazoa > Chordata > Aves > Charadriiformes > Charadriidae > Anarhynchus > Anarhynchus alexandrinus. Next base: position 3,160,203 of record VUYV01000068.1, read on the forward strand.
CCGAGCGCCGGGCTCCTCACCTGCGTGCGGCAACACATGCCCCGGGTCAGCCGTGCGGGGCCGCCATCGCTCCGCTTCAGAGTGAACACGCCCGCCCCCCCCCTCCCCGGGAAGGCCGCGGTGCCTTCGGTCGCGGCACACTCCCCACCGCCGGCAGCCCGCGGCGCGGTGCGGCACAGCCCCGCTCACCCACCCAGGTCGTAAAGAGCGCCGAGCACCGCCTCCAGCCGGCGGCAAGGCTCCCGCGACCCCATGGCTGCCGCGGGGCGGCGGGCGGAAGGACGTTTGATCCCGGGCGGCTCCCGTCGCCCCCAAGATGGCGCCGCCCATGGCGCGGTCCCCCCGCCCTCCCCCGCGCCCGCCGCAGCGCGCCGGGCAGCCGAGCCGGGGCGGCGCGGGGCNGGAAGGGGGCTGCCCGCCTCAGCCCCGCGCCGCGTCGAGTGCCGTTCACTCTGAAGCGGAGTGACGGCGCTCGGCGCAACTCTGTCGGCCTCCGGGTTGGGGCCCGGGGGAAGCGGGAGGCGGCGATCTGCGGGGCTCGGGAGGGGCCTCGCCCCCTCCCGAGCCCCAGCGGGGGCAGGTCGGTGCAGTGGCTGCAGGGGGTTTTCCCGTCTTACAGGGTGGAAATGACTTGATTGACCTTGTGTTGGGTTTTTTTTATCCCCCTGCAGCTCCTATGCCAGCCTCAGACACGGAGATTTGGGTGTGGGGTGCTGAAACACCCCCTCCCCCCCCCCCCCCCCNGCATTCGGAGGAGGGGGCTGGGGAGAGAGGGGGGAAAAACAGCTCCGGGTTTGGGCAAAGATTCCCCAACTTCTGTGTCTCCTTGGCTGTACGCTGGTATCCCCAAGCGCATCATGAGCACCCTCGTTTTATTGCTTTCAAAGGTTATATGGAAGCAGAGGAGTTCCAGGCTCCTGCTGTTTTGCTTTTGTACTTCCCCAGCATCGCGGTAACAGTGCGCATCGCCGGATTTTCTGATGTCAGGGCTTCCAACAGCGTATTTTCTAACCATGCTCTCTACCAGTCCACAATGGGAGCTGGGACAACAGCTTGGCTGTCGTGTAAAAGCAGAATTATTCTTCTTTAGTGGTTGGTGAAGTGTGTGTTTTGGCTCTCTCAGCGCTACTTCAGGACAGGGTGTGAAAATGCCGATTGCCATGGAGAGAAATCAGTTGCACATCAAATCTGGAAACGTCGAATGAGGAGCAGTGGCAGAGAGGTGACTTTTCAGTTGGCGGTGGCCTTTGCAAAACTCCGCTCACCAGAGCCGTGTTGGGGAACGGCTGTAGCAGCGCGGTGACTGCTGATGTGGCTGATGAGACCCGCGCTGAGTGCCGGCTTTCTTTGTCTGGGTTTCGTGCAGTTGCACACTGTAGGATTTAAACTTTGGTAATTGACATAAAATGTCGCTTAGGTTTTCTGAGCAATGGCTTGTCACAAACCAATCTAAGTAGGTGTATACTTAGAGCCAGCTAGTGTTTTCTCATGCTATTCTGAGCTGTCTTTTTGCTATTACAGAGCATAAGATATTTTATTTTCTGTTTTATTTTTAGTCAAAGGGGTTGATATAAGGTGTCAGTGGCAACAGATGGCTAAGACAAACTATTTCCAGTCTTCTTAAGAGTTCTTAGCTCACTTGGCTCTTGGAAAACACCAACTAGTTGAAAGCTGTGGAAGAAGAAAGATTGGAAACTGTAATGCTAAACCATACAGGAAAAAAACCCCGAAAAGTTACAAGTGGATGCAGGCCTGGGTCTAATACCTTGTATAGGATTGTTTTAAAAATCCCTGGAGAGTTCATTCCGCAGTTACTGTGGGACAATTCTCCTAACTACAGCTGTGGAAAGAAAAGTTACATGATCTGCCGAATACTACTGTAGTAGAAGGATGGTATCCAAATTTGACTGTACTGTGTGAGGAAAAGAATATGAGAAGGTTAAACTTTATAGTAGGATTTGTGTTCTTTGATAAAATGAAATTGGCTTTTGATACAGTTGAGGCTTTGAAGGATTTTTTTGTGGTTCCTAAGTGGAGATATTCCCGATTGGAGGGGTTTTTTTGTTTTATTTTGCCAAATCATCTTGTTTTGATGAATGGGCAGGAACTAAATGTTTGCTCTCTACTTACTTTAAATGTCAACTGCTTTGATAGTGCTGCTGCGGCTGCGGTCAGTTGGCAGTGAAACCTGACTCCCTCTCCCAAGGTTGAAAACCCAAGCCGCCGCTGCTGGGCATTTTGCTTATCTGTTCCTGGTGTTCTCCCATGTGTTCGCTGGCCAGGCTTTCCTCTCGACACCAGAAAAGGTCACTGAAAGAGCTCGTGCAACAACATGGTTTTTCCTTCATTATCAGACTGGTTCTGCACGGGTTGTATATAGGGAGAGGAGGCAAAATGAATGAAAGGGATGTCTGTGCTACCCTTCAAGTGGTGCTGTAGAGGAAGACATAAGCGTTTTTAGTATCTTCTTCTAATATATATGCTTGATCATAACCAATACTTTTATATTTGTATTTCACAGAGGCTTGCTCTGGTTGCCTTGCTTATCTGGTGGCTATTGCTGTTGTTTTGAAGTTTAGAGAAATGCTATTTCAGTTTTGGAAAGACTGATGGGTCATTCATACAAACTGTGGTGTTATAGGAGATAATAGGAGACATCTCTGTCCAGCACAGGGGGTGCCTACCAACTCAAGGGGAAGAGTTTTGTCACCGAAATTTCTGCAGCGGGACGGATCTACAATTAGTTCTTCATGAGCCATTTGTTTTCCTGCCTAGCAGTGGTGTTGGTTACTCAGAGGCTGTGCTCTCTTTTCACCTGCTTGTGCACCGTATTGCATTTTGATCTTCACGTGGCTGATAATTTTTTTGTTTGTTTGTTTGTTCCTGCCTAGCAGTGGTTTATGTACCTTATGTCCAAGCTTGGCACAAATGACCAAGGTCCTAGATGCAACTTAAAGTAGCAGGGATTATTTTTTGTGTTGATGATTGTGTTTTTATAATGTCATTCATGGCATTGTCTTCATGCAGCTGTGAGAGTTGGAATCAAAGGTGTTTTAGTTAATACCTATTAATTGCGGAGAGGCTGGAGGCAAGGCACTTTAGCTTAAAAGCCCAGGTGCTCTCTCAACTTCTTCCTGTTGGGCAGAATTAAGTAACATGTGGCGTAGGGTGATTTGGGGATCTTTGCAGTTGGAAAGGGTTAGGGGTTTTTGTTGGGGTTTTTTTTCTCCCTTTTCTTTTTGGTTTTTTTTCTGCAGCATTGTTCCAAGCAGCTAATATTTGTTCATGCAGTCAGAGTGTGGAATGCAGACACTATAGAAAGCTAGAAAGAAACCCCAAACACTGCAAAAGTATTGCATGCTATTACTATGGTACTGCAGCCAAGCAGACCACCACTGAATGGCTCGAGACAGTGTCTCATTCTTTATTTGTATGTTCCCAGCAGAAAGAGCTCACATCAAAGAAGAGAGATGAGTTTGAAGATATCTTGGAGGAAAGACGATTGTCCAGCGACTTGAGATACGCAATGAAATGTTATACTCCTGTGATCTACAAAGGACTTTCACCTTGCAAGCCAAACGCTATTAAAAGTGCTGTTCTCCAGTCAGAGCAAGTTCAATACGTTATCAAGCAGGTGAGTCTGGACACTGAACTGTAAGACGAGGTAGATTGAACACAGCTAAGCTTTGTGTGGCAGCGGGGGAAAAAAAGGATTATTGCTGACCGTGTCAAACCCGATAGCTGTATTTTGAAAGGTGGTCCAATAAATCGGTAACTTGAGAGCCGTACTCTTTTGGCAAGAAAAGCCAATACTGATTTACCATGGAGTTGCCACTAAAGCTGTTAGATAGCTCATTCATGAAATAGCGTTTTGACTTTCATATACAACACTTCACCATCTGACTTATCCAATGTGCTTGACATTTTTTTCTCCTCCTCCACCTCCTCCACAGAGCAGAATTGTGAAAGACACAAGCACTCTCCTTAGTAAACATTTTTGTTCTTTGAGGATGTCTTGTAGGAATTTTATGGGCTAGCGATATATTTATGAATCAGTCATAAATGCTACTTTCCCTAAAATGGGAGTTAAATTTCACAGAGAATTCTTTGAATTAGAAACACTGTCTAAGATGTAACCATATTTTTGTTTCACGATGAAGGGCAGCTACTACCTTGTAATGAATAAAATATTTTATAGTCAATCTGGCTCGTATTTTACATTGTGTTGAAATGAGTGAAATAAGAATGTGTGTTAGTTACCAGAGTAACTATTTTCAGTATTCGTGAAAAATAATTCCAGGCCAATAGAAGTATATAAGATGTTTTGGTTAGTCCCAAGTGAGTGGCTACCATAACATTTTTCTGTTTATTTTTTTTAATGGTCAATGTTACCTATGATATAGCAAAACCTGTTACGATGTGACAAACTAAACCATGTCCTACAAAGTAGTCCTGTTGCCATCATGAATTGCTAAGTAGTATGAAGTAAAAAAAAAAAGAATCTTTCAACTTTAGAAACACTAAAACATTTACTGAAAGAAAATATTTCACAGAGGATTTGACAGAAAGACATTTGTGTGATGTTTTCTTCTGAAGCGCTGTTTTTTTGATGGATATTTTCCTGGCTAGTGTCAAGTGGTTGAAGGGGGTTAACAGACCTACCATTGCAACCGAGCTTTGAACGAGAGATTGCTGAAAAGTATCTAACTGAGGCTACCTTGGGCAACAGCCCAACTGTCTGCAATTAGTGTGCCTCCTGGCTGGGCAGAGTTTACTCAGCTTTGCACAGGCATACTAGAATTTGTTCTTGTCACAAATTGCCAAGGTTACTAATGTTCAGTATGTGAAATTAAGTGCATTTGTTTGTTTTAGCTTGCTATATGCGACATGTCTGGTTTTTTGGTTCCTGATTTTGGCGAGTAAGTGCTTAGCTCTATGGTGGATGTGCACTTAATTCACACAGGATCGACTGTGTGGTAAGCCTTTCACTGGTGAATGAGAACAGTATCTCTTCCTGTAGCAAATAACGACAATAATTTTTTGGCTTCCTAAGAGAGATTGATTTTTCTCAGGCTCAAATGGAAGCAGTTTTTGGCTTCTTTAAGTTGTTAAAAGATCAGTTATAGCTACATGTGGAAATACGCAGGATGAAGGACAATGCGTTTACTAAAACACAATTGAACCAGTAGATACGATAGTAAGGTGGTATATGGAGGTAGATTGGAGGAGATGGATTTTCTCATATGTCACAAAATAGAAATAATAGGTAAGCAGTGTTGGCCTCTAAACAGAGCCGTGCTGTTTTGGAGGCTTTTTCTTCTGCTATTCCTCCTCTTTCCTCCTCCGTGTTCAGTAAAAGGCATGCTCCTCTTTCCATAACAGTAAAAGACTAACTTTTCAATTAAATATTTCTAGATTCAAAGTATCATCTAGGAGGGACGACCATTATTTAAGTCTGTTTTAAGAAACTTCAAAAGGGAATGTGCGTAGCAACAGAAAAAAGATCATTGATATGCAAAGTTGGTAGAGACAGTGCTTTGTATGCATTTCAGCTACCCATTGCCAAAGTAATACATTACAAAGAAATTCAAGCATGATAGAGCTGAGGTTTTTCAGCCAAGTCTTAAAATCTAACCCAAATACACTTCAGAAATTTATGTTGTGACTCTCTCTGCAAACATAGGTTTCATTTTATTAGTCAAAGAAAATTGCACGCAGCCTTCTTCAGACCAGTAACATAGGAAATGTTCTTCGAACTTGAATCTCCTCTGAAGATGCTACAGGTTAAAACATTCAGATGGTGTGTTTGAGGGAGGAGAAATTGTTGCACACCATCCCCTCCACCTTTGACATCTAAGCTCATTCTTGATTTTGAACAGCTTTAACTTGGCTTTCTCTTGTTGGCTGTCACAGAACAGATTCTGTATGATTAGATGCATGCCTGTCACATAAAATAAAATCTTGCTGACTGTTGCAGTCGTTCTGCCGTAATTGTTGTGGCACATAGAATGGTATGCATGGGCAAGGAGAAGGGAACAACATCTGACTGCTGTTTTGTTTGTTTTGTTTCTCTTTAGTTAGCAAAAGAGATGGGAGAATCACCTGATATTATTCAAGAAGAAGCCATGGAAATCCTGGATGAGATGGGCCACAGTATGCAATTAGGAGCTGTCAGATTTTTTGCCTTTACTCTGAGCAAAATATTTAAACGGCTTTTCCAGAGAGTTTGTGTGAATGAAGAAGGAATGCAGAGAGTGAGTACTGGTGGTGGTGGGGAAAAAGGTATAATAGGGTATAACCCTTCACTGAAAGGGTTGTCAAGCATTGGAACAGGCTGCCCAGGGAAGTGATTGAGTCTCCGTCCCTGGAGGTATTTAAAAGATGTGAAGATGTGGCGCTTAGGGACATGGTTTAGTAGTGGACTTGGCAGTGCTAGGTTAACGGTTGGACTTGATGATCTTAAAGGTCTTTTCCAACCGAAATGATTCTATGATTCTATATTTTCATACCAGTCACTTGGACAAAGACTCTAATCTTCGTTCCAAGTAACAAATACAAAGAATACCCTTTGGAAAAAAAAAAAAAGCCTGAACTTGTGTTTATTACTGCGTTTCTCAATAAGGGGGAGAAAATACAGATGATATGTAAGTATTTTAGAGGCAATCTGCAGGACTTTTATGTGGCTGAACGGGTTGGCTGTTCTGCAAAACCTTCATACAGCGAAGACGGGTGAAACATTGTGCACCTCTGAGGCAGGAGATGTTTTAAGTTTGTCCCAGTTCCCTGGGGAGCTGTTTTCCTCCTGTTTCATTGCAGGATGCTGCTGTTCTGGAGGGTGCAGTGCATTCCCTGGAAGACAGCAATGTCAGTCCCTACTGCCCCTATTGGGTTTCCCATCCACACCAAGAGGAATTTGAATTAGACTATCACATAATGAGGTGGCCCTGGCCTTTGAGTCCGGTGATGCTTGTGAACCACAGGTTGCTAGTCTGGAAACTACTGCTTCAAATTTCCTATGGTTCCATGCTGAAAAGGGTACAGAGTATGTGGACAGAGAAACCACCCTCAAACAAATCAGCTTCTGTTTGCCTTAAGCCCCCTGAAGGTCTGTATTTGCAAATTTCATCAGTCAGTCTGTAAATATTGGAACAATATTGTTTGTGCTGTTTTTCTTGCAGTTGCAACATGCCATTCAGGAGCATCCAGTTGTACTGCTGCCCAGTCACAGAAGCTATGTAGACTTTTTGATGCTGTCTTATTTGCTATATACATATGACTTGGCTTTGCCTGTCATTGCTGCAGGAATAGGCAAGTATGTTCTTTTAAGGGTGTTTTCAGGATTCAGAGAATCAGTAGCAAGGGGTCTGGTAGCTGCTACTATAAGTACTTGTGTTTAACTTTGTTCCAAATATGTCTTGTTAAAACCTCCTTGGGTGAGATGCTTACCGTGTCTGAAAGCTTCTCATCGGTGCTGAGTCCAATCAAGGGTGATTTTTTTCATAGCAAATTCACTCAGAAGTACCCCATCTGTAGACCCAAGGCTGGGGCAAAGATAGGTATTGTGAAGAAGACTTCTATATTGCTTTTTTGGCCTGGGAACAGGCACAAGCTTGCCCAAGAGCTACTGGGTATGTAGAACCTTTTGTGATACTTTTTATAAAGTTTTAAGTGCAGTCATAGTAGCTAGATAGGAAGTGCCAGTCACCTCGTGCTTGTTGCTGATGCAACTGATTCCCTTGTAGCATTGGCAGAACTCTGTTAAGTGCTGAGAGCAGAGCTGGCTGGCAAATGAAATTTCACATCAGAGGTCAAGACTTTGGACGTACTTAATTCTAAAGCAGATTAAGCCAGTATATTTGTGGGAAACAATTCTTGAAGACTTTAACGGTAAATATGTTCTGAGTTAATGTGCTTTTTGAAAATCCAGACTCTGGCAGCACTTAATTGAGAAACCTGATTTTGGAAGTCTTGGGTACCAACCAGGTCTTCTAAACAGACAAACAACCGCCTCAGGTCTGGTGCAGCACTGTAATGCACGCAGGCAAGCTACCAAAGAACTGGGAACGTACTACTCTACTGTAGTCTACTTTTCCAATCAAGAGGTTAGGAAGACCAGTAGCAAATCAGCAGAAGTTTGGAGAATGTGCTTGCTAGGGAAGACAAGATTCTGCTGGTCTTTGAGTTTGTGGTATCTTGCCTTTGGGTGATGTAGGTTAGATTCTGGTGAGTTCAGGAATTGATGTCTCATAGCTGCCTTGATCACGGGGTTGCAGCTGCTTACCTGTCGCATATTGTTCAGAATCTGCTCACATGCTGTCATAGGTATCGTTGTAATCCTTTGTTTACTTTTGGATTAGAGTCTTTTTGAGTTTGGGGATTCAAAACAGTATCTTGAGATACTATTAGTTTAGCTTAGAGGGATTTTTTTAGTGATTAACATTTTTTGAAGAGTTTTGGGGTCAAAGTTCTTCAGAATTAGGGGCTTGCAGCTTTATTACACTACTGCATGTGTGTATTGTTTTCAGTTGTTTTTGTTTGATTGTTTTTCAGATTTCCTAGGAATGAAAATAGTTGGTGAGCTGCTACGAAGGGCAGGTGCCTTTTTTATGCGACGTTCCTTTGGTGGGAACAGACTCTACTGGGCAGTGTTTGCTGAATACGTAAAAACAATGTTAAGGGTAAATAAATTACTGAACTCTCAAAATGTATGCTTAAGAAATACTCCGTTGGAACGATTCATGTGAAATATGCATGATGTTATAGCTACATGATCAAAAGTCTTCACTGTGATCTGATTAAATACATTTTACCTCAGAATTGCTGTAGGTGAAGAGCATGCATGGACTCTCTTGTTATTATAGTTCAGCAGTAGGTGGTAAACAAATTGCTGCTCATCAGTTGCTTTGGATCGTGTGCCTATATCTCCTGACACACACAATATTTTGTTAATTTAACTATGTGGTGTGGCAAATACAATGGATGAATATAGTTAGTCTTAGAGATAATTTAAGTTAGACATGCATGGGTTGCATTAAAAAAACTTACTTACATTTTAAGTGCTTAAAACTATTTGTGGGCAGTAAAGAAGAAGTGTTTTTATTTTTCTGACCAGCCTTTTTTTGTTGTTTTACTTTTGAAGAGTGGCTACGCCCCAATTGAATTTTTTCTTGAAGGAACTAGAAGCCGCACTGCCAAGACTCTGACTCCAAAGTTTGGTAGGTTTGTTGAAAACTTGGACCTTTTTATGATTATTGTTGTTTTCATTAGTGGCTATGTGCTTTGTAAGTTCTCCATACAGGAAGGGATGTTAAAGTGGTGGGAAATTGGTGAGGTCTGTCAAACTGCTGGAAAACACTACGGTTGGAGTTCCAAGGTGATACAGAGAACAGCAATACGTGTCTCTTGCTCTGTACTGCTTTCTCTCCCTTTGCCCCATGGTTTACTTAATTGCATAACTCTTCACCCTTTTCTTTCTAGAAAATAGGCATCCCCTGACCAGCAGAAAAATATTGTAAGCTAACTGTAAAAGTAGTGGGGAATCTTTAGAAGGAAGATGCTGTGTGAGCATGGAGCAGTGTTGCTGAAAAGAGCACAGATAGCTGTCCAAATGCATTGCTTACATTTACCTTCTGTTTTAAAGCTTGGGCAATGCCTTGTGCTTCTGCTTGCTTGAAGAGAGAACAGGCACAGTGCACACGTATTAGCAGTTTCTAAAACTTGACATCTTTTTCAAAGTTAAGTTGCAGTTGCTTTTCCCTCCTCGAAAAAGACAAGTTATTCACTTTTCTTTTTTTTTCAATTTGCAGGTCTTCTCAGCATTGTGATGGAACCATTTTTTAAACGTGAAGTCTTTGACACGTACCTTGTTCCCATCAGCATCAGCTACGAGAGGATATTAGAAGAATCTCTCTATGCATATGAACTCCTAGGAGTCCCAAAGCCCAAAGAATCTACATCTGTATGTAAATTCCTTAAGAACAGATCATAGGTGGATGTTTACACACCCTGTGGCACCAAAATTTGAGTTTTGCTCTTCCTGTTTTCCCAGGGGTTGTTAAAAGCCAGAAGAATCCTCAGTGACAATTTTGGTACCATACATATCTACGTTGGCCAGCCGGTATCACTTAGAACCTTGGCATCTGGGAGAATCAATCGATGCCCATACAACTTGGTTCCCAGGTACCACATCTTTCCATGGTGTATAAACAGGAAAAGCATTTCTTTAGTCCTCACCTATGTAAAATAATTACGAAGTTCTCTTGTACTTTGTTTTGAATTTCTCTCACCTCTTCTCCATCTGACAATTCAGACTGCTGAACCTGTTTTGTCTGAGCAGAGGCTTATCATGCTTGTGATTGGGTGTTTCTGAAACAGGTTGTTACTTGCGTAGCTTTGTACGGTGTTGAGAAGATGCCATTTTAAAATTTAATGATGACGCGTGAGCCAGGCAGAGCTCTTTCTTCTGAGAATTTGGTGGTTTTTCCACTTAAAAATTCCGCTTTTCTCTCTCTTCTTGCTTTATTACTGCAGACTGTTATGTGATCATGTGCTAGGGAGCTGTAGCTATGACTGGATTGGGTAGCTTTTGCAATTTTTTATATAAAACATAATGCTTTTGAATTTATTTTTTTTTAAGATAGCAAGTGTACAGAGATCTGTGTTTCAAATACTGTCATGAAGCTACTGATGTTTTGCTCTGTACTTCTGTTCTGCATATCACACAGATAGAAACACTGTCCAGATGTTAGGTGCTGTAAAGTAATTATGAATCTGGGAGCAATACAGAAGAAATAAGGAAGAGTGTGATTTATATTCTGGTTTTTGGAGCTCTTTACCTTGAACTCCATTATTCTTTTCAGGCACCTTCCCCAAAAGCCATCTGAGGATATCCAAGAATTTGTCAGTGACGTAGCTTATAAAATGGAGCTCCTGCAAATAGAAAACATGGTTTTGAGCCCATGGGTGCTGGTTGCTGCTGTCCTGCTCCAGAATTTGCCAGCCATGGATTTTGAACTTCTACTAGAAAAGACCCTGTGGCTTAAAGGCTTAACACAGACTTTTGGAGGATTCATTGAATGGCCTGGTATGCGGAGAAAGTTATTTCTATTCCTTTTGTTGCTTATGAAGGATAAATTACATTTTTGTGGAAGCAGTGTATGGTGACAACTTTACAGAATGTTTTCCTCAGAGTTGTAAATGGATTTTAGGATACGCTAAAAATGATGTTAAAACCTGACAGGTTTTGACTTAGCCTGTAGAAGATGATACTTTGAAAAACAGTTAGGTGGAAGCAGAACACATATTTTACTGTTATATCCTGAAGTGTGGAACAAAGGGGAAATTATAAGGTACTTGTATTAGAGCACTGAGATTTGCCTAGTGTCTATCTTTGTGAACCCTATGTAAGTTACAGGCAATTACCTGATCTGCAGCAGTTAATTTGGTGTAATGCTGTGTTTATTGCTTGATATTGACTGTAGTGGCAGTTGTTACTGTCACAAAGAACTAGTGGAAACAAACGGGTGAGAGAGAATCAAATTTAGAAGTTGTCTACTTATTTTTAAATTTCACTTTATCCCCAGAAACAGTGATGACTTTTGGGGAGAAGGCTTCTTTGGTGGTTTTATTTATATATTTACACACACTCTCTTTTTCATATATACAATGTGTGTATGTGTGTGTATATATAGGCTGCTGAAAGGTTGATTCTCCTTCCAAACTTTCTGAACAATTGTTTTAAACTTCTCTCTGTGAGCCAAGGTGACGCAGGTAATTAATTTTAGAGCCTCAGGACATAAGTGGTAAAGCTAGCAAAGAAAAATAGTTTAATGTAATACATTTACCTTTTCACTGTAGGTAGACTTAAAACATGGATCTTTGCTTTTGTAGTCATGTGTATAATCAAGGATCCCTCTCAGAACTGCGATAAAGAAATAGGAGCAGGCTACAGTTGTAACAGAACTCGGTCATCTCTGGAAGAAAACCACTTCTCCTTTCAGGGATCTGCAGTGCAGTGAATGCAGACCAGGTCTGCTCCTGCCAGACTAGGAAGGATTTCATGGCAATATTTAAACATCATTTAGAATCTTACTGCGCAGTAAACTGAAAAACATACCACATTTGGGTTTGCTTATTTATTTTGTTTATTTCCTTAGCAACAAAGAATGAGCTTTAGTAGAGTTGTGGTGTAGTCAGGGAGCAGCAAATAGGCATGGTAATGGAATAGAGGAATGACAACAACTGAGCAGATTTTGTTGGAGTGGGCTGTCCCCACTCTAGGCATCAGTTGCATAGAAACAGGGTTTGTTGTTTAGTTTTGGATTGTCAATAATTTGAAAGAATAAATATATTTTAAAGTCTAATTTGGAGACATTACCAAGTCAGCAACTATAAGTACCCTGTCCATTCTTCTGTCTCCAAACAGCTTGTTGTTTCTGCCTTTGCCATGCTGGTTGGTTGTTACAGGCAGAACATTTGCTTGGCTGTTAGAAATTTTGTATTAAAAACAGGAACTGCAAAATGACTTGGTCAGACTTCTGCTTCTGCACTGAGGAACATGGGAGCTTTAGCAAAGCTGGAACAAAGTAGGCTGAAGGAGCAAGTAAGATGCTGTGAGATTCTAAGAGATTCTACGTGAACTCTGTTAAGAGGAAGGAACATTATTTTTTTTTGCTGTCAGAGACTATATTGATTTGATATGCTTGTGGTGCTGTGAACATGAATATTTTAGTGTTCAATAAGAAGTTTTTATTGCTTCTTTGCTTTCTTGCCAAAGAGTTCACATTTGATGCAGGGAATGTTTTGGTAGTGTTTAAAATGTAAGGTATTCTAAAAAGGTGAATGTATTTTCAACACTTGGGATGCTGCTCTTTATCTGAATAAAGTTTGCAGTCTGTCAGACTGACAAAAAAGCTTGACCAAAGCTCACAGGTTTGTGAAACTCATGCCTGCCTTTGAATAACTTTGTTGTTAAAAAACCAGAACACCAAAACCACACACTTCCTTGCTTAAGGCTTTTTAAAAGATTGTCTTACGAAACAAGAGATTTGGGTTTAAGCACAGTCTGATTTCTCTTTGAGCAGGTGTAGCTACAGCATGACCTGGACTGAATGTATCCATCAAACAGATCTATCCTCTTTTATTTGGAGGCTCAGAGACAAAGGAAATATTTGTCATTGTTAGCAGGCAGGAGAATTTAAAGTGCTTTAAGTACAGAAATGTCTGAAATTTGTTCTCTCCCATCTCATACTATGCCTAGGCTGCCGATTCCTGGTATGGATTATTTTAGAACATCTCTCTAACTGAATGTTTGGTGTACTAATTGGCCTTCAGTGATAAAAGTTAATTAAATACTGGTGCATTTTAGGCTGGTTCAACAGAGTTATGTTCCCTTTTCCATCTTCCTGAGTGTTGCGTTTTCCTGCTAGATAACCTGTGTGCCAAAAAAGCAGTCATGTCTGGCCTCACCCTGCATTCCAACATTGCTTGCCTTGTTGATGGCCACGTGGTCCTAAATGACAAAGGAGTGGAAGATGGAGCCGTAGGGGAAATAGTCTTTAAGCGTGCTCTGGCCATCCTCATGTGTGCCACCTACAGAAACCAACTGCTCAACGTGTTTGTGCGTCCATCTCTGGTGGCGGTTGCCTTGCAGATGACACGCAGCTTCAGAAAAGGTACGTTTGGGTAGCTCTGAGAGTCCGCTGGCTTTGCTCCTTGTGCAGTCAGCTGTGAGAGGAGCATGATGTTCCTGCAACTGCTAGTGGGAGCCATCTGAGACCGTTATACTCTGGATAAGGTCCCATGGCATAAGGAGGATGTGTTGGGAGGGGACGGAGGTGTTTTGCTTGCCTTTTTTGTTTGTTTACCCTTTGATACTTCTAAAAGTAGGTATGTTCTGCTGAGAGGGCAGGGCTAAGATGAGCAGGTCCCGGTTCCTAAGTGTCTTATTTTGTTGGTGTTTAGCCGACCAGCTTTTTAAGTTACAAATTACACACAGCTCAAGCTTGCGTACAGTGCAGCCAGTTCTCAGTCTGTCTTCTCTTCGCACTACTGTTTCTGAAGTATTTCAGTGTTTTCCAATACTTTGCTTGTAAAGGAACTTTTCAGAATACATGCCTTAGGTTTGTGCAGCATCTGATTATGTGGTATTTAATGCATGTTCTGAGAAGCTACAACCCCCTGCTCTTTCCTTTTGGTAACAATTGAATCAAGTGCTTTGAGTACTTGCTGTTCTGTTGTGGTGGCTTCTGCTGTATATGTATGCTTTTAATGTCAAGTCCAAATGTTGAAGTAGGTACTCTCTCTAAGGAGTAAATGGCTCTTCACTTGTGTGTTTTAAATTATGTTTCTAAACAACAGTTCTTTTACAATTTTTTTTTCAGAGGAAGTCTATAGCTGTTTCAACTTCTTGAGAGATGTTTTTTCTGATGAGTTCATCTTCTTTCCTGGTATTTCATTGAAGGTAAAAACATCCTTTATACAAAAATACTCATAGTCAGTAATGCAGCCAACTACAGTAGCATCTGATTTCAGGGCTCTGCTGAACAAGTGCTTTATGATAAACATGTACAGTGATATCAACTTGATCTGTAAGTGGGAGGAAGAACTTAAAAGGGGGTCAGTGTAGAGGTAGTCATTTGGTTAGTTGCAAAACATTGAATCCACAAGGTTGCGTATGCAATCTTTTTTTTTTTCCATCCAGTAAAAAATTGCCCAATTCTGAACCATTAAAATGAACTGTAGCAGAAGTTTGGCTTTTTTGCATAAAGCTACCAGTCTTCCAGCACAGATACAAAAACATGTGTAAAGCAGTGAAGTGTAAATACTGTCCTTTTCCTCTGCAGTTATGAAAGAGACCTTAGGCTGTGAAGAAAAAAGTGTTAAAGTAGATTTAATTGAATTCTGTCACAGAGTGGGTGTGTTGTAAGCACAGAAGCAAAACAGGAATTCTCACTGAGAGTACACCAGGATAATTCTTCCTGAAAGCTCTTGCAGACTGTGTAGCGGAGGGGCACTGCTGCTCTTTCAGAAAGTTAAGCTATAGGAATTATACCAACTAATGATCAACCATTGTATGCCCTTGTTATCTTTGACAAATAGAGTTTGCAATTCTAAATTTAGGTACCTATTGTCCTCTGGTTGATTATACTCCTCCTAGTGCAGCTGTGATCAGTTGTTTTGTGTAGCTCCATGTGTGTGGTCTGTGATGGCAGGGCTACCGGAGGGCTCTGCCAACACCCAGTGTATGCCTCCATACCCACCCCTCCTTGATGGCACAGCATGGCGGTAACTACTCTGTAGTGTTCAGAGGCTGATGTCCCTCTTATACCTTGAACTCTGAAGGTTTTGATGTTCCTGTGCATAAGTAAACATTTTTTTAATATTTTGATGGTTCATGGTGAGCCCTTTTCGCTTTTTATTATTAGCATTTACCTTGTGTCGATTCAAACAGTACGTTGCAAGCACTATGAGGGAAGTGCTTATAGTAAAGCCCGATTTAAACTTCTGTAGCCAGAATCTTCTACAGAGTTGAGGCGATGCAGCCTGTGAAGGCTTTTGAAGTGACAAATTTCCTAATGGCGTAACAGCGTTGCTTGCATAGTCTTAGGGAAGCTTTAGTTGCATCCTATTTGCTTGAAAAGAGTTTCCCCTCATTTTCCCCCCTGCCCCATACAGTCATTACTCAGACAAAGCCAGTATTGTTCCTGCATACTGCCTGATTAGAGGGCTCGGTATGTCTGCGTGCTCTCCTAACACAGCTGGACACAGGCAAGCTGTGAAAACTGCGGGCAGCACTTCGCTCTCTGCAGGGCTTGCTGTGTCAGTCTGTACACATCCTGCTGGGTTGGAGCTGGCTGTAGTCCAGCCAGCTTGAAATGCAGGTGAGCACAAGTTTATTTGTAAAAAAAAAAAAAACAAAAATTTCAATGTCACGCCCAATATAAACTGGTAAGTCCACGTGTAGTTTTTATTTGGATTTTAAAATGTGGGTTTTATCAGTGCTAAGGCCAAATATCTGATGGTGATATTTGTGATCTTTCCTGTATTAAAAAAAGAGATAAGTATAATTTTCATAAGAATATTCAAGGTTTGTGACTGTATTAAATTCTCATAGATTTTTATATAGAAGAGAATTGGGCCTTTTTTTAAGGGCTGATTGGCACCATTATGTTTAGTTTTTATTGTTAGCAATTGTTGTCTCTTGCAGCTTTTTTTAAGTATCAAAACCAAGCAGGGAACTGGAAGGTGACTGGCTATGACTGACTTTACTGAAGTCAAATGAAAGAGTTGCTATAATGTTAAGGGAGATCTTAACAACCCACCCCTGTGGTGGTCCATGTGTCTGTCATGTCTGTGTCCTATCCCTGTGGGTCCTGTGTCTCGTCCCTGTGTCCGTCTGTCCTTGTCCCCATGTCCCTCCCCCCTCCAATATTAGCAGTAAAATGGTTTTGCCATTGACATTTCCATAATTTGTAACTTTTGGCCACGGTGTTGTCTCTTTTGTGGAGGACAGGTCCGTGAACTACATTATCATTTATTGCAAACAGTGGACATTCAATAAATGCAAACCCTGACTTTAAATAAATAAATACCACCCACAGTAAAAACCCTAAACCAGACAACCTGACCCTATTCTGGAAAATCCTGAGGGAGCTCAGGCTGGCTGTTACAATAGCAGCCACAGCTGCTTTCTTTGCTCCTAGGCCTCTTGTGCACCTAGATACTGCTGTGTTTAAGAATACGTCCCCACCACCTTTTTATAAGCGTATTTCTGGTATACGGGAAAACTTAGGCTCGAGTCTCTTGAGAACTGAGACCAGAAATGGAAGTGGTGTGCTGTTGTATGGGTTTTGTTGTTGATTTTGTGGGAAAAGGTAGCTGCACTTATCGTAGATGTTAAATTTTCAATTGTGCTTCTCTCTCCCAGGATTTTGAGGAAGGATGTTTTCTGCTCACAAAATGTGATGCCATTCAAACAACTCAACAGGAAATCTACCCTACCGACAAAGGAAGTGTTATAGTATCTTTCTTGTCAGCTATGTTCAGACCATTTGTAGAAGGTTATCAGGTATGTTGTTCTGATTTCTTTTCTCCCATTTCTCCCATGTTTTATTGGGAAACTAGGAGAGCTGTGACACTTCTGCAGTATAAATAGTGACTGTTTTCATGGCTGGGGAGTGCAAGAGTTGAGAAATAGCAGTAACAAATATCTTAAACATCACACTCCCACCGGGATCCTGATTTCAGCTTTTGGCTCAGACTTTTCCAATTGACTAAAGCAGTAACTACCTTGTAATGTGATGGCCCATTGTGGGTTTATAAGCTTCATGGGTAGTGTGCTGCTACCAGGCTCATTGTTCCGTCTTATGAGGAGCTCTTGCTTAATTAATTTTATGTGGGCTGTCCTGCCAGGTGCGGAAATGAGTTTGCATGTCATATCTGATAACTTTTTCTTTGGAGTCATTAATTCAATCCGTATCTCTTTAAATTATTTGTTTTTCCAAGTTTTTAATAAGACTAAACACTTAATGCCCCTATAATAAGCAATGTGTACAAAAATAGGAGGCTAAAATCTCTGGTATGTCAGCGTAACGTTGGTGGGAATGCAGACCTTTGAACCTAGTGGAATCTGTTAATGATCTGGGGTACAACTTGGGCTGAACTGTACTGATTTGCCCATTTTTTCCCATCTGTAAAACAGGTATTGCTTTAAAAAAATACACTGTTTTTGATTGTGAGAACAGGAATATTAAATTGATGTTTAAGGTAACTATTATAGTAATACTAAATCTTACTTTAATATTAGGGTTCTCATGCCTGTTGAACAGTAATAAAATTTTCAGTTGCTCTATTTAATGATACCTTTTGAGTTCCTCTCCTACAGTTTTCATAGTGCAATGATGTTGCTTCCTTATGAGGGCATGTTTGTTTGTAATTAATAACAAATTGACAATCAAAAGAAGTGCTAATTTTTTTGTACATGTTAGTTAATTTTCAGATACCTCTCAAAGGAAACAAAAGAAGCCTTTACTGAGAAGCAGTTTATACCTGCAGTCCGCAACTTTGTTTTTCAACTTCTCGAGAAGGGTGTGTACAGCCATTATGCAATAGGATTTTACAAGTATAGCCTGTCAATGGATAGTGATAAAACTTTTAATTGTGTTTCTGCTTTCTCTGTAGGGAATACGCAGTGTTATGAAGCACTGTCTTCTGACATGCAGAAAAATGCCTTAGCAGCTCTTGTGCAACTAGGTGCAGTGAAGAAGAAGAAAATGTAAGTAACAAAAAGTAAGCTTTTTGGTGTACAAAAGTCAGTGTGTGGTCTTACTGGCGATTCTTAATGACTGACCTATTAGTACGAAGCAAACTGCAGAACCCTGACTGCCTGAGCACCAGTCAGTCAACTGGAGGTTGACTGGATTTGAAGATAGTTCCTTTCTGTACATGTTGTAGAAGCAGAATGGCACCACCCCCTCATAGTGAAAACACTCCTGTGGGACCCAGCAACAAAATTCATTAACTCACTAGTAGGCTGCTTCTGACTCCCTTTACTTTTTAGTTTTCAAATTTTCTCCCAAGGCTTTGATAAGCAAATAGAACAGTCCTGCTTATTTTTAATAGAAGGGTTACTCTGTGTGTTACAATAAGCCTCATTAGGCAATGTAAGCAATAAGCAGGAATACTACTAATTTTGGGGGGTTTTGGAACTGACATCTCGAAGCAATTTAACTGGAAGCTTAGTCATTAAAGTCTTTTAACACAGTTCATATAGGCCTAAGATTAAAAAACAGCGATTGTTATACACAAATATGCTGACATGCATTTCTTGTTATCAAATTAATTTGTGTTGCGGTGCTTCTTACTGTGTTTAAACGTATAACGGTGGAAGTCCCTGATACAAGTCGCCACATTGTCTTGAGTGTTTCACAGAACACGGCAGCTGATGACTCTGAGCTATTTTCTTATGCCTCTGTTCAGGAAATGAATTGGTTAAGGTTTGTAGTGCTCTTGGAAAGCGCACAAAGTACTGTTGTTGTTACATCCCCTGCCATGTCACTGTGCTAAATAGATGTCTATAGCTAATATTCCCCTTTCATGTAAAAGGAGTAAATCAATTGAGTGCAGCAGAATTTGACATTAGCTCAAGATTTGGTTGACTTTCAGAGAGATAGTCTTGAAAATCATATGACTGAAAACAAAGAAATGTTCTCTCCTGCAGTTCTCCCTAATAAAAATCAGGGGAAGAGGGAGACATGGGAACTGTGAACGAGGGGAAGGATAAAAAAAACGTAACTGTCCTTGAGTCCTTCTGCTTAGAAGTCTGCTGTGTCCTTAAAATTAATATGTATGCTGGTAGGATGGATGAAAAATATGATGTAATTATGAAAATGTTTAATTCAGATTATTTGTATAGGAATGACTGGAATAAGAAATATTCATTGAAGAAACAAGTTTTTTTTCTTTTAACTGTAGGTCCAATGGATTCACTTACAATGTAAATCAAGAGGCTGTTAATAAAATCCTGGACATGTTTGGTAAGTGTTCTCTAATTAATTTGAAGAGAGCTTCTCAAGTTATAAATTACTTTGGACAGCGCACGTAAGTTCAATGTAGTGATTTTTCCTTAGTAGTTCCTTAGGTTTATCCATATAAAAATCCTAATAGTGGTTTTTTTCGCAGTGCTTTTTCTGGTGTCATTGACTGCAGCTTTGAATCTCCCTTCAGGCAACCCAATGCCTAAGGAAAATAAAGCAAAAAAAGTAGTTTCAATGGAGTGGTACTTACAGCGTTTTGATGATAAGTATTTACCTTTTGGCTTTTTTTTTTTTGTGAAGATGCCAGGATACCTGTACAGAAGCCCGTGGCTGCACGACTCTAAGTGGTTCCTGATGCTGTGACTGGATGTGACCAACCACCACCCAGCCGGAGTGGGGACAGGAGCGGCCATGTCCCCCTCTCGCCCCAACAGCCTCCGACCGTGACAGGCCCAGAGGTGTTCTTCAGCTCTCCATTACCACTTAGAAACTGTATTTCTATCCTCACTGTGTTGTTTTGTTTGTTGTTTTTTTTTTTTAAACAGATTAAACATTGTCTTTTTTTTTTTTTGGCTAATTTAAAGAGGAGAGCGCAGTAATGGCTACTTAAAACTGCGTTTTTCTAGACTTGTGTAACGAGGAATGCGATCGGTCTCGAATACTTCACGGACGTAAAAATGTAACGGGGGAATTAAAAGACTTGCTATTAAAATTAATATTTAGAAAAAGACGTTG
>VUYV01000068.1:3180772-3325391 GCA_008711295.1 Anarhynchus alexandrinus
GATTAAACATTGTCTTTTTTTTTTTTTGGATAATTTAAAGAGGAGCGCGCAGTAATGGCTACTTAAAACTGCGTTTTTCTAGACTTGTGTAACGAGGAATGCGATCGGTCTCGAATACTTCACGGACGTAAAAATGTAACGGGGGAATTAAAAGACTTGCTATTAAAATTAATATTTAGAAAAAGACGTTGNGCCGCCGCCGGACCCCGCCGCCGCCGCCGCCCCTCCCAGCCGGCTCCGCGGCGGCGCCGCTCTCTGCCGCGTCTGCGGTTGCCTGGGGCCCCGCGCCTGCGGGCGCTGCCGCCGCGCCGCCTACTGCGGGCCCGAGCATCAGGCGCTGGACTGGCGGCGGGGGCACCGGCGGTCCTGCGGGCAGCACGCCGCCGGAGGTGGGTTTGGAGCCGGGGGGAGACGCGTTGCGGGGTTGGCTGCCGTTGGCTCCGTCGCTGCTGAGGTGCGGTGGCACCGGCTTGGTGCTCGCCGAGAAGCGCTGCCGTTGCAAAGGCGGCGGTCCTTTCGGCGTGCCCAGCTTGCTTGTTAGTGGGGTGAGGGCCTGCACAGGAGAGAAGAAGGAAGCTCGTGTCTTTTGCGGTGTTCTGTGGTTTGTAAGGAAGCTGACAGTAATTCTTTCAGGTGCTTTCCTTTCTCTCAGATTTTTGTTTCATGTGACATAAGAATGTGGGATCTTTGTTGTTCCTGAAAGGCTAATAAATTTAAGGCTTCTTAACTTGGTCTCTTTCAAAGACCTCGTTCTGTCCACCGTATGTCATAAAAAAGCTGAAAGGACATAGACCAATTTTTTCTCTTTGTAGGCTACTTTTAAGATGGCTTATTCATAAATTGTAGTGTCACATAAAACAGTGATGCTTTCACAGGATATTGTCATGGCCAGTACTTTCTTTCCGTGAGTGTGCTATTTTAGAGATGCTTTTCTTCATCCATCCCCTCTCCTGCTCTCTTGTCTCATTCGTATACTTGTTTGTTGGTTGTTAAAGTGACAAGTACAGAGTATTTAAAGCATTTTTTCAGTCTTCAGAAGTATCCTATTAATAATGGTGTGATGAATCTTGGTGTGTGTGATGTGTTTCCCATCGTACATTGTAGGATGCTAGTCCCAAAAACTTTGATTGTAGGAAGTGGAAATAAGCAGAATGTTAAAAGTTGATTTGTGCAAATCGAGTTGTGGGTCAGACATTTGAAATGTTTAATTGAAACAGTGAAAACCTGAAACATACTAGCATGTAGTTAATACTGTCATTACAGAAGGTATACTTGGTGCATTTGTGGAAACTTTGCCTACTCACAATATGCAAAGGAAAAATAAGAAAGAACAGTGTGGCCTAAGGGCACCTGATGCATGCTTCACTTGTGTGTGTATGCTAGTCAGAATGAGATACGCTCAGAGTTGTCAAACTGCAGGTTTTGGTTTTTAAAATGCAGGGGCTAGCGCTATTTAGTCTGTTTTCCATGTCTCTCATATTTACAAAGATTCAAAGCAGCACATCATCTTTCGTAGTTTTCTACTGTCCTTAATATAAATACCTCTTATATAAATCAGGTCTAGGAGTGATGGAAATTGCTCTTGCTCATGCAATGTTTGTGCTGTATTTTTGCTACGTAGTTTGCTGTGTAGCTTTTGGGGAGAAGGATGTGTAATACAAGATGACGTTTTGAAATGGTATGTTTTCTTTTTTGTAGATGACTCAGCAGATGCAATTCCAGAGCATAACGAATTCCTTTTCCCAGAATATGAAATTTTGATAGAACCTGAGGAACCGGAATTTCCTGCTGACAGCAGTGTAGGTCCCGATGATGAAGAAGGAGCTGTAGATACATCAAAGGACTCAACAGAACAAGAGGAACTCAGAGTTACCAGCAGTGCAGGTAAGAAATAAGATGCTGTTTGTAATTCTTCCTAGTGAAGCCTGTGTTACATCTTTAAAATATAAAATGCTGTGATTTTTAAGTGTTCGTTGTTAACTACTGGTGACAAAAAGGCTAAATCTGCAGTCATTTGTGCTTCAAGTTTTTTGTAGACATCCTTAAATATAAATTGCTTTTAGGGGAGAGACTTATTAAGCCCCAGCCCCAGGAGCTGTTGAAGCAGGTGTTGCTGCAGTGAGGCTAGGGGTTACACTGTGTCTGTGTGTGCTCCCCGTAGGTAAGGAACAATGCCAGTGAGAAAAACAGGATCCTCAGCACCTGCTGCTGGATGCTGGTGTCATTGGGAGATTGAGTTAGATGGTCCTGGCTCGACTTGGTTCAATTTGTCTTAATTTACGGAAAATATGTAACAAATTTCCTTGTCCGTGCTAGAAGAAAATTGTTCTGAGGCTAATTTTAATTGACCTTGAATTAAGCAGTTGAAGTGCAGGTCATATCCTTCCCCCCCACCCCCCAAATTCACAATGTGTTTGCAGCTCACCATACCAGCTTTGCACATGCCCAGGGTGGACAGCTTGTGGTGTGACAGGGGAAGGCTGCTGGCTTCCCAGCTGTGCCTTACTGTGGTCTAAAACTGTCTCAAGATTGCTCAGTGCCCCATGTTGATGTGAACGTGGGAGTGCAACAGATGCACTCTTCAGTGCTAGAAACTGAAGTCTCGCATGTGCATGGCACGGGTGGCCTTTTCCACATGTCACATTCTGGAGGTTCAGCAGCCCCAGCGATCCCTGCTGGGAGCCATAAATTTTGGTAGATTAACTCCTTCCCTTTCCAGCATTCCACTACTGACACCTATGTTTAAAATGCAACTAAAACTAAATGGATCTGTGTGTGACTGAATCTTTAAATGTCACAAAAAGAAGAAAAGGAAAAGTCTTGGTGATTTATGCTGGGAATGATACTTGAGAGTAAAATGCACTTACAGGTGCAATACTGGTTTTAATTTTTGGCTGTCTTGCATTAGCCTGTAACCACAGGGTTTTTTTTTCCTTGCTTAGGTGAAGCATTAGCATCCTTAGATGAAGAGACGTTGGAAGCGATGGCAAAACATGAGACTGAAGAAGACAAGATCTTCCAAATGTTTAAAGAGCGAGTAGCTGTTGAACCAGAGCAGGTCAGAAGATGGGGCAGCCTTAGAACTTACAGGTTCTGGCACAGCATTCTGCTGTACCTGCAAAACATTTCACTACCTTTTGTACCTACAGGTAGAAACAGGGACGCCTCCTCATCCTCCACACATCTTAACCAACATACCCTAATCTTCCTTATGTGCAGAACTTGATTCATGCTGAAGTAAGAATTTAGCACTTCGTCATCTATCTCAAACAGAAATTGGTCAGGATAGGAAGGCACAGGAGTGCTGAAGCTGAAGGGGGAGGACCTGCCATCCTGTGAAGTGATTCTAACCAAAGGAGGTGGTGAACCATCACTCTCTTCCCCAGCCCTTGGCCCTGTTGGCTTTCCTTCTCAGCAGAACCACAACTGCAGAGAGGAGCTCTGTCACTGTCACCAGCTGCCTGGGGGGGGTTGGTTTGGCTTTTTTTAAGGCTGAAGAAATTAGTGATGACTTTAAAATTTCAACTGTTTAAAACAGAAATCTCCCCCCCTCCCCTATTTCTTGCTAACACGAGAGGATGAAAAAAGCCATGTTGTCAAACAAGAACGTGCTTCCTGGTTCTAGGAAGGTTCAGGGGAAACACAGGCCTAAATCCATGGAAGTGGTGGAGGAAGAAGAAATTCCATGTTTTACCTGGCAGCTGAGGGGTTAAGGTGCACACCCAGAAGGGAGGAGACTTTTGAGTCTGTTCCCTCCTCTGCTTAGGGTAGGTGTGTCACCTCCCTCTCTGACCACCCCCATACTGACTGATCTGCCTAAGTGTCCTCCTGTTGATAGTGCCTGATGTGCTATATAAATGTTTAGATAGTAACAGAACAACAAAGGATATAAATGTCTGAAAATACCTCCTTCTGGGATGTTAGGACAATCCCCTTGCATTTAGATGCGGAACTGCAAACAGAAAGAGCTGGGTTGCATTCCTGACTTTTCTGTACGCTTCTATCTGCTAATTATCAATCCAAGCTCTTCTTCCATCTCAAGACTATAAAATACATGACCTAGCATTTCTGGATCCCTTAATTAGAGAAATACAAATCACTGCCATTTATCCCTGGATCATTGAAAAAATGCTGTATGAATACTTGCATGATTCAAATAGTTAAGAAAAGTTGTATAAAGAACCTGTCGTATTTAGAATACCGCATTTGCAACTGATAGACTTTGCCATGGGTATTACTTAAAGGCACTGACCTGTTTCTGCACCATCTTACAGCTTTGTCTATATCAGTAAATACCACTTCTAGATCAAGATGAAAAGACAGTCTTGAGAACTTAAACTTCTGCTCTATTTCAGATTATTAGATACTGCAGAGGAGGAGAAGGCCCAATCTGGGTATCAGGTGAAAATATTCCTGAAGAAAAAGATATCCCAGATTGTTCATGTGGTGCCAAAAGGATTTTTGAATTCCAGGTATGTAAATTCATTTAAAGATAATATAGGTAATGTAGCTCAGACTTAACAGGATCTAATATAGGTGTTGGCTTATACTTAGAGCAGGGTAGTTAAAGTTGCTTCAAACTAACTATGCCAAATTGTAGAGAGCCCTTATTTACTATTGTAACTGCTTTTTCCTGTAAGACTTCCACATACAGAAGGCAGGTTCCCATCTGATAATTTGCACCATCCATAAAATGGTGCGGTTGTGAAAATGCAACCATCTCTTAAGTAATAGGGGTCTGGTATTGCATATTTCAAAAAAAAAGTCTTCACAATGTGAATTGGAAATAAGTGTAGCTGGCAGTATCCAGCTGTAGAATTTTGAATGCCAGAAGCATATGTATGGTGAATACACTTAATGTCATGCAAAGGCAAAACATAGTTATAAAGGTAATTTCAAATGGAATGAGGCTTACAAATCAGGCAATGCTTAGTCAATAAAACTTCTATGCATAAAGTAAGTGGGGCCATGCCTTTCATTCCCTGTGCATCTACTACACTGTTTCGGGAATTCCAAATTTATTTCACTTGAGCTGCTGTGTTACTTAGTAGCTATGATTGGGATTTTGGTGTAAGAGAACATAAATGAAGGCAGGACACTTCTTTGGGGAGAGATGTGGGGAGAGGGTAGAGAGCTGTGGCCTGCCTCTAAACCTTTGTTTTTCCTTGAAGATTATGCCACAGCTCCTGAACCACCTTCAGGTTGACAGCCTTGGAGAAAGCATTGACTGGGGGACGCTGGTGGTGTACACTTGTGCTGACAACTGTGGTGAGGGAAATGAATACCCTGAAGAGTTCATATGGAAACAAGACTTCTCTGCAGGCTCTATTTAACTTCGGTCAAGTTACTAAGTTGAGTCATCTAAATAGAACACTTGCCTTGTTTCAGTGCATTTCTGCACTTTGCAAACAGGTAATTGAACTGAAGTCATTGATAACTGTGTATCTTGTAACAGCAATGGGAACACTAAAAGTAGACCTTGACAGCTTCTCTCTTGTGCTGCACAGGAGCTTTTGCTTCAACCTGGTAATGAAGCCAAATGCGTTTGTTCAGTGAATTTCACTTCAAATCTCAGTTCTGAATGTTTAAATAAAGATAAAATATTTTTGGATTGGTGAAAGTATCTTTTGTGGGTGACAAAGTTCAAGAACTTAAATTGTTGTCTGTCAGGATTTTCTTTGCTACTCAACATTCATTCACAAAGAAAAGCAGAGTACTGTAAGATCACTTGTGTGCTTACGCTCAGGAGGTGTACAGAAGTCATAGCTAAGACAAAGTTCCGTAGCCTTTTGCTGTGGAACTTAAATCCCCTTCTTTCTCAAAAGGTATACTGAATCTAACTTGGCAGTTGTTACGTGTTCTGATTGAGTGGTTATTCAAGATCAAATGCACAAAAATTGTTTTATCCAACTTAAAACTATTAACTGACTTAAACTATTTCTGCATGGGACTGTCTGGTGCAGAAGCAGTGTAAACAAAGCCAGCCATACCCAAACGTGTTGTCTTGTTACTTATTGCCTGTAGCAGCAGATTTTTCAAGCTGAATTGGCCATCTTTGGTGAGATTTAAAAATAATTGCCCTCTGCAGGGATTCTTCTGCTATTTGACTACCATATAGCTGAAGCAAGAGAAAAGTGAAGCCATAATGCTGAATTTACTGTGGTAGTTGCCTAACTTCTGCAAACATAGCTATAGCCACAGGAGTAAAGATAAGGCACTTCTTTTGTGTGTATGTCGCAGCACAGAATTTACTTGTTACATATTCCCTTATCCTGCTCAAACCATTCATGTCTGCTTACCAGTGATTCTGAAAGTGATTTTATGAAAGCCCTAGGCCCACTGTTGTGGTTTTTGGTATTAATTTAGGTGTTGGAAGTATTCAAATGAGCAGGCAGGGAATGCTTTATGCATAAGCTATTTGGTCAGCACAGAACTTAACCTCTAAAAGGGGAGTTTTAAGCATTGGTATATGTCATGGAACAGCAAACAGGATCTTAAGTAACTAATACAGCTTGACTGATTTTACTGAAAATCATCCCAGAGTTACTTAAGGCTCCAAGTTTTCCTGCAGAGTTAAGTTTTGCAGGTAAGTTGGTAATAGCTCAGGGTCCTGCAAAAGCACAGGCAGTCGTACAGTTATATTCAAGAGCGCTCAGGAACATTCATTAGCTCACAGCACAAAGTGGTGTGGCACTGAAGGCGATGCAGTATTTGGGCATCTTGAACTTACCCTGGCAGAGTTATATTATTTAATAGCAGCTTTCTGATAAAATCCATGAAACTAATTGTTAAAACACCTGGAGAAACACCAGTGTACGCCACTATGAGGGGAGTAGAGAAAACCAAAGATTAAGGTCACTCGGGATTTGCAAACAGAGCGGTAGCAAAACCAGCTAAAACCTCATTTTGTCTGGAATGAAACACTACCTTAATAAATAAAGAGACCATGGTTACATTTGGGTTAGATAAAAGCTGTTTGAAAAAACGTGCAAGTCATAGAAAGGAGGTTACTATTACTGGAAATTTACTGGAAGAAAAAAAAGTTTATTTTTAGTTCTCAGCCCGTTAAGCTTCAAGCACAGTTTCAGAGGGAAGATTATGTACATACTCTAGTCAGAAGGGCTTTGACATTTTACAGGAACACTACTATAGTGAGACTGTCATAGTTGGCAAAATACAAAAAGTAGTAATTTAAAGAAATTTTAGAAGCTAAGCAGGGATCTTTTGTTCCAATTCAATCAAGTGTAGCTATTTAAGACTTGCATAAATCCCATCTGTTGAACATAAGGCAACACATACTTGAACACAAACTTCTTTAACCAGTCATCTCTTTTACTTTAACATACTAGAAATATTCAAGCTAGATGTTGCCAAGGATACGACTGCTGGTAAGCAAACCAGAGCATTGTTAAGATTCTCCCAAAATGACAAGTCACTTACAGTAGTGCATGTGCTATTGAAAAATCCAGATTAAAATTAAAAAAAAAAAGTTTTCAATGTATTTCACTCTACCAGCTGAGTAATTTTAAAATTCATTAAGACAGTTCCCGTAATTGTATAAACAGGGTTTATTGTACATGTGGAGCTGAAGAAGGAAAGAGAAGGAAGGCATATATTATATATATATGTACAGTGAGCCATTTTCATTAATAAATTTATTCTGTCTTGCTTAATACTGGAAAGAGGGAATGTGTCTGGCACCAAAGAAATTTAAAATTGAAAAAATTTAAAAGCTTATGTTCTGAAAATTATAAAAACCGTGGTCTTATGGAACGAAGTTAAAACATATATACATGGCAATTTAAGTGGTTTATACACTGAGTGACACAGTTGCATTTGTCTTTTAAACCAATTTATGGATTTTCTATTAATAGAACTGGCATTAAAACTATTTAAAAGCTAGAATATAAATAAAACTTGGAGGGACTGCTCCAGGAACAGCCCAGTAAAGCAACTCACAGTAACTCAGTAGACATAATCAAGAATACAGTTCCCCTTGAGCATCAGGGAAGTAGGCACTAACTGGAAAATAGTCCAAGTCCTGTTGGTGCGGTTTCACTGGAAGTCCATCTCTTGTTACTGCTGTGCCATACGCAATACCTTTTAAAATATACCCCTGATTTCTCTGAAAGCTGTAGACACTGTTACGTTGTCTTTCTGAATCCCTTTAAAATAGGATAGATGTTTTCAAATGCTTCATAGATTTCTGCTCGTACTTTAGCACCTAGAAAAAGGGAGGGAATTAGGTTAGTTTGTACCTTTCACCAAATACTTAATTTTAGCTTCTAGCATGTTTATTTGAATGTGAATCTATATAAAACCTATGCATAGCCATAAATCCCTATTTTTACCATCTTTTTTTCTTTTTTTAATACACCTTTCATAGAGAGCATATGTTACCAGCCTTCTCACTGTTTATTCTGATAACTGGTAAAACTTTCATTAGCATTTTCATACTTATGCTGTACTTGCAAATGGGATTTTTCTATACATAATTTCTGCAGGAGACCCAACTACAAAGCACAGCCTACAGGATGTTTCTGCAGAAAGGCCTAACTGGTGGAGTTTCTTCTGAGAGCATGAACATCTAGGGAGCAAGGTCTGGCAATGGAGACCGCTGCAGGGGCCCACCGCTTGCCACACTGCAGGAACACACTTCTCCTTTTGTCTGTGACTCTTGTGGGTTTTTTTCTCCATAGTAAGACTCAGCATGAGGGGAAAAGGAAAGGGTTCAGGTGGAGTGCCTGAGGCTGAGGAGGTCCAAGAGCTCAGGTATCTCCCCTTCTTTGGCTGCTGTATCAAAGGAGAATGGCAGCAGCCTCCAGCCAAGCAGCCAAAGAACAGTTAGCTCAGTCACACATACCCAGCACACAGAAACAGACCTTCAGATCTTGCCAGAAACGTTACCTGTACTCTTACAGCTTTTTGGGCACCTGCATACTTGATTAGGATTCATGATCATTGCTTAGATGGATTTAACCAAAAGCGTGGTTTGCTTTCTGTGTTCTCATCCCCAGGAGACTGTACTATCTGTTCTTTCTCAGTACTGTCTTCTCTAAAGGAAAGTACCTCACAGCTTACATACCTCTGGTATCATTGTGTGTTGTCTGTAACGCAGCCTAAATCTAACCTACTGGAATAAGATACTGTCTTCACTTACCAGTTAAAACCACTTTTCCAGAAACAAAAATAAGCAGAACAATTCTTGGCTTGATCATTCTGTAGATTAAGCCAGGAAACAACTCTGGCTCATAGCTGCAAAAGAAGAGAGTGACAGTGTTTAAACACGCTTGCAGACACACGTTCCAGTCCTTCATCTGCAGGACAGCAGCAATGGGCAGAGCAGATGTAGACTCCACTGAAACTTGGAGAGAGTAGCAGGGAAGATCCCTTTGATGGGTTCGAATTAGGCAACCTCAGCTACACCCGAGGCAGAGCAGCGATGGGAACAAAGATGCAGGTTTCCCTCTGGTGCAAGGGAATAATCTAAACAAATGTCACTCTCTAAGCTAGTCGGTATGCAGCAAGAATGAAACATAAGCAAGCCGTTTTTTTTTACCTGCTGAACTGCTGGTGTGTGAGTACCAATCCTTCTAATCTGATGGGAAATTTCACATCACAGCTGCCCACCATGTTCTGAATTTTAAAATCCAAAAATTTTGCAGGAAAACCCAGTTTCTGAACAACTCTCGCATACTTCCTTGCTGCCAGTCTGGATTGCTCCTCACTGAAGTGAGAAAAGGATATCTGTATTATTTTCTCAGTTAAGTATTACTTGAAGCAAATAGCACTAAACCACAAATATTTAAGTGGGAAAAAAATGTCTGTGTTGAGGGGGAGGGGAAGATCACACACAAAATTTTTACATCCAAAATTAACAACTAGCACTGGTTTTCGTGCTGGTTTTGGTACTAGGGTTCTGAACACCATTAATGTTGTACTCAGTGTTCATGAGGCAGAAAGCAGTACATTATAACTCCATGTATTTCACACTCTTAAAATATCAACCCGAGTCCCTCTAATGAGACACGAAAACTATTTCTTAAGTTTTCAGTGTAGAACTTTGAACTATTACTGCTAGAAAAAATGCGTATTTCTATAAAAATTTGCACACTGCCAAAATCCTCTGCTTGATTCAGCTCAGGCATTCAAACCTAGGTTTAACACAACTGCACAGCCTTACACACTGCCACAGAACTCAGTTTGCTTCAGTTCTGTAAACAGCTGAGGATGTGGTTGCTCCTAGCGCAGAGTAAGACAATTTGAACTGCAAGCGTCACCAGGCAGAGAA
Organism: Anarhynchus alexandrinus; assembly: GCA_008711295.1. Classification (NCBI taxonomy): domain Eukaryota; kingdom Metazoa; phylum Chordata; class Aves; order Charadriiformes; family Charadriidae; genus Anarhynchus; species Anarhynchus alexandrinus. Next base: position 3,191,064 of record VUYV01000068.1, read on the forward strand.
AGCCGTCCCTGTACAGCTCTATTCATCCATCTCTGCTTTTTATCTTATTCCTTCTGGATTCCTAATGGACTTCTCCAGAGCAGAATTTCTCTCCTGCCCACTGGAGTTAAGCTTATGTTTAGTTTTTGATTCTTCTGCTTCAATTATGATGTTAAGAACAGATCAGACTACAGGAAGCAGAGACTTGGAGCTCTTGACCTGTGATGAATGAAATTATTCAACTATAAAAGCACTGTTCCTCTGCTACCGCCCCACAGTTTAAGCAGTTCCAGTCCATAGTCATTGAAATTTTTTAATTATTAGAAAAAAAAAAAGATAACTGCAAAACCAAAAAAGTGAATATAATAACCTCCACAAACCAGTTTATCAAACTGTATGAAAGAGCTTCAGAAACAGAACTACCATTTCCTCTTTCATAGGGAAGTCCTTTCAGTCATGAAAGGACATTTTGTGTAGAAGCGTATATTAGTCTATTAGAAATAACTGGGAAGCAAGCTTAGTTGTACCTGTACAACTTTGTTGTATATATAAAAATACTGTATACAAATAATAGTACTTCTAAAGCATCATGGTGCAAGAGAAAAGACAGCCTGGATTAGTTTGCTTGTAATGCGTAAACATACCTTTTTGCTCCCGTGCACACCATTTTTCCAGAGCTGAATATAAGTGCAGTAGTACGTGGTTCTCTTATTCTCATAATAACAGCAGCAAAACGCTGAAATGTAAGCATTGAGACTATTAGCGATATATTGCTGTAATCATTACATTAAAACCAAATTTGTGTAATCTAAGTAGCAATTTACACTGTACTGCAAAGAAATGCTAAGTTCAAACATACTTATGTGATCACTCAAAATTTACTTGAAATGTTTAAATCATTAGTAGCTTCAAACACACACACTGAGAGGTAGAGTCAGACAGAAAGGATATTTCCCACTGCATTCCTATTTTACTAAGCTCATCTCTCATTGCTGTATATGCAACATATAAATAATGCTAACATTTGTAACAGAGCAATAGATACCATCTTAAAAATAAATTTAAAAAAATAATTTCCTCTACATCTTGAAATTTAATCTAAGCAGGATGGAAGACTATCTATCTGCAAATATTTTATCACCTGTTTTGTTTCTGTGTCTTAAAAAATTGGACTGTGTTAGAATATCAGCAAACAGAACAGCTGGAGATCAAAGTTCTGTGTAAACAGAAGTCACCTCAACTACCATAGTAGAACACAGCAGCCCGCTTAGCTCTAGCTTTTTATTCTTCGTACTGTAACATCTCTGCCTGCATTTCCAAATATTCATAAATTTTTTGAAGCAAGAGATACTGGAAACTGATGTGGGCATACACACACACAAACACATAAACCCCTGTTTGCCCATTATATTTAACTTGGACCAGCTCACCATGCAGTCCCATAAACCGTTCTGCTGACATAACCAAGGCAGTAGCATGGGTTACCTAACAGCACATTTCTCAAACTATGGCTTAAATAATACAGCCAAGCAACACCTTTCTTTGATAGATGAATGTACTGACTAGAAGTCAGGAGTATGTTACATAACCCTTTTTTCTCTCCACTGGGGAAAATAGCATTTTGTATTGATTTTTCTAGCCTACAAGTTTTACACAGCCACCTACCCCTACTTTAAGAGTTACCATGGCATGCTCAAATTTTTGCTGCACTAATCTCTTACTCACATGCAATTATGCAACAGCATCACTGATATAAACTTACAGTAACAGTTACTTATCACATATGCCTGTGTATGTGCTTTAATCTTTGAAAGCCAAGTTCAGGTAAACTGCAGCAAAATCCCAAATACTAAAACAAACAAAAAACTCCACACCCCAGGAAAACTGAAGCCTTTCCAAGGCAAGTTAATTCAACTACACATCATCTAAACTTTTATTAGAAATAGCTTCCAACCACTGTGGTTGCAAAGATAACATTTTGAAGAAGAGCCATCCAAAAGAAAAATGAAGTGACACCATTTTCTTGATTCAATGCTCCAGGTCCTCTGCTGTTGTTCAAAGTTTCCCGAGCTAAAAAAATCCCCTGGTTTAACAGACTGCTATTTAGAAGCAGCAGGCAACTTAGAAGTCAACATGCAAAAAAATCAATCTCATCTTGGTGTTCCACCAAACCTAGCTGTCGGAAGCGAGGAGATGGCAGGAGCACTGGGAGACAACATGAAGGAGCAGAGCTCAGAGGGGAAAGCGAGACTGTAAAAAAATGAGTGACTGTACTGCAACCACAAGAATTCCAGGGGAGCAGCCAGGTGGAGGAAGCCACGGCGTATACAGAACAACCATGGCTCTGGCAGGAGCCCAGGAGTTGAATTATTCCTTCCCTTCTCCTTGTTGGGAGACAGGGAACAAGACTTCATCATCAGACATTTCACAGTAATATGAAAAAGGAACTTTCTGAGCACTACGAACAAACACACGCATATAAATAGTAGCAGAGGCCAGCTCCACAACAAAAAAAAACTTGGCCAGTGTATTACACTGTTGGTTAGATTCTTCCTAAATGTGCCGTGTTCTTTCTGAATCTACCAAATTACAACCTGGTGTAAAACACAGCTACATCAGTACAAAAATGCTTTTTACTAATTTGACAGAATGTTCTGAGTTCATTAAAGATTTCTTTTTTAATAACAGTATAAAACTGCATCTATAGCAGGAAGGTTTTCCAATCTATTGCAGCAAACTCCACCCACAACCTGTGCCTTTGACATATCTGTTATAGGATGAACTCTTAATACATTTCTCTTACCTTCGGATTATATTCAGCATTTCGGGCACGAAGCGCAATAGTTTTTAGGTCAAGTTTGCAACCAAGATTCACCGTGGACACAATATTCCTGAAGACAGTTCAGAGAAATAGATTAAAAAGACAATAAAGAATTCATGTGTCTTCATCATTTTTAACCAAGCTTGATTAATTATTTTTTTTAATTTGTTCCTCCAAGTGAGTTTGAATGACATCTTTCCTCCTGACAGGAGCACTGAGCAGTGTTTTGGCTCAGGAATCTCCTTTTGTAGAGCAGTAGCTCCTAAGGCCCGATTGCTGATTCCGCCTTATCTGCCAGCTATTATGAAAATTGTCTCATGAGAAGAATCTCTATTTCAGTTTGGCAGGAAAAATTATTGATGCTGAGAGCCCCCACCACAACCAGGGAAGCTGCTGGAAACAGGAGAAAATGAGGTAGCAATAGTAGCATCTGAAATTTTCCTTGGTATGCCCTTCAAGGAGGAAGAAGAGGTGCAGGACTAAGTGGGAATGACCCAAGAGGTAAACCCATTGCCAGGCAATAGGACAGCAGGTCTCTAGAAAATTTAAGAGAAGTTCCTAGATGCAAAATTTCCTTAGAAACTTGCTTTCTGGGAAAACCCTGAAATCTAAAGGTCCTCAATGGGGGAAAAAACAGAAATATGAGGAGCTATTCTTTCAGTCCAAAATTCATGTCATCAACCATTTCTCTTTGAGCCTTCCATAAATTGCTGTAAAAGTCTCTTTAAAACTAAAGTTCAGTGAAAATACCTTCATATCTAAACCTAGAACTAGTTCTAATTTTTTTCCCTTATTACAAACTCGGCTGTAGCCATGAGCTAGAAAAGGGAACATGGACTACTGAATACAACTCAGCTCTAGCTCCTGGACTAGCAACTAGTTTCTTCCCCTCTACCCTTCTAATTCCCTTTCAGCTGTGATAGTTCCTGTATTCTGCTTTAATATCTCACTGACAAAGTTAGCTCCACAGTGAAGTGGAGCTATTTGCTTTTCTGTGAACAAGTCACAAGCATCCAGTAAATTACAAATGAGAGTGTGTTTCCAGGTATACGTATTTTGAAATACCACATTATCAACCCATTATAGCTAAAGCATGAACTCCTAAAATGCATAGAGTTAAAAGTTACAATGGTGCTAAATTAGGACATATATAACATTCTCCATTGGTATGCTTAAAAGATATATGGTTGACACATCACTAAGAAACTGTTTGTATTACTAAGCGGTTTAGTAATGAAGCTAAGCTAAAAATAAAAGCAAAAATTACTCATATTGCTAGGGGAGACCCATAAATTCTCAGGGCCTGCCTTCCCACCAAAATGCAGTACCCAATTCCTGATGCAGCTTTGGTCCTAAGTCTTTAAAGGGCTATCTGAGAAAGGACATGCTGCACTAACACACGGGACACTCACTGCAGCTGTGGCACTATCCCAGAGCTCTCGGATGCTGGTGTTGCGGGAGTTATTGGAGTCATCGGAGTCATTGGAGAGGGATACAGAGGTGTGGTTCCTGGTAAAGGGGCTGTGGTAAGAGTCTGTGAGTGGAAGAGCTGGGGAGTTTGACCAGATGTTCCCTGTGTCGCTTGCTGTGATGTAGATTGCTGCGCTGCTTGTTGCTGCTGCTGCTGCCGCTGCTGTTCCTCTAGGATAGACAGACTGTTGGTGCTCTGGACAGGCTGTGGTGTCAGTCCTGTGCCATATGGCATCATCGGGCTAAAAATTGGAATTCCTGGAGTCATTGCACCCTACAGAAGAAAGCATGAAACAGAAATCACAGATCCTGTTGACTCCATTTTATTTATAAGACAAACAAAGTTTTCAGGAGGAGTCTAAAAATAAATCAAAGTAAGTTTATCATATCAACCCTGAGGCACATAGTAGTAACTCGCTAAAAACAGAAAGCCCTTGGAAATACAGTTCTTCTATAGAATAAAATATTACTTCTAGGGATCTGTCATAGCATTGCTCACCTCCAGCCAGTGATGCTGACACCCTTCTCACACTACCTTGCCAGCATGTCTCAACTTTGACCCACAATTTAACTTGCAATTGTTTGGACAAAGGCTGTGCTCATCGTACCAAATGCATTCATAGCAGTGACAGTCCACTATGTATGTTAGTTTAAAGGGCAACCACCAAAATTAAATTAATATTTCCAGCTTGTCAGTCATGCTTCAACTTAAAGCAACCCCATATACCTGCATGTTTCTTATACTTCTGGATATACAAATTGATGGTTTTAAAATTCTGCTTTATATTAGTATTATTCTATAGCTAGCAGAATTTTTCCGATCTGCGAACAAAAAACTTGAAGTTACACACAGGAAACAGAAAACACTTTCACAAAGAAATTCAGATCACAATTGCATACTAAATTATTTGGTTTTACCTGGGGGGAGGCTAAGCCTTGAGCGTAGGGTGGCAAGCTGTTGTTCTGATCCATGATTCCAGTTATTTCTTTGGTGAGGCCAGAAGTATTCTTTCAATTTATTTAAATTAACTTCAAATCCTAGAGGGTTTTTAACCCTTTAAAACATTCCAGCAAAGTAGGTTTTTAAGCCAAGCTGAAAGCGTTAGGAAAACATCAGCTCCAGAGAAATGTGTGTTATGAGTCTAAAATACTAATCAAAGCCTGAAAAAAGAAAAAGTAATATCTTGAGAATAATATCTAAACACAAAACCAAAAACAAACCTATCAGCTGCTGAGTCAGATAAGAGACACCCACGTACAAATACATACAAGAACATTCACACACACATGCACAATCCATAAAAATAACCTTTTTCAGGCACGCTTTATAGAACCTCTGCAATGTGCTTCTGCTGAAGTCCCTGGCAGGTAACCTGACTCACATGAGCAGGCCTCCATCTAACCAAACCCTCCTGCACATATAACTCAAACTGTTAATGCTCATTCTACTCCAAGCTTTGCTTTAGCTGGAAAAACACCGATTTTTTTTAGAATTGAATTCCACTGACTACTAACTGACAAGCTTACCAACACATTGCTTAAAAGTCTCTTTCTGGCAATTTTAAGGCTTGGGCTTCCAAAAATATTTTTTCTTCTATGGGAAGAAAAAAAAGCATCGCTGGTCAAATAACTAAGAAACACCCTTCTATCCATCTCCATAAAATAAAGCACTAACATATCTCAAACAGCAATGACAGGCACTTTGTGAGAAAAAAAGAAACACATGAAAGCCAATTTCAGGTACACAAGTGAAATGTATGCATGATTTTTTGTTATTTTTTTTGTAACCATACCTCTTTTGCTGTGTTGTTTATTTCCATAACACAAATGGAGAATTTAAACATTACATCTTGATATCAAATACTTTTCCATTAAATTATAGCTTTCTTAACTAGATACCTATTGCCCAGAAACACTCAAGGTCATTTTCAGGCCAGAGGTAGACCACCTCAAAATTTGAAGAAAGCCTATTCAGCCTTTTTTTTTTTTTTTAAGGTATGAGAACTCAGAATTACATTAATATTTATACTGCTGCTGAAAAGGCATGCTTTTTCCCCTTGTGACCATAAGATAATATCTTTACCCTCACCGAAGGCATCAAACTGGATGCAACCTGGAGACGGGGATAATTAGAAGCCCAACCATTACCCCAGAAGAAACAAATTCAACTCCTGGACAGCCCAGCTGGTTAGGAAGAAGTCTAGATACCGGGTGTGCCAGAACCCGCAGTTCGGACACCACCTACGCAGAGGTCCATCTTGCAACCATCTAACCGTGGCTTGCTCCTACCTCCACTACAAACGTCGGGCAACGTTTTTGTCGGGGGAAGAGAGGCAACAGACACCCCGGAGAAGGCCCCGACCCACCCCCGAGCCCCCTTTCAGGATCTCTCCCCAAACACGCCGCAGCCCTTCGCAAGGAGCCAGTTTGGGCATGAGGCGTACTCTGGCACTGCCGTTTGGGCAGAGACCATCTTCTGCAAAACCGAGGTGAAACAGCAGATCCATTTGCCTCACCACATCTCTGCAATGCAGAAAATTAGTCAAGGCGTAATGGGATATTTCCCTTCGAACAGTACTAAGACTTGGTTCTCTGACCTAGTCTACAGAGCTGGCTGAGGCTGGAGGGGACCTCAAGACTCCAGCAGGAACTCAAAGATTTTTCCTGAATATTTTTCAGGTGGAGTATGACTCCACGGACACGCCAGCAGCTTTATCTAGCTCAGTTTGCAGAACTGTTTCAAAGCTNGGCGCGGCCGGTACCTGCCGCTCCCGGCGCCGCCCGCCGCCGCCGCTCAGTGTCCGCTGGAGCCAAGCTGCGCCCCGCACCCGCGCCGCCGGCGCGTACCGAGGGCGTCACTTCCGCCGCGCGCCCGCACCGCCTTCCCCGCCGCCATCTTGAGTGAGGGCGAGGGGAAGGCAGGTGCTGGGGGGGCCGCGGGCCCTCTAGGGCGAGGAGCGGGGCCGGCCGGCGCCTAGCCTCGCCGGGCGGGGGCCGCTGCTCCCCAGCAGCGCTCCGCATTGGCACGCGTAGCTCCTCCGCCGGGCCTGGCCGCTGGCTCCTGGCGCTGTAAGGCTGTTCCCCATTTTTGAGCTGTACAAAGCGCCGCCCCTTGCTCGTTGCCGCAAAGAAAGTCGCCCGCCCCGCGGTGCCACCGCCGGGGGGTTCTCGCCGCTGTCCCTGCACAGCCCCCGCGGGCACCTCGGCAACAGCGGGACGCGCTTCTCCGCTAGAGCATCCCGCGCGTCCCCTGCATTTCCCTGCGCCCGTGGCACCCCTTGTCGCACCCCTTCCCGCTTGTCTGCACTAGTGCCGTGGTGCCCGGCACCGCATCCCGGGAACCCTGTGTGCTTCCCGGCCCTTACTCCTCACAGGGTTTCTCAAGGTGCTTCCCCCTTTTCCCAGAGCGGGAGCCGCCCTGCTCCCCGCCTGCTCAAACGCAAGGGGGTCTCTGACCACCTGACCACAGCTGCTATCAACCCGCTCGCTTCCACGATTCGGAAGACGGGGCTGATAGAGGCTTGGACCGGACAAGAGCCGGTGCAGGTGCTGAGCGCTGTGCCCGGGGCGAGGGGGGACTGCGGGGCCAGGCACACGCAGGGCCAGCAGCCCGGGAGCGGCCGGTGACAGCCCGGCACCGGCTAGCGCCTCTCGGGGCGCCCCCCTCCCCCTGGCGTCCTCCAGAGCAGACGAGAGGAGGCCGCCGCTGCTCTCCTAGAGCGGCGGATCACCACTTCCGGCTCCGGTGCCGCCATTTTGCCGTGAGACAGCACCGAGCTGAGACGCCGGGATGTTGTCCACTGCTGGTTTCGCGGAGTCCAGGCCTGGGAAGGGCTACGAGCTCGGCGCGCCCGTGCAGGCCCGCTTCTCGCCCTACACCTTTAACGGAGGGTGAGGAGTCGTAGGCAGGGGGTGGGGTGGGCTGGGGCACCCTCGTCCCGGCGGAGGGGGCCCTGAGGAGAGCGGCGGTAGGGCTGGGTCGTCCTCGTCTTACTCTTGCCTCCCCCCGGCACTCTGTGAGGGTTTGTCTCCCCTTGCGAGCGCCTCTTTGTAGAGAAAGGGGTGCAGCACGGGGGAGAGCTGGGCTCGGCTTTGCCCTGGGCTGGGCCTTGCCCTGGGCTGAGCGTCCCGCGGGTCCTTGCAGCTCTTGGGGGGTGTTCTTGCATGTCCGTGTGGCTTCTGGCACACTCGGGCTCCCTGAAATTTTACGGGTCAAAATAAGCACTTTCCGTTCCCCGCAGGGTTGTTTCTTTATAGTGGCTCAGGAAACTCAGGTAATGGTCATATTGCTAGCTTCTAAACCTGTAACTGGGTTGAAAGCTATCTTGTCATAACTGTTAAAGGTAGGTGATGTTTTTCAGACACTTGCTCTGAGTTGATGACAGGATCTAGTCAGGATAGTGTTATTTAGATATTTTATTTTTATAATGCCTAACTGCTTTTTAAAGGATATCTCTTTGTTACTTAATGGTAGCACACATGTGGTAATTACAAAACTAGTTATCTGGAAGTAAATAACGTAGGATAACATCAGATTAAAAAAGCGATGATAATGATACTGATGCTTAGTAGTTGGTTGGAGTGTTTTTGCTTGGAGAGTCAAACTGTTTTAGAAGGGTGAATCTTTCATTAGCAGGCAACTAAAATTGCTAGTCCATTGAGATTCTTGCATTGTATAGAAACTCTGTTTTACCAAGTTTCCATACAGTTTTTAGTCCAAGTAGGGAATCATGGACATATATTTTCTTCAGTGTGTCTAGTATCTTCTTTCTCCAGTCTTGAGTCACGTGTAGGGACGTGCATATTGGGAAACATAGCAAGGAATATAAGATGCTTAACAAAACATGAGTCTGGATGTAGAATTACTATCTAGTCTGTTCCACTGTTGCCTAAGAAGATATTTGTGCTAAAAGTCATGATTATATGAATACTTTTCTTTAAGGACTGTGTTGGCGATTGCTGGAGAAGACTTTTCTATCGTTGCCTCTGACACACGACTGAGTGAAGGTTATGCAATTCACTGCCGGGACAGTCCAAAATGCTACAAACTGTAAGTTCAGGTCTTGTAAGAATTGATACAGATGAAAGGTCTTTTGTATTGATGATTGTGTCACCTGCCTGGAATGATCTATCACTTTCTTTAAGCAGAATTCTCAGAAAAAAAGGACAGTAACAAAATTGATTTTGGATTCACGGTGACTCTTGCTGTAATGCAGGATGTGATGTAAATACAGCCAGATTTCCTGTTGCATGCTCTTGAAGTTAGCTGATAACAGAATGCTTTTAGCATGATACAAGGCTCAATGTAAGCTGGGTGTTTTGTTGGCTGGATAATCAGGAGAACTTCTGTCTTAACTGTAGCAAAACCTAATCCTGTGGTAACTTGTTCTGCTTCGTCAGGATGCCTGATATTGGTGTGCAAGTGTGCCCACTGCTGCCAGTTCTACTGTGTCGCTGTAGTCAAACGTTTGTTACTTTGAAGCGGTGTTTGTTTTAGGAGAGGTAAACTTGTCAGTAGTTCCACTATTGAACTTTTTATGCTGATTTTATGCTTATCTTGATTCACCTAGATAGCATCCCCTTGGTTTAAAAATACATATTGTTTACATTCTTTTGACTGCAGCAGGTGCTTACCTAGTAGGCTGCTATCAGCAGGTTTATGTTTTTCTTTTATTTTTGTTGATGACACAAGATCATATCAACTTATGTTTCTCTTGGATAACTCCTTACTATGCTTTTGACTCTAATGCTGTCCAAATGGAAATTATTGTGGTCATTCTGCATGCTGCACATGATGGCTTTGTGTTATTCTAGTGACAGGCTGAGAGAAGATTTCCATTTAAATTCTTTTCTGAATGACTGCTTTGTGGTAATCTGTAAGTAAGTGTGAATGTTTGTAGACTCTCACCAATTTACTAGAATTTAAATTTCAAACGTGTGTTCCTGTACTTAATCTTCATGAAATGTTTTGAAACTGAGCAAAGAGCTAACTTTCTTCAATGCAGCCAGGCAACTTCTGTTGTGCTGACACAGGAAAGCACCTATAGCATGAACGTTACACAGCCATTGTACAATCTTAATGCAATCCTCTGCCTAGATGGGGTAAAACTGGGCTGAGTGATATGCTGTAGCAGGCTCCCCATCTCAGAAATCCTCTAGCAAGACTGAATGGTAATAGCTAGAGTTAGAGGTACATGAAGAAATGAAGAATTTCTTTTTGTCAGTCTTGCTGTAGAAGTCAATGGATTGAAGAAAGACATCTGCGTGGTCCTGCACTTAATGAGTCCTCTCCAACATGTAGGTTGCAGTTACCTTTTATACACAAAATACCTGTTACTACATTTTAGACAACTGGTTCTGATACCCTTAGAGAAACTGAAAATACATTCGGTGTTCTTGTAATAATCTACTGTCTAAGAAAGTGGTATAGTTCATACTAAATCTAAAATCACAACAAAACTTTGCGTTTTACAGGACAGAACAAACGGTCATTGGATGCAGCGGTTTCCATGGTGACTGCCTTACCCTTACTAAAATTATTGAAGCAAGATTAAAGGTAGCTAACTATCTTATTGTATTTAGAAACTTAAATTCTTAGTATCACTTTTTAGACCAGTAATATGATATGTTTTAAATACAATTTTTGCTGTTTTTTTTCAAGTGTTTGTATCGTAACTGTATTGCTAATGAAAGGTCAGGCAGGGGAAATTGATGCTGGGTTCTTACTAAGTGTAACGTCACAAATTTAAAGAATGGAAGAGCTGGAGAGGATAACGTTAATGAGGCAACACCTATTCTTTGCAAAACTTTGGAGAAATGGTAATTTTTGGCTTGTAAGAAGGTTTTGCTTTTAGACCAGTGTGTTTTCAGTAATCATGCTAGTTAATAATCTTACTTAGCATCAGATTTTTCTGTAGTGAGGTAACAGAAAATGTAATTCTGATGGAGTGTAAAATTTAGTGTCTGACTTTCTTCTTGGACATGTGGTACCACTTGCAGATGTACAAGCATTCCAATAACAAGACCATGACTACTGGGGCTATTGCAGCGATGCTGTCTACAATTCTGTATTCTCGACGTTTCTTTCCTTACTACGTTTACAACATCATTGGTGGACTTGATGAAGAAGGTAAGACTTTAAACAATAAAAAAGAAAAGAGAGGCTAAATTTCTGTAGGTGAATAGCTCTTCTTTTACATCTCAGGTATACTGATGGAATAACAAAGTTTGTGTTCCTATTCTGAACACCTACCTTTAGGCATTATGGTGCTAACACAGGTCAAATGCATATTACGCATCTGACTTGTTTCCTAGTGTCTGCTACTAACTTCATCTTCCATTTCTTAAGGTATTAAAGTCTAAAAACTATGTTATAATTATTTGATTACAACTGAAATCTGCTGACGTTGATTACCTCTCATACTTTAGACTGGAACACTTCATAGCAGCTGTGCTGGAATTCTTAGTTGTGTCTTTAAAGGAGACATTAGCAGTAAAATTGTATATATTTTACTCTGTCCTGTCAGTGTGAGAGAGGTTATTAAATATGAAGGTTTACTCCAGAGGCAGGTTTCTACAAAGAGATTTTTAAATGTTAACTAATCTCTAATGAAAATCATGACTTCTATGTGGAAGCTGTAGTTTAATGTACAGCCCTTTCAGGACTTCCTGGGCTCTTGTCAAATGATTTGGTTGGGTTGCTGAAATATTGTGTTGTCTGACTTTGAGCAGGAGCTCAGAGGTGGTCTTATTTGAATAATTTCAACCGTTCCCCACAGTCTGTTGTTACCATTAAGTTATACTGCTTTCCCAGTCTTGCTAAGACACGTCTATGATATGTGGAGTCTGGAAAGGAATTAGTCTGCCCTGCGTAATGGTAAATCTCAGATTATGAGGGGGCTGTAGCAGTTGATAAGAATAAGAGTGCAGGTGTGCATACATGGGCTTAATTTGGGTGCAGCAGGATTGATTTGTTCTGATTTAGTGTTTAACCGTGTGGAACTCTGCTAGCTTTTTCAGGGCTGCTCTGCTACCTGTGTGTCCTGGTTTGAGGTAAAACAGGACCAATTCTGTTCAGTAACTTTACTTTTTAGCTGGGCTTCTTCTAACTACTGAAATTAACAGCATATTGTGCAGATACTGCTCTCAGAGTGATAAGACCTATGTTTATAGTTTATGCCAAGGCATGGTATGCAGAGAGGCTCTTGCTTATACTTATTGCTATAACATCCAAGGCCAGCAAACTTTATTTGTCCCGTTGGAGGGTGGGAAGCAGAAAAGTGTAGAGGGCTCACACCTGCAGGTAGAAGCGGACAGGGCAGGTGACCCAAAACTGACCAGCAGGGTATTCCATCCTATCTGCCTCACACTCAGTATAAAAGCTGAGGGATCAAAGGGTCAGACCTCTTTCTTCAATGGCTGGTGTCTGGGAAGGACTCTGTTTGTTCCTCTGCCTTTGATCCTGATCCTGAATCCAGTTCCCATCCATCGCTGAGTCCAGTCTGGGACTTCCCCAGTGCCAGCCAGATTGTCTTCTTGGGAGCTTGACATGGTTTTGTATATAATTTATAATTTTCTTTTGATTTTGTTATTAATATTTCATTAAAGTAGTTTAGTTCCTTCTAAACTCATAAATCTCTCTCTCCTGCCTCTCTCTTTGAAGAGAGGTAGGGGGGAGCATCTGTTGGTCGCCCAGCGGCTGGTTCGGCCCAAACCACGACACATTTGTTGGCTGCCTAGTGCACTGGTGTTATGGTTTGAAGAACCCACAACATTTTATTGTCGTTTAAACAATTACCCTGTCACATGATGACCTCTCCCCACCCAGGAAGGGGAATCGGGGAAAAAACAAGGAAACCCAAGGGTTGAAATACAAACAGATTTAATAGAATAAGACTAAATAATTAGCATTAACAATACTAAAGAACCAATATTGATCCCAATACCAGTATAAAATACACAGGATTATACTCAGCCAATTCTATCAGTAGGAAGCTATGTACTTGGAGCAGTGGGAGGAAGGGAAGACCTCAGGAATCCAGCACCAGGGCAAGAAGTTCTCAGGATCGCAGCCATCGTAGAAGAGAGAAACACCTCAGCAAACTTTCTACTTTATATTGAATTGATGTTCATGGTATGAAACAATCCTGTTGGCCAGCTTGGGTCAAGTGTCCAGGTCTCACTCCTCCTCATCCCTGCACCTGGCTAGCTCGAAAACACTGAGACCTTGAGACCTACGTACCATAGCTGGCTATAAAGTAAATATTTTCACAAATTCAGACACTAGAGTCTTCTAAAAGTGCAGTTTTCCCAAGTATTAGAAGATACCTTACTGAGAAGTAAAATTACTGAAAGAGAAATTAATCCTGTGTTACTCAAACCAGGACAACTGGACAGTTTATTAAATCAGGTGCAGCCTGTCTGAACAGAAAGGATGAGCATGGCCAAGTTCTGCATTTGACTAGTATGTCCTCATCAAATGCTGATTCTTCAGAGGTACAGCATGTCTGTGTCTCTGATGTCGACGCAAGCTAATAAGCATTGCACAACTTGGCTTGACTCTGGAGGGAAGTGCATAAGAGGCCAGAGCATCATCCCTGGTTCTGGGAAGGCAATGCAGAGGCATCCAAGCACACTCTGTGGAGGTAGTTCAAGAACTGTAATGTTCAAGAACGATGGCTAGGCTGCTTCTTTGTGCTAGCTTTAGAACCAGAGGAACTCTGTGCAGTGCAGTGCTCGAACACATTCTCCTGCTTTGATTATTCTGCATCAGCACTTTTTCTGTGGCAAGTACTGTAGCAAATGTCTGTTGGAGCATAGTTATAGCCTGAATATTGAAGATAACCTTGCATACGGTATCAGGCCACAACCATAGTGAGCCTACTGTACAAAGCATTGTCTGAACATACTGCAGTGTTATTTGGTAAAGGTTTGCTGGGGTCTGTGGTACTTCAGAGACTGCTTATAGAGAGTTAGTTTCTGATGTAAATGCTATTGTAAATGTAAATGTATTGAGATCTTTCTGGATTGTGATTCCATCCTTTTTTTTTTTTTATTTCCCCTAGGGAAGGGAGCAGTATATAGCTTTGATCCAGTAGGCTCGTATCAGAGAGATTCTTTCAAAGCAGGTGGATCAGCAAGTGCCATGCTGCAGCCCTTGCTTGATAACCAGGTAAAATAGTCTTCTTTTTTTTCTCTCTTTTTTTTTTTTTATGATCTCAGTAAATGTTTGTGACACTCAAATTAATGTAGCTTTACTTTTGGGGAATATTAGTTTTGAGAGAAATTTTAAATGTATTGCAGGTAGGACTGTTAGTCCATAAATCTATAAATTGTGTGGCTTTTCCTTCTTGGGAGAAATCAGAAAGTTTTGCTTTGGAATCTGTTCAAGTTTTAATATGCTACAAACAGTGGTCTGCCTGTTTAAAATACAGGTAAATGTTTTAATTGGGGAATTACATTTCCTAAGGAAGCTGATTTATTCCCCCCCTCCCCCCCCCCTCATCANCAACATACTCATGCCTGTTACTTAGCATGAAATAACAATAAATTAAGCTAGAATTAGTAGGTGTATATAGTACATTTTATCACTTAACATGCACTTGTTTAAAAGTCTTAAGTTTTGTACAACTCAGACACCATTTTCTAAGAATGTGCTTACATAAAACTGCTGGAAACTTATTCAATTAAATTAGTCTAAAAATACTTGAAGAATATTTTCATATTTAATTGAGGCTGTTAATTATTGAGTGAGAGAAACACAAAAGCACATTTTACTCATTTTATTCTCAGATTGGTATTGTCTCAGTGTTGGTATTGTTTAGACAGTTGAGCCTGATTTCAACACAACTTTGTGCTTAAAAAGCAATAAGCACTCTTAGTTCTTATCAGCTGAGAAAGGAATAGAATCTTTCCTTTTTTTAAACAACTCTAGTTTCTCAGCTTTGACTTAGATTTGAACTTCATTAACTGCAGAAAATAAAATATCTTCTGCAGAAATAATGTTGTGATAAGTTGCTTTTTATCGCTTCTGAGTTTGAGGTACAGTAAGGGACTCTTCCCCCTCCTTTTTCAGTTCTGATGCTTAAGTGGACACTCGAGTTTATAAGCTAAAATACGCTATTTAATAGGACTGGTGTGCTCCAATATAGACCATTATTTTTTAATTCTAGGTACGTTTAGGAATATTTGCTTTTAAGAAATGTTCCTAAGTACAGAATGGCTAGAGAAAAGGCTTGTGTGCAGTTCTGATACTGCTAACCCAGAAGAAGTTTCTGAAAAATTAGATCACTTAAGAACTGAATGTTCATTGCGATCTTGTATATGCCGAATGGGTAGGAGCAGCTACGCTTGCTTTAACTGGATCTGCTTCTAGTTACTTTTGTGAGAAGATCAGCTTTGGCAAAATTCTGATCATGCAGCTGTAAACTGCATGCACTGTATACCTTTGCCAGCTTTCGGTTTCTAAGCAAAACCAACCGTTTCTTCTTTTTAAGTTGTGTAAATCTGCTGATTCTTGTGCAGAGTCTGAAACAGCTTTCATGCTAGGGGGAATATGCTTGCTTTAAAGTGCATTTTCATCTTTCCTTAGATTGGCTTCAAGAACATGCAAAATGTGGAACATGTACCTCTGACCCTGGAAAAGGCTTTGCAGCTGGTTAAAGATGTCTTTATTTCTGCTGCTGAGAGAGACGTGTACACTGGGGATGCACTTAAGATTTGCATTGTCACAAAAGATGGAATTAAAGAGGAAACTGTTCAATTACGAAAAGACTAACTCAGTTCACCTAAAAACATGTAATGTATGATGTACAATTTACCTGTATTAAGAAGACATTTGTCTTATTAAATTTTTTTCAATAAGTTCGACTACTGTAAAGCTGAATATTTTCTATCTTTGTTGGAAGTGATAGTGCTTCTTAGAAAACTCTCTGTATTAGAGCAATTTATGGTAAGGATGAAGCTAAGTGTTAACAGTCGATTTGGTTTGTCTCATCTTAATTTATTGATTAATCCAATTCCAATGTCAATTTAATCCCCTTTTTGCAATCCCTTATGCTATGCCATGGAGGAGTGTAAAGTTATTAAAATGTAGGTTCACAGACTTTCCTGATAATACTTCCAGTTCAGCCTTGGTTTTGTGAGAAAAGCATTTGTTGTGTTCACGCTGCCTTCTCTGCAATTCATAGCTTGCTTTTCCTATCTTCTCCTTTCTGTTTCTGACTTTGGCGCGTGACCTTCCTGTACCAATTTCTCTGTGTAAGAGGGAACAATGTTAAATAGCATCTTCCACAGTTTAGTCCCGGACCCTGCATCTGGGCTCACCTCTGTGTGTTTCTGTTCGGTTAACATCCAAAATCTGAAGCAGCATCTTTTTCTGCTGCTGATCGAAAATAACTTAGTATGGAGATTCCTGGATGCTTATTAATGTCTGGAGGGTGTGTTAGCCCTACTACTGCATTTGATTATTGGGAAATTGTATCAAGTGTAGACTGTTTGTCTGATGTGTTGTATCGCACTCCTGGAAATTGGCTTGAGTATGAGGACCTTCAGAAAGCAGAGCTGCATCATCAAGGGGAAAATAATCTTCTCTTGCCCAAGAATCCTTTCATAGTCTGTAGCTTGCTGGATAGGGACATGTAGAATCATAGAATCATTTAGGTTGGAAAAGACCTTTAATATCACCAAGTCCAACTGTTAACCTAGCACTGCCAAATCCACCACTAAACCGTGTCCCTAAGCGCCACATCTACCAGTCTTTTAAATACCTGCAGGGATGGCAATTAAACCACTTCCCAGGGCAGTCTATTCCAATGCTTGACAATCCTTGTGAAGAAATTTTTCCTAATATCTAATCTAAACCTCTCCTGGAGTAATGAGGCCTTTTCCTCTTGTCCTATCACTTGTGACTTGGAAGAAGAGACTGACCCCCACCTGTCTACAACCTCCTTTCAGATAGGGAGCGATAAGATCTCCCCTCAGCCTCCTTTTCTCCAGGCTAAACATCCCCAGTTCCCTCAGCTGCTCTTCATAAGACTTGTGCTCCAGACCCCTGACCAGCTTTGTTGCTCTTCTTTGGATGTGCTCCAGCACCTCAATGATGTAAATTATATAAAATGTCTTGTTGCTTGAGGTGGCATACCTGGTTTTTGTAAGAACAATTTTGCTGATGTGTTTGACCCTACAGTAACCTTGTCTTCTGTGTGGGGGTGGCTGACTGCCTCCTGTGCAGTGTTTCAGGTGCCACACATTTTTCCTAGCTCTGGCTGGTCCTCAGCAGCGCTGGTAGTCTCGGGTTTTCTTGGCAGTTTGACAGTTTAAACAGTGGGTAACTTTTTGAACCTCAATAGTCAAACAGCTAGTGCATTTAAACTGACTGTAGCTGTGTTTGGAAATCCAGTGAGTGGGAACTTGAACGGCAGCTGTTTCCCAAAGTGTTCATGAAAAGGGTTGACCGCTGGGTGCCACTGTTGGGCCACCTAAGGAGGGAACACCTCCTCTCTGAGGAGTTAGGTGATAAGGAAGGAGCACAACAGGAGTGGACATGCCTGCCTTTGGGACAGGTCTGTTTGCAATACGCAAGATCTAAACAGTGAAGGGAAGGGGAATTATCTAATTTGTACCCAAGTGAATTTAATGTTCTTACAGGATACCAAATGTTGGACTGATTCTTTTTTTTTTTTTTTTTTTTTTAATTTTAATATTAAGTTTGGATGCTTTTATATTTAAGGGTAAAGTTTATATTCAAAATAAGTGTGTGTCCAACAGATTTTAGGAATCGCTTGTTTTGGTTTGAGCTGTCTAGACCTGTCTGTGTAAGTCCTTTCAGGAGAAATACAAGGTGTTTAGAGCTTTCAGGTCTCACTTGCAATCTCAGAATACAATAGTAGGTACCAGGGATGCAAGTTTTCCTGCCACTGTGCATCAGTGCCATCCTGTTGGGTCACTTGAGCAGATGAGATGGCCATTTTGTGTCCTTTTCAGTTTTCTATTTCCCTGCAGAGTACATCTGTCTGAAGAACCAGCAGGGGATGGAAGCTTTTTTGCAGGCCCTTTGGACTGAAAATACCAAATTTCTTTGACAGAAGAAGGTAGCACTGCATTCACTCCCTGTGTGGATGGTTTTGGAACCAGCGACATGGGAAGGTTTGTTCCCAAATTGGTTTTAACTTCCTGGTTATGCTCTGCTCTGATGTCATCATGGCTCATGCTCAGAGTCAGGAGCTGCACGAGTGACAGAAGATGTGTGAGCAGAAGAACATTCACAGGCTGCTCAGCTAGAAGTTACTTGCTTGCTTATTAGTATTAAAACACATTCAAAAATTACAGATGTCAGGTATGTCTTACAGATAAAAGGCACCAAGAGTTTTGTGGGGTTTTTTTCAATCCAGCAAGTTCCTTAGCTTTGTTTGCGAAGATGATCATCACCTCGGGCTGGAAGGTGGGCATGCCCTGACTGTGTGCAGCTCTCCTTAGTTCTGTGCCTGTACTTCCTATATATAAATCAGGTCAGTAGTCATCTCGCACTGTGTCTACAAGGTAAATGAATAGTTTATGAAGCCTTTTGAGCACTATCTGGTTACAGAACTGTCTTGGCAGGTAGGCTATAGAGGTACAGCTGGGCAAAACAAACACAACAATACCACTTAGAGCTTCTAGAAGCAGAGGTTTGGGTTTGGCAGATCGACTTGGCCAGGGATTAGGTAGCTTTAATATAATTTTATGTAAGAGAAAAGAGGGAAGGGGAAAACGTTTATCTTGCAATATTTTTTCTTAGTATTGAGCGAGTTATGTGTGTATTTCCAAAGAGAGCTGTACTGCGGGATTTGACTAATCTTGGAGTGAGTGCTTCTAACCACCTTGATGAAGAGCTTGCGGGTGCCGGGGTGTATGACAAGGGTAGCGCACAGTAGCAGCAACAGCTCGCTCGGCTTCAGCTGCAGCAATACTAAGGGCCACCTTAAGATGGCAATAGTTAGTTGCTATCACAGGCTTCACAATGACACACGGTGTGAGTAAAAATAGTCATGCATAACTTTACCAGTTTCCCACTATAATGTGCTTTGCAGTACTGTTTATTGAGGAGATGGGAGACTTTATTTTGACCTCAGCCAAATGGCAGCATATTGTTGCTTATGTAAGAGACTGTACAAGGTCAGAATTGGCCTTAAAAACTAGGTTTGTAATACAGTAGACCTCGCTTTGGATTTGGATGTGTTTTCAGCAATATTGTTTGTGTGTCAAATCCATTTTGTGTACAGAGGACGGGGCTTGTTACTCTGGAAAGTGAAAGTGCTTGAGAGGACATACATTGCACATATGCTTCTAAAAGTTTAGTTCACTATATCATTCGCTACATCAGTCAAGGATCAGTTTAATTTTCCTTTAACTAAACGCAAGACTTTCTTAAGGCTGAATCATGAAATGTTGTTTTATTAACCAAATACTGAGCTTTCTCACCCTAGGATGACATTTTTCCTTTTCCAGTGGGATACGCCTGTAACACTACATATACTTCAGTGTGCTGGGAGTCAGGAGCAGGCTGCTTCTATTTTATTGCCAGGTCCTAGAGAAAACCATTTAAATTGAAAATATAAAATGCTATTTGAAGTATAGCAGTTTGAAGTGGTCCTACTGCAACTTACTCTCTATTTATTTACTTAGGGGACAAAGTTGTAATTTCCTACAATTGAAAAACTTTTTTTTGATACCCCAAAATCATCTATCCTGGAAAGCAAGAGAAAGCTGCCTTGGTGATTGATCTCAATTCAGCAATGCAGGATTTTACAAACCTAAGCTTGGGGAGAAGTGGCAGGAACAAGTGGGGAATGATTAAAGCAGCATTCATGTGAATCTGGGTGAAATAAAGTAGTCCCGTTTCTCCCTAGTCTAGCAGAAGGTAGTTTTAGGAGCAAAAAGGAATTGCTGTCTTGTTCAGGGTTTCTGATCCAGAGTCAGGGACCAACTTTTGAGTAGAAGGGATTTGGAAATGACAGCTTTCCAGTTCTTCCTTTTCTTTCTCTCAGCCATTGCTTTTGTTTAGTGTGAATGTCCTTTGCTTTTAGGCCATTTGGGGCAGTCGTAAACCAGACAATATGGCACATGGGCCTGAAGTTAACTAAGATTTGTCTCCAGATCTGCCTTCTCAAGCCAAATTCCTTTTGAGAAGGGGTTTTGTCTGTGTGAGTGCAACAGAGTGAGACCAGCCATATATTCTTTCAACTCTAATATGTAGCTAGTTTAATTGTATGGACCATTTTGTGTGCACTTCCTTTTCTAAGCAATTTCAACAAAGTATTCATAATTACAAAAACATGGTTTAGCAGAAAAACAAACAAAAAATCCTCAGTATCTTTCCTGTTAGGCTGTTCTTGGCCCTTTTCCTAACAGTTGCTGGCAAAGTTCAACTTCACTGTTCATTTCAGAGGCTCGAGTCGGGGCAGGGATGGACTTCACTGTAGCCTACAATAATTAATATTCTTTGGCACAGGACACACATTCAAAGGGTACTGGCAAGAGAGTAGTCACAGTACCAAAAATTCAACCAGTCCTCTGCACTTTAGATCGAAGAACCGTAAAAGGAAAGTTAAAAACCAGGATTCCCATTTTGCTGAGGAAGAGGAACAAGATGTGGAAGATTGCAAGTTGTACTGCAGTGTTATAGTACTTCATGGTTGGCGTAAAGTGCTCTTGGCTGACCCGAGACCTGACTTCTCTGAAATTTAGATATTTCTGTTGTTTGGCTTTCTCCAGCCACACAAGTTTGGTGATGTCCTTGGTGGTTCTACAAGAAATCACTGATACGCTGATTTACCTAGGTGCCCAGCTAGGTACGGGTACGTGACATCTGCAGTGCCTGGCCCACTAAGGTGGCTTAGCTGAACGGGATTATGGCCCTGCTGGACCAATGCTCTCTTTAACCAGGCTTTGTGAAAACTGGCTGTAATCAGCTTGGCAGTCGGGCCTGGTGGATGATCAAGATGTTTATTGGTCTCTTGACGCTATGCTCTTATACTGCAGACCTTGGATGGCTTGGCCGAGTGCCTCTTCTCTTCTTCTCCACAACCAACCTGGGCTACTGATGGAGCCGTACCCAGCTGGGGGTACCTGGGAGGTGAGAGGTGCTGTAGGGAGCCTCAGGAGTCTGTCCCCCACTGGGAGCCCATCCTCAAACATACCAGGAGAAAACATATTTCCGTTTGTGGCTTGCTTATGCAGCCTTTGCAAAGAACTTCATGCACTGAGAGAGCAGAAAGTTAAGAGGCCTGGGGGGGGGTGGGGGTGGCGAGTGGGGAAGAACAGAGGGAGGCTTTTTCTCAGGTTTTATATAAGCGACCGTTTTGGAGAAAGCTGCATTCCAGTGTCACTGCCTTATGCTTGATCTGAACTTTTCTTGACATGTACCCCTGAATGCAGAACAGTTAACACAATCTCCATTAAGTCCCACGGCAAACAAACATTTTGGTGCGGCTGGTATTTGTTTGCTAGTTGCAGACAAGTCGATCTCATTAGAACTGCATTTACAACTTTTGCCAAGCGTTTTGAAACTGGTTGACACGCGCAACAGCTGCCTGAGCCGGAATGGCATTCCATTCCCCGCCTCCATCTTATTAGCACAGGGGATGGCTTGATTAATGACAATTAGATGGGATTTTTAAAAATGAAAGATAATTTGTCTTTGGAAGAGCCGTGCAGCGCGGTTTCATTTTCTGATTTAAAATAAGCCACAAAGTCTGGGGGTTTATGGCTTTTCACAAAAGCCAAGAGAAGTGCTTACCCTGAGCTAACCCACAAAATTTGAAGTAAAAACATTTTAAAGGGTGATGCAAAGTGTTTTCAGCTGGTACTTAGTGAGGCTTTTACATTGAACTGCTCTTTAAAAAACACAACCAAACAAGAAGATTTCAGTGGTGCCACTTAGATTTTTCTCATACAACACCAACATGGGGCTCACCGTGTGATGTAGGTGAAGGAAAACTTTGCTGTCCACACCCCGTTTCATGTTAAGTGGTGCCGAGCAGAATTCACCAAAGCTCATGTGAAGAGCAGTGTGATGCGTGGCTCAGCCTGGGCTACACATTTGTTAGACTGACACGTACAAAGTTTATCAATGCTCCTTAACTCTCTAAAGACGTCAGCTGGGCAGCCAGTGTCTCCTGGCCAGCCGTCCTGTTTGAGCCAGAGCATGTGCTTGGTGACAGCCAAAAGCGTTGCCTCAGGAACACAATTCCCCCTCATTTCTCCAGGCCCTCAGTGCAGTGCTTGCAGCCTCAAACAGGCAGGCTCTTGACTCAGTGTGGGCTGTTACATCTAAACCATCAAATATATTTTGTTTGGCTCGACAGCCTTTAAAGTCAGGGTCTGCAGTGCCCCTCACTTCTGTTAAGATGCTGCTCTATCAAACGGATACGCTCCATCAAATTCAGTGAAGCACCAAACAGCCAAGATGCTCTTTTCCGAGTCACAGTGGCCAAAGCAGCATCTATATGCAGGTGTTCACATGCCTAATTTAACTCATAAAACTTCTGCACAAACATTTAAGAGTGGTTTCTGGCTGTTTAGTTTAAGCCTGGTGTTGGCAGGAAAGCTGCCCTTATTTTCACTCTGTGCCCAGACCTCGAGCTCAAAGTTAAATTCAGCTATGGTGCTAGAAGAAGTCATCATTGCAGTTAAAACAAAAAAAGAACAGTGAATCAGGCTCCTGAAGTAAGTCGGGTTCTTTTGCCTAGTTAGCTTAGGTTTTGAAAAAAAAAANTTAAAAAAAAAAAAAAGAAAAAAAAAAAAGGACTTCTTATAGAATCATAGGATGGTTTGGGTTGGAAGGGACCTTAAAGATCATCTAGTTCCAACCCCCCTGCCATGGGCAGGGACACCATCCCCTGGACCAGGTTGCTCAAAGCCCCATCCAGACTTCTCGCAAGAGAATGCAGTTACAGTGGTTTAACTAATATTTGACCTGCACAGGTAGAGGGTTTTTTCATAAAGTGTTTCCATTCAAAGACAAAATGCATTTTGGAGCTACTCCAAGAATTTTATTTCTATTAGAGACTATACAAATCTTCCCTTTTCTTGTAGCATTTCCTTCTCCCACTCTCACTAAAAAGAAATATGAAGGCCAAACTATCCAGCAGAGACTAGTGGATGGTCCTTGAGTGTCCAGTTTGAGATCCCAGAAGTAGGCTTGACTCTGAACTGGAGACTAAAAGCCATCTATTTGTTGATTTTAACTGAATTGCTCCAGTTAGTCTCATTGCAGAGAAGGTAAAGTCAGAGGTGGTCTAATACATTCAAGCTTCATCTTGGAAGATGTGGGATGAGTTCACAGAGATGCAGGTTCCCCTCGACCTCTGCATCCACGTCCCAACCCACGTGCAGGCGCTTGATCGGCCAGTGTAGCTCTAGCTACAGTGTTGGACTACAGGATTGCTGCCTTGTAAGCGCTGATTGTAAGTTTTAATGAGACAACCCAATTAGATGGCTTGACAGACCATCACAACAGTGACGCAACTGCGCTCAAACCCCATTACAGAAGCAGCAGAATTTCAAAGAACTGCTTTAAAAGAAAAGTCACAGAATAGCTCGCACACAGCCCTGCAAACAACAACATCACCCACAGGCTGTGCGGGGCAAGGGGAAGGGCTGTGAGGGTAAAGGCAGAAACAAGACAAGTCAAAGGCATTAATCCGAATGCTGCTTTTCCCTTTCCAACACTCAGCATGGGCGCAGCCTGGGTTTCAGGTACCACCTATGGCATATAACTGCTTTACGTAACTCCCACCACATTGGTTTAACAGTGCCTACAAAGAGTTATAACATGGCCTTTGCAAAAATATGAGTGCACCAAATCACTTGTGCCAGGCGGTGCATCCCGTTGCCCTGCAGGTACTGGCTGATGCATGGGGCTGTTTTCCCTGATCCTTCCACACCCGCAAGGCATTTCCTACCCGAAAGCCAGAGGAAGGTTCTGTCACCCCCACCCCCTGACTTCAGAGGATCAACAGATGTGGATTTTGGAAATTTTTCTCCCCCTCATCCTCCAGTCAGGAGTCATTCATACATCACCTGCAGTCCTTCCTGGCTTGAACGGGGATGCTGGGCAACCCCCCAGCCTGCTACAGGCAAGTTCTGCAAATGCCTAGACCCAAACCACTTGTTTTTAGCAGGTTAAGCCCAACATCTTAAATGTCACCAAGCCACCAGCCAGCTAACAGAGTGGTTGGGTGACACTCCCAGGGCAAAATTCCCTTTACATTGAGCGATTCTCAGCAGCTACAGTCGTCTTCTGTCGAACAAAAGAGAGGCCAAGTACGAAGTCCAGCAGGCTCAGTAGGGCCCTGCTTGTCAAACCAGAGAGCATTTTACAAAGCTCTTCTCCTTTCTAAATGAGCCCTTTTCCCTCATTTTTACATGTGTCAAGGGAGATCCAAGACTAACAAAAAGGGTAATGGAAGGTGCTGGCTATTGCTACTGCTGTGGCTTGTCCACATTAGTTTCCCTACATTAAAGACCCATACACACATGCCTGCTTGAACTGCATGACATGTGCATCAGAGAAGGAAATCTCAAGACCTGACCTGATGGTGAGAGGACCAGTTATTTGCCTTACCCGCAAGGGTGAAGGCAACCCTTATGGTGCTGCCATAGTACACTGAGAGAGATGCAGGCAGCAGCTGCGTGGAACATCTGCTCTGCCTTACAGATGCTGTCCAAGTGTCTCCTCCCAGCCTACTGCTAGATGCTATTCAAAGAAGTATTACACAGAGACATCCCCTTTGCCATCAGCTCCGACTAAGCCCTGTCCCAGTAAACTATCGATGGGAAGCATCCACTGAGGACTGGGAGGCACCGTATTGTGGTTTCAGTCTCAGATCCAGTAACCATAACGCAGCTGGAGCTGCAATGCAGGCCACCACAGGCTGCAAACTCAGTTTCCCTCCCTGCTTTTCATGTTTGTATAAATCACTTGACACCACGTGAAGTATCGCTGCCAGCTCTGACAGCCTCTCGGGAAGATCCAACAGACTACTACATGTCAGTGGGAGTTTTGCCTTAACAAGTCCAAACCGAGCTACCCCAACCCTTGCAAGCAAAGAGGAACATTTCAAGAGGAGAACAGATGAACTCTGTGGCACTACAAACGTGTCCATATTTGTTTCTGTGGGGTAAAACATCCTGTCAAGCCACAGGTCATTAACACATAGCTAGCGAAGTTTTCAATAAGCTGGTGCCCAACTACTGCGGTATTAAATGACAACCCAGTGCCTAATAGCATCAGTGAAATCAAAGGCCGTCCCTCTTTGAGCCACCGCGCAGTCCTAGCTCTGGAGGCTCTGACATGCACAGCGATACGCGATACGCTTTAGGGAGAGGGGAGGTAAGGCAGGGCAACGTGACACGGAGCAGAGGAGCTGGTCTGCAGACACAGACCTCACTTGGAGGTGCAAGGCATGTAAGGGGCTGACAGGGCTGGAGATGCGCACCCCAGAGCTGACCTTAGAGCCCTTATCCCCGCCCCAGAGAAAGGGATGCACCTTGAGAGTGTGTCCGCTCTGCACATGCATTATGGTCACCGGCGAAGAGCCGCCATCACAGGGACACGGTGGGCAGCGTGCGCAGCGACTGCTTTCTGGGTGGATGGGCTGACGGAGGGGAGACAGCTGGGTGCGGCGAAGCAAACGCCTCGTTTTCCACGCTCCATCCAGAGCACTAGAGCCAGTGGTGGGTCAGACCTCTGCAGACATATGTCAGGAGACAAAAAAACCCAGCCAAACTGCAAACAACAGCAAAGTGAGCCTGAAACTGTATGCTGAAATGTGGATGCAGGTCTACAGCTTGCCTCCCTCACTGAGCACCCTTGACACCTTTCTGCTGACAGTCTTTGCACCACTATCCTAGAATCATTGCAGAATCATAGAATGGTTTAGGGCGAAAGGGACCTTAAAGATCATCTAGTTCCAACTCCCCTGCCATGGGCAGGGACACCTCCCACTAGACCAGGTTGCTCAAAGCCCCATCCAGCCTGGCCTTGAACACCTCCAGGGATGGGGCATCCACAGCTTCTCTGGGCAACCTGTTCCAGTGTCTCACCACCCTCACAGTAAAGAATTTCTTCCTAATATCTAACATCTAATGTAAATCTACCCTCTTTCAGTTTAAAACCGTTACCCCTCGTCCTATCACTATAATCCCTGATAAAGAATCCCCCCCATCTTTTCTGTAGGTCCCCTTTAGGTACTGGAAGGGTGCTATGAGGTCTCCCCAGAGCCTTCTCTTCTCCAGGCTGAACAACACCAACTTTCTTGGCCTGTCTTTATAGGAGAGGTGCTCCAGCCCTCTGATCACCTTTGTGGTCCTCCTCTGGACCTGCTTGAACAGGTTCATGTCCTTCTTATGTTGGGTGCTCCAGAGTTGGATGCAGTACTCCAGGTGGGGTCTCACGGGAGCGGATTAGAGGGGTTGAGTCACCTCCCTCAACCTGCTGGCCAAGGTTCTTTTGATGCAGTCCAGGATGTCGTTGGCTTTCTGGGCTGCAAGTGCCCATTGCTGGGTCATGTTGAGCTTCTCATCCACCAACACCCCCAAGTCTTTCTCCTCAGGGCTGCTCTCAATCCATTCTCCACCCAGCCACCCTGACCCACATGCAGGAGGCAGAAAATCAAGCCAAAACTAAAAAAGCAAGATAAAAGAAAAGCATTACAAGTGGCTTACAAGGCCATTAACTTCAATATGAAAGTCTCCTCGGATGTAGTGCCTGCGTGGTTAGGGCAGTCAGGGAAACTCGGAGCAGCAGGCAGCAATGCCATGGAGTAGGAGCCGGGCCATAGCAAGTAGTGAGGTTTACAGGGCTTTCCCCAGCGACAGCTTTGATCCCTATGTCCATCAGCCAAGTGACTGAAATATGAACTTGAGATAACACACAGACACAGTGCAAGGCTCTGAGGCCTTTCTGCCTGCAGCATCCTCCTTCCCCTTTTCTCGGGCACCCGCACCATAGCGTGCCACAACATGCCAGAACGCAGCATCGTCGTTCGGTGCTTGATGCGCACCTCCCCTCCGCCCCCCAAAACCCACCCGTGTTTGCCCCAATAGCTCAAGAGGGAGCAAGGCCGGCTCTCCCTCCTCCTCCTCCTCCTCCTCTGCCAGCCCGCTCACAATGGAGGATGGCCCTATTTGTGTGCAAAGGAGAGGGGCTGCCGCCCGGGCCGTGGCCCTCGCATCTGTAAGGGCTGGAGACAAGCCGCACAGATAGGCAGAAATCAATAAGCTGGCGGATCAGAGGGCCCGGTGGAGGAGCCGCTCCCTGCACACGCACAGGGGCCGAACATCTGTCAGGCAAACAAAAAGCAACCCAAGCGGAACAAAAGAGAGGATTATTTTCACTCAAGTTCTTCTTCAGTCTCAGCAGGCAACGTTCAAGCCGTCCTCGTATTCAGACACTGAGGCCTTATGGAGTACGGGCTGTCCGGGAAATGCCAAACGCTGTTACCAGAAGACAAAAGAGGGGGGAAAGAAGGGAAAAAAAAAAGTAGATATGGAAAATTCAGACTGTCTTGTTGAGTGCGATCGAGCAGGGGGAAGGTGGAGGGGGCACCGATAAGGGGGTGGAGGGCAGGGGAGGAGGACGGCATGACGGCGCGACGAAGAAGTTGATGGCAAATCTCCCCAGCAGAATTTGCAAAACAAAGCTGATCGTATCAGAGGTGCCACAGAAGCACGAAATATGGGCGCAGAGCTTTGGGTTCCCAAGCACTGAGGCTGCGGCCCCGGCTCCCAGGCTGGCATGGAAGGGCAGAGCGGCTGCAGACCTTTTGCTCCCACAGGCGAGCACTGGGGAGCCGGCCGAGCTGGTCCCGCTCCCCGGTGCCCTCCGCACCCGGGGGGAGCCCGGCTTCGCCCACGAGCCCCCGGCACTTCTAGGGGAGCGAAGGGTTTGGGATAAGCTCAGAAACAGGCTGCCATGCCTCTCCCTTGTGCTGAGTTGACACTCAGAGAGCAGACACGGTTACTTTGCAGCTCGGTTTCTCCCACACAGCTGTCTCTTCTAATCAGCATGCGTTATATGTGCTAGAAATAGGTGCAAAAAAGTGAATTTGTGATGAAACAGATTAAGAAAGATCAGATTTGGGCTTAATGTGTCAGAAACCGTCATCCTTTGTGAAAAAGACGACTTTTGTCCTCTGAATCATTTCACAGTTCAGAATTCCCTGTATTGCATTCACGTGCTGCTGCTCTATGCCCTTGCACCCCTGTCCACTTGGTGCATTTTCAAACTTCGGTTCTATTAGGGAAAAAGCCCTCTTGGTTTTGGGCTTCCTTCAACAGTTTCACAGTATGTAAGCTGCCTTCATTGCCGAAAGCAGGAGCTGTTCTGGATAAAGGTGAACTTGCTTACTTGAAGACTCGCACCCTGACCTTGCAGCTCTGTGCCCATGGATGTACCCACCTGCCAAATGCTAGCCCACAGCATCCCGCAAGAGACGTATGCTGCTCAGCCTTGAAAATGATTTGCCATAGAAGACATGGGGTCTTAATGGCATTTTAGAGGGTATTACGCAGGTATTTTGAGCCAGCTTCATTTTACTACATTGTGTTTGGGCGGGGGGAGGGATGTAAATTAGAAGAGGTTTTGACTTAGGGAAAACAGGCACCCATGTTAAAAAATCCCAAAGTAATGACTGAAAAAAAAAAACCATTCCAAACCACATACTTAGCTGCTGCCTTATTTTAGAAGCTCCCATTTTTTCTTTGTCTAATTTATGGTGCCAGACACAACTGGGTTGGCTGCCTCTGTGAGAGCTCCAGAATAACCCTTAAAAAGAGTAATACCTGTTTTTTGTTTCGCTTGAGAGAGTGAAGAAGAGGGAAGGCCTGCCTTCCCCATCCCTGGGAAGGGTCTAGGCTCTCAGTCCCCACTGACCACAGGCAGGTTTCTGGACCTCTTCAACTCAGCCTCTACACATCAGGGAGCAGTAAGGCTCTGAGGGACTTATGCCACCTGAGTATAATTCTCGTATGTACCACCCACCTGAGAGGAACCAGAAGCAGCAGACGAGAGGCTCTGTCAGCAGCTGGGGACAGGCACAGCAGCCTGCTACCAGCAGTGTGTTCCTCCATCACCAGCAAACGAGGGCATCTGCCTTATACACAACACCTCCTTTGCCCAGGAGGTTTGCTCAGGTGAACCGTGAACATCTCATAGCTTGTAGGCAGGACAGTAACCTCCACCAGCCACTGCAGATGCTGCAGACCCAGGTACCTTCACCACACATACCCCCGGGAAATCCCCAGCATTCGTGGAGAAGAAAAACAGAGGTTCAAGCAGCAACAGACATAGCCTGCACGCTATGCCACAGGTCTGTGCATGGAGAGCGTATCCAGCCCCCAGCACGTGTCCTACAGAAATCATGCACACATACCCAGACCGTCTCTCCGAATACTGAAAGGGCTCATGAGGCCAAAAAAATCAAACTCACTTCCTAAACCAAAGTAATTCATACGCCAGCCTTTGGCGTCTCCTTATCCAAAGCTTCATCATTCCTGAGTTGTCACCTCTTCTGCAGGGCTACGGGGAGTCTAGCCCAGCTTCCCCCCAGGGAAGAGACCCAGACCCAGAAGCAGAGTCTGCTTCCCACTGCTCCTCTTAACCTGCCTGGGTTGTTGTTGACTTTCCTTGGTCAGCATTTACCCAACTCACCTGCAGCCTTTCCAAGATGCCTCCACTCTGCCAGGGCTGCAGTGTTTTGTAAGAAGTATTTCTAACCAACTGCTTGCTCATGTCTCAGGAATTTCAGGGGTCCCCTATTAACCTTTTGCAGACACTTCTTATATAGATCTTCAATAGCAAATCAATACCTTCTTATCTCACGGTTAGGATATTATTAATGTTTGTCCATAGTGAATGTTTTTCCTTAAAGCCAAAGCACTCGATTTTCTTTTGCTCCTTTTGGTTACTTTTTGCAAGCCTTGAACTACATGCAAGTGCTATCTCAAGCCATACAAACAAATACTTCTATAAAGCTGGGCTTTAGGGGGAGGGTGTTAAAACAAGTAGTTGGGTGGTATGTTGATAAGTAATTAAAAAATAATACAAAGCTGATCATTTACAGGAGAGAAAACTGGTTCATATGAGGAACAGTATCCTCATAAAAAGTTTTATGGTAAGGGAACAGTATAGTACATTGCACAATAAAACAGGGAAGATTTTGTCCTTTACTTCCTACCGCAGAAATCTGCTCTTGATTCTCCCGGCACAATGGCTCCTCCAGAAGCTGGATAAGGACTAAAGGAAAAGACAAGAAAGGAAGGTAGTAAAATTAATGCATATATGTATATCTTTTGTGAGACATTTTGAAACTTTGCCTTTGGAAATTAAGCATGTTTGATGTGTTTAATTTTGTCTTTGTCTACCAGCAATGGAAAACAAGCCATCTCATCAGTGGGATCTTTTTTTGAGGGGATTGGTTTTGAGTCAATCTGGCTATGAGAGGCTCTTGGATTAAGAGCCTTTGGAGGGGTCTTTTTTGCACACCAAGTCTCACATGGCTGGTTCCTCAGAAAAAAAGGTTTTGGGGTTGCTTTGATGCCTGTGAGATTGCTCCACAGGCAAAGGATGGATCTGGAAGACACAAGCCAGGGACCAGGAGCCTGGCCAGCAGAAGGCACTGGTCACCTGGGAGTGGACACTGGCAGAGATGTGCTCTGAGAGCAAACCTGACTTGTCAGTTCGATGGTCCCGGTTTCCTCCAGAGCCACGGAGCACCCTGGTGTTCCCTGCAGCCTGTTGCAATCCTTCTCAAAGCGCTTTTAACTGAGACATTAGAGAGACGGTGCCAATGTGCAATGTTAGTACAGCTTTGCAGACTACTTGACGTGGTCCATTAGACTGCAGCTTGGGAACTCCTGCTCCAAGTGCCTAAAAGAGAGAGAGGACTAACCAGCGACTCTCAGGCAAGCAGCTGTGACACGTGCCATCACAGTAAATTAATGGTGGCCACAGTTTTGACAGTTTAAGTCAAAACAGAACTGAAAAATCAGAGCAAGTTTTTGTCTTGTGGCTGCTATGAATTCCCTGGTGGCTGCATGCAGCCACTATTATTGTCTTTGAGAGTCACTGCCCTAAGAGACGAGTTCTTTAACAAGTGAACAAGTTACTCAATTAGAAATTAAAATAGAACATTCCTGAGAGGAGCTCAGCAGCCTCTTCTCCCATTAGCAACAGTGGGAGTTGCCATGCTCTGCACCTCACCGAGTGATAGCTATTCTCCCTCCCTTCAGCAGATGACTCTGCTGTAACCAATTGCTTCCCAATGTCATTCCAGTTTGCATCTTTTGGGTACCATTTGCTAATATGTGGGAATGCGGTGATTTTTTGGTTACGTTTCAGCCTAGAAAAAAAACCCCAATCATACAAAACAAAATGGAAAGGGCAGGGGAGAGGAGACCAGATTTATGAGTCGATGAGCAAACTTTCTGTTGAAAAGTAATTACTGAGTACTCACTTTATGAGCTTGCTCTATCGAGGAGAGAGGAAGATCAGTCATCCTAGGAGCTAAAAAAGGCCAAGAAATCAAACTGAGGCAATTTGAGGATGATAGATTGGCCAATCTGAATTACATGAAGAACACAGATATAATAACTTTCCTCCAAGGTAGGAAAGAGAGAGAAAAGTATTTTTATTAAATATATTCAGCGGGCATGGGAAGCCTCCTGCAAGGAAGAAAATGTCCTTTCAGTGCACGTTGTGGTAGTGTGGTACTGAAAAACAGAAGGGGTGAAGGAATTGTGAACAGCTGGTGAGTGACAGCCCTATGCTGAAAGAACGAAGTGTGGAGGAGGGGAGAAAGCAATTAAAAAAAAAAACCCAACACACAACAACAACAAAAAAAGAGCTAAAATCCTAACTACAACAGTAAAATAAAAACCCAAACAGAAAAACAAAACAGAAGTGTTGGGAGTGTACTGTCAAACACCAGCTTCCCATGGACTGTAAGAGCAACAGAAGCCATTGTCCTCTGTTGGGGATGGGAACCATAAAAAGTAACAAGCTGGGCTGGGAACATAACTACTGTGTGCTCTCGCTCGCGTTTCTTAACTAAACCCAACACAACTCTCTCGTTATTGAATATGAGGGATGCTCCACAGAGGATGAGCGTGCCGCTGCCTAATTGGGGAGATTATCTGTGAGCACTCACCTTCCTTAAAAAAAAATCCCAACAGTTAGAACGCAGCCGGTTCATCAGTGTTCTGGGGTGAGAAATAAATAATGGCCTCATAGCAGGATGGTGGGCATGTGGGACAGGGACAAACACCCAACGCAGCCTGCTGGTCTGCGGCCAGCTCCGGGGCAGATGTTTGGGCTGGGGCGGTTGCAGGCGGCAGCACGCCCCGCTCCTGGGCACACGGCTGGCACAGAGCTCGGCTCCGGGGCTCCCCTCCTCTCACAGCTGCGCTCCTGCCAGGAGGAAGAGAGAGGTTTATGCTCAGTCTCAGGCGAGGCAATGCTGACCTTTCTGGCAAGCTGGCCCCCACGGCACGCCATTATACAAAGTTTGTCCCTGCCCGCCTTCCCCTGGCACGGCTGTACTTCAGAGGTTTGGGGCACTTCTGGAGCAGGGGCTGGGAAGAGCTGCCTGCTCCCCTCCAGGTGCCCAGGACCTCTCCATGGACAAGGCAGGCTCAGCACATGCTGGAGGACAATGGCACAGCACAGCACTTGCTCCCCGAGCTGCGCTGGAAGTCAGGTGAATACTGCCCAAAGATGCTTAAAAGCAGGAGATGATTTTTGAGGAAGGAGAGATTATGGAGACAAGGACTCTAATTGAGGAACAACAGTGATATGTGACCTTGTGATGGATATGGAGATGCAACAAGGGAACAGTTATTCACCATTTCTTACAACACAAATATTAATGGGCTTCACCTGAAATGATGTCATGGCAAGGTCAAAACAAACAGAGGAAGTACATTTTCCTATAAAGTAACAATTATGAAACTTTGGATATACTAACAACAACAAAAAAAGAAAAGACAAATCTAGACAAGAATGTCTTGAGAGTCACTGCCCTAAGGGATGAGTTCTTAGCAGTGACTCTCAAGACATAAATACAATTCAATACAAAGACACGGATACAACCTCCACTCAAAAGTCCTTAAATCACAGACTGCCAGATACCAGGAGGACACACAAAAAGAATTGTCTCTCTTTGCTAGCCCTATTCTTGCACAGCGCTGTTGACCACTGTTGGAGGCTGGAAAGATCTTTACTGAACCCAAGAGTATAGTCTTACTTTCTTCTATTTTTCATTTGTCCTTTGAAACTTGGCATACTCAGTGATTAAAAATTAACCTTTGAAATAAATATATCCAAATCACAGGTATCCAAAGCGCTACGTTAACCTGACCACCACACGTTTTGACATTCAGAATATTTAAACTTTTAAAAGGATTCTGCTCATGGATGGGTTCATCTTTTTCAGGGCATGATTGACGGGGGTCTATTTCAAAATATCTCCTGTTAGACAAAAAAAAAAAAAAAAAGAAAACTACCTTAATGGTGAAGCAGGGAATGACAGCAGCAGACAAAAGGTCGTGGCTTCTTTGTTCTTCAAATCTGAAGAAAATACACAGAACTCCATTGTATGACTTTTTCATGCACAACATTGTCTCCCTTGACCCCATGCACATCTGCAGCCTGAAGTCCTCTGTTATCTCTGGATAACAGCTGTTCCATCACTGATTATTCATCAACTCCACTTTAGTCTGCCTAAGGTGCTGTGAAAAACCCCCAGGTTGCTGAGTTTGCTAACATGAATTTAAGATAACACCTAAAATTGCTGAAAAAAATAGAGTAAATAATGGATAACCCTTACTGAACATTTTGTTTGATTATGTCTAGCACACAAGCCTATACCTTAAAGTATTGGAATTGCAGGATCTTTTTAAAATCTCATAGAATCCTCTAGTTCTCTCATCTAACTCCTTCATGCTTTTTATTTGGCTTCGGACAGCAAAATGCAAGGGCAAGGAACGCATGCTGTCAGCACTGGAGAAACAAGCAAGCCCTTCAGATATATAACGTGCAGGAGCAGAATTTGCAGAACAATTAATTTGTGAGGATTTCCAGTTAAAAGAAAGTGACTGAAGAGATGAGATACGTGCAAAACTCAAGCCCTTTGAATGCAAATACTCCTTGATCTTTATTTGGGGCAGAGGAAGTAATTTCTCTTCTGCCTTCTCACACTTGCTATGGAGATCACAATTCAGTATGCACCTCCTCCCCAGGTAATTCATCTTTCAGGCTCTTCCACTGCCACCTCCACCCCCCCAATCATTTTCCACCCCTACCACTCCCCAGTTACCAATGCTCATATTCCCACACGGGTGCTAAATCCCATCAGTCTCTCTGTCAGAAGGATAAGGATGGAAGAGGATTTCTTTGATCTCCAAGACCCTTTCATGGGTCGTTTGAGAGGTGAGGATGGAAGAAGGTGAAGATTTCCAGTTTATCAGCAAGGTGTTGATGGCTACCAGATTGCTGGGAACATAATAGAGGACATTCCTGAAAAAAACAAGGTGCTTTACTGCCCAGCACTAAGTTGTTAATGAGCTCCCGGTGTAAATTCATAGGGTGCAGGGGCTGTACCTAAGCAGGTGGCTCTGTAGTGTCAAGCAGCCGCCAGTTACCTACTTATGAGTAAGTTGTACAGCCCCTGTCCCTGAAATATCTGCGTGCTCAGTATGTGTGTTTAGATTAATGTTACAGAGTCCACAACGTACTGGGCATATTTCGAGAAACATGGACTCACCTTACAGACTGTAAACCAGAGAAAGCGATTCCTGTAGGGGCCCCAGAGGGGGCACAGGCCGTTTCGCAGAGTGGTCCTGAGTCCTGGTACCAGCAGCTCGTTTGCCCTGTGGCCATCCGTAAAACGGGCCGCTCAGAAGTCACGGCTCTTCGATCTCTCCATACGTGAAGGTGCTACCCATGTAGAAATGTTGCAGGTAGCTGCGGTCTGCCCGTTGTAGTTATGAGTACTATAACTCAGGTCACGGATGCCAACACATAAGTCTATTGAAATGATACAGAGGGACAGAGCTACAGGTACATATTCAACCTCTGTTGTAAATTTCCCAACTTGATTGCAAAACTGACTTTTTTTTCATGCTCCCAACTTGCCTTTTGTCTCTTCCAGTCCATCTACATCACATCCCTTGCAATTATATCACACTCCCTTTGTCTGTATGCCAAGAATTTGCCGAGGACTTGCAAAATCCTCATTCCTGATTGTTTACCTGTTTTGTACAGCATTTCTGCCTTTCTTCAGAAAGCAATTCTGCTATAGTGTCCTTCTGTTAGACAAAATTATGCAAATTGCGTAGATTAAATTGCTGTATAATGCTTGATCAGCTTTTCCTTATTGTTTGCCATTTGTTACACAGGATTTGCTTGCATTTAAGAGTTTTATGTGTTTAATAGTTATTTAAGAGGCTTAGCATAGCTAATACCTTCAAGCAGTTCTGCCCCTGCAGACTAGAGAGAAGTAAAGGCTACCTCTGTCATCAGTGGGTTTGACTCCAGGAGTTTTAAGGATTGTTTTAAAGGCCTGAGTGGCAAAGGAGCTGGGGAGAAGATGCAGTGACTGCTGACGTTTTGAGGGTGTGCTGCTGTTTACCAAAACGGCCCCTGTCCCTCTGCTGATAAAAGGAGCTACAAAGCAGACCCAGCTCCCACTGGTGGAATGGGCCCCGCAGGATGCGGCTCTCCAAATTCCATGTTGTTCAATTACAGCCTGTTTCCACTCACGTACGTGCAAAAGCCTGGATGTGAGCGTAGGCTCCTATTCTGGCTCGAGGCTGGTTGCGAGCGAACACATAGGCATTTCCCCTCAGTTGCCAGCTCCTGTCCTCGTTAACGCGTTGCCAAAGCATTAATCATATCTCGAGTCACGCGTGCCCCTGAGCGGCCTTTCCCTCCCAGCTGCCTCATCCCCATTCCTTGATAGACAGACTTCCATCTCTCTCCCGCTCCTTACGCATCCTCGGTCTTTTCCAAGAGCTGCTGCCCAACCAGAGCAAGCGGGCCGGGGACAACGAGCGGTGCGCGGCCATCGAGCTGCCTTTTCTGCCTCCTCGCCGGTCGCGTAGCGGAGGCCACTCCAACGCACTCAGCAAAGCACACAGAATCCATGCAATACCTACAGCTTTTCTGTAAGCAATTAACTGAAGAAGTCAGGTTTGGTTTTCTTAAACAAATTAGCCTTTTAGTATTGAGTTATACACACCGTTGAGAAAACAGAGAGTAAAGTAAATACGTTCTTGAAAAGCAACCCTTCTCCCATGCAGCCCCAGAGAGTAGTACTCACACATTTGCCCACTGCAAACAGATGGGCCATTTTCTTGTGTCTCTATTAGGTAATAGGCTCAAGCTGTGAACAAATAAAGCAGAAAACACCCAATATGCCAATGTGTTAATTTTGTCTTCCTGTAGGTGTCCCTGTCGATTGCAAAAACAAGTCAGACCCAACTTTTTCATCTCTTATTTTTCTCTAACAGAGAAAAAGACAAGCTATAACCTTTTTCCTGTGCAAAATAAACTCTCACCATTTTTTCAGAGTAACACATCTCTAAAAGGTGTTGATTAAGCCACATGTGAGAAACAACACAACTAGCCCTAACAGCTTGATAGGCTGTTTGTGTATGTGTTATCTTTTTAGATAGCTGAATTCTCCTTTAAAACATACATCTCTATACACGTTCCTTACCAACCCTAAGTTTTAATGATATGCCCAGAACCAGTCTCCCTAATGTGCATATGAATACCCACAGTATATATAATTAATTGTCGTCTGCATGGCCTTTCTTGCCTGTGGGACTTGATGTACTTCACTGGGGTGTAGCTCGGGACAGACTCTGGCTCAGGCTGCACAGACCTTATAAACTAGTAACACGTGTGAATAGTTCATTATCACTTTTATACACAAGACTGTTTCCATGCTTGCATTGGAACTGCCAGGAAGTTTCCACGGGGAACAGAATGGAAGATAACAACCTCTAAAGAGGTCTAGTTATTGACTAAACCCAACAAAGTTTCTAGATATTTTTCCAAGATACTTGGTCCAAATCTGCAGTTTTACTTATTTTGCCTAGAAAGTCTTTGTCCTTGCAGGCCTGAACCCCTCAGCCCAAGGAGGAGCAACTGCTGAGTGCCACAGGGATTTATTTGTGTACTTCCCAACACAAATCCAACAGTTCTTAATGCACTCAGGCCTATACCAGAGAGATATAAAGGTGCTTCTCTTTCTTTAAAGTCTAACCTGATTAGAGTCACTCCTGTGACTCTTAATTTACCACTATCAAACTACCTCTCCTATTGTTATAACCTTTCTTTCTTTCATGAAGGCCCTTTGGAAGCTTTTCACATACTCGTTAAATGCTCTTGGTCACAAAGCCTGCCCAAAGTTCCCTTGATCATGTCATTGCTATGGTGTAAAATTGAATTACTTTTACAATGCGTGCTGTACCCTGGCAAAGTGAAGCCTTTTCCCACAGTTAACAGAGGTGGAAGGCTTCAAAAATAAACGAATAAAGAAAGGGAGAAAAAAAGTGAATTTTCATTAACAGGGGGAAAACCCCTTTTTCTTGAAATGCGAGGAAGGCAAGCTCAAACGGCTCTCTAGTAAGTGTCAGCCAGGCACACTATCTCACTGTTTCAAAAGAGAAATGGATTGACTTGCTGGGGACGGGTTAATAATAGTGAAAAATAAAGCATTTGCAGTTTGCATGATTTTTTGGTGGTGGTTATAGACAAAGACTTGTCTCCCACAAAGAATCAAGAACATGAACAGCTTCTTCCTTGGTGAAAATGGCTGTGGGATGTTGTAGGGTGGCAGATCACAAAGTTAGTTCTTATCCTTATTTGTGTCCTTTCCATAGGATTGAACATTAAATGAATGAGGTTGTCCGAACCAGAAATAAGTACTAAAACTAGACAAGCATGCTCAGAGCATAGTCCCCCTGCCTCCAAAAGAAACCCTCCCACATATCTCTTCTTGGAAAATAAGACAGGCTTTGTTATTGCTGTTGTATTGTCTAAATAAAGGGCTTTGATTAGCCCTGCTTATTCCAGATTCTTGTTACGTTTGTAACACTGTACAATAACAAGGCTGCACTGGCAATCTCTAATGCTGGAGATAGCAGAGTGCCCCTTGGAAGCCCAAGCCTCTCCTCGGGAGAGCTCGGTGGTGCTACGCTGTCTACAAGGTGTGAAACGCATGCAGCAAAGCACATAGACACGCCTAACATCTTGCTTGAGTTCAGCATGGTCCTCCAGTGACCCTGTTCATCAACTATTTTACCTGGTGTCAAAAACTGGGGCTAATTTAACTTTTCCCTCAGTTTCTGGTGAGTGACCTGTTCCTTCTTATTATACTTGTCCGTGAAGCTCCCGCTCCTTCCTGTCACAGCTGCAGTGGCTTCCTTCAGCTTCAGGTCTTCAAGTACTTGACAACACATTCACTCCTCAAGCCAGTGGGCCGGGACCAGCAGGAGCTCATGGCCAGGGATGCAGCAGTCATCCCCAAGCTCCTAGTTGGAGAGGGTCTAGATGCACCCATTCTTATCTTTGGTAACTCAGACACAGTCTCAGGTGCCCATAAAAACCTAGTTTGGTCCAAGACAGTCCCGAGTGGTTTCAGTCCTGCCTATTCTGTAACAGGGGCGGTGCTGCTGTGTCACAGGGTAATAATTTTCCACTGGTAGTTGTGCTCATAGGTATATATTCTGCTAAAACCATGCTTTCACGGTGAGAGCTTGTGTCCTGCCTAGCAGGGTGATTTCATTGTACCGTTACCATGAAAGGTGTTTGTGGGGAACTGCTTCCACACTGGCAGTACTGCACTGCCCTGGGATGTGGGCAGAGCACATCTGGGAAGATGTGACCTCTCTGCTTCTCAAAGGGATTCCCAGTTAACCAAGCAGCAAGAAGAACAATGGGAGCAGCACCCTTTTGACTTGCATGGTTTTCATCTTTCTTTTGCTTCCCTTGGATTTTCTAAGGCAGGCTGTGAATACCGCAGGGTCACCACTTGCACTTAAAGACTTCGCAGGTGATAGCGCGATGCTTGTTCACACCAATATGAGAGGAACCCCACAGCAGGAAGTCAGCTCTTTTGGATCACTTTAGAAATGTGTGATAATCTTATAGTGCATCGACACTTTCTCCCTCCCCTCTCTCCCAGCCTCTAATTTCTCTTAAATGAGGCTATGTCAGTCTCTACGTTTTGATGCCGCTGCTGACATAGCTCTCCTTTCTCTAAATTTGCTCTGTTTCACACCACACTATCCCATACCGTTGCACTATTCACTGCTTTGGGGACAGGTTTATGCATTCAGTCTACACCTAGCCTGCTGTGTTGCACTCTTCATGATGCTTTTTTCCACATGCTTCGGAAAAGACACATTTGGTAATAGATATGCAGTCCTTCTTATATTCTCTTTCTTTTTTCTTCTCTTCTCTCCCCTCGTGCCTTGCCTTCTCTATAGGGATTGGCCCATATTTAAATTTTGCACTTTTGCATCACATTCCTTCTGTTCTTACTGCATGTAGAATAATTTTTTTTTAAACACAAACAACTTTTTTTTTCTTTTTAACCGAACTCCTCAATTCTGAACAGTTTTCCAGGAAAGGAAAGCCCCACTTTCAAGTCCATCTATGAAAGGAGGTAATAGAAATTTGAATGTGAATCCACATCCCATAGGAGCATGCTTACCATCAAAATTATTTCTCTTCTGTGTATGCATTTTTTTTCAATTACCAATCCACCAAACAACCTTTGAAAGATTGTTTTATCTTGATGTGCGATAATGTTGAAAGATCTGAGAAGAGTCTCCTGCCCGGCTCTATTTATATCACTGTAGTAGCTGAGTGTCTCTCAGAGGTTGATTAATTTGCTCATGCAATCCTGGAAACA
Organism: Anarhynchus alexandrinus; assembly: GCA_008711295.1. NCBI lineage: Eukaryota > Metazoa > Chordata > Aves > Charadriiformes > Charadriidae > Anarhynchus > Anarhynchus alexandrinus. The sequence continues at coordinate 3,231,300 of VUYV01000068.1, forward strand.
AGGCAGCAACATATCCACTTGGGTTTAGACTTGGGCAATAAAGACACAGAGGACAGGTTAAGCAATTTTCCAAGGTCACACTCAAAATGGGAATGTGCTTCCCCACAAGACTGTCCCTCATGCCAGACTAATACTTTATCCCCAAGCTCATAATTTTTAGTTAAGTTCCGAGCAATATTTATGCCATCACCTGATATCGGAGCACTGAGACTTACTGAACCTTTCATTAAAGCTGTGTACAAACACTAAATTCTCACAGTGTCTGCCTGGAGTAGCCACCACTATTTTGTCTCCTCTGTCAGTTGTGACACTGTGGGACATATGGGAAAGATAACATGACCAAAACTGTGCTGAGAATCAGTGGGGAAAGTCCTGTCATCGTCCCCATCCACCCACAGGCACACACTGTGTTCCCTGTAGAGGACACCAGGTTCCCAGGCTGCTTTTCATTTGGTTTAAACACTGGATGTTACCTTATTAATCTTGGTGAACATCAGCATTTCCCTCTTTAGTGCAACTGAGGTGTGTTAAAACCCACCAGGATTTACACATCACATGTGGACCTCTCTTAAGAAGCCCAGCTGTAAAAATAATTCTCATCACACATTAAAAAGTTGACTGTGGTGTTAAACACAGCAGACATTTGGTGAAGTGTACTCCTGGACAGGACCAAGTAGTTGTTAAGCATGCTGAGAAACTGTTCTTTCATTCAACAGAGGCCACCAAAATGGTTTTTGAATAAGAACTCACTGAGTTTTCTTCACCCTTTCATCTTGTCAGGAAATCTCTGTGAACTTCCCTCCTCTCCATTTGCTTTCCTTCCCCTTTCTCTGCTGTCATTTACCAGCCGGGCTATTTTCTTCAAAGTACCCTCTAAATGTCACAACCACCAAACAACCACAGCAAATAATGGAAATGCCCTAGCAACCCTTCCCAAAGCACTCATATACCAACGCTGAATAATTTGGCCTGCTCTCATTCTTGGGAGCATATTTCACAGTAGTGGCAGAGGAAAGAGAACAGTTTTAAGATTTTGTTCCCTTTTCTCGTGTTTCTCTTTTGATGTAAGACAGCTCTACAAACATGAACTAGAAAAACCCAACAGCCTAAACCAGACACCCCTCAGAAGGAGTGTGCCAGCTAATACAGAATGAGGAACATTCCCATTTCGAGTGAAATTGCGCATGCTTGACTGTGTCCCCCTGATTATAAGAAAATTACTTAAAAGTCCTCAGGGACCTCCAAAACAAATAATGCCTAACAATAAAGGGCTTGGGTATAGTGAAGGTGCGCACATGTTTATCTTTGAACATAGAGTTTCACCTGAGAGACACAGCCTGTAATACAGGATTTCAGGCAAAAATCCAACTCTTCATTCAGTTTTTAAAAAAAAAGGAGTTTTTCAAAAAGCCGTGATAACTGTTCTTTTGCTGATTTTTTCCAATGTATCAAAAGACACTTGCTCTAAAAGCTCACACTAATAGGCATTTAACCATGTTAAAATATGTTAAGATACCCTATTTGACTAATCTTGGGATTTCTGTATAATTTATTTCAGTGTTGATTAAAGTTCTCATCTCCCAAACAGTTCATTTCTATCTCTCTCTTTGATCACTGACAAATATGAATTTCATGGTATTTTGCATTCAAGATGTGCCTGAAGCAATATCCTCAAACCAGCTCCTACTCAAGATCAGAAAACCAATACTTAAGCCTGCTTTGAAGATGATCTTGTTGCAGTCCCAACAAGACCTCTGGATCTAATCTAGATCGAGGCTTTGGTTGCTGCCACCTTTCTCTTTTACAGGCACAGAACAATAGTGGCTGTATTGTCTTTGTCACAACAGCCTTCCCTCCTTCCCTTCAGGCCTTTCCCAGTGCCTAATTTGCCTTACCCTAAACAAGCAACACTGACCTTATCTGCTGTCACCAGAGAGACACTTCAAACCTAACCGAGTTACTCACTCTGGCTTACAGGTCAGGAGCGAACAGAAGAGTTCGATTGAGCTCTCAGAGGTGTGGGTTTAGCGAGACACTTATCTGTTCACACGTAAGCTCCTTCTGAGCTGCTTTGCACCTATGGAAAACAGAACCGTGACACTGACAGTGCAGCCAAACCAAAGTCTAGATGCTTCCCTGGACATGGCTGGGGTACGCAACTGAAGGAGATTCAAAAGAAAGATCCCCTCCACGAATTAAGCTACTATGCAATTAGGTAATGAGGAGAAAAATTGTTTCTGGATCTCAGCTGTGAAACTTGAGTACCGACATAACCCTCCTGCCTGCAGACCCATTTCCAGGTCTGCACTGGAAACTCCTCTCAGATCGGCTACTGCAGCCAGCAGTTGGAGAATATTCCTCCTCTTACCACCATCATTTTGCCAGGAGAAGCCTTTGTTTAGGTACAACTAAATCAGCAGAAGAGTTCATTGTTAATTCTGCTCAGAAAACGAGAAGGATTGATACTGGACAGAGGACATGACGGCTGGTAGCTGGAGGGCTCGCCAACACGGTTCAGCAAATAACTACACCAAGATCCCCTCTGAAGCACAGACAAAGCCTTGTTCTCCTTGCTGTGCAGTCACAGGAGCTATCTGCCTCCTTGAAACCATGTGGCAGTATGTTTCTCTGGTTAATTAGAAGCAGCATAAACAGGAGATGTTTGTACACTCAGTCAGCCCCCTCTGTGTCTTACACAACTACTAAGGAGACAAGTTGGTCTTGTGGTTGATGGCACTGGCCTGCCTCACCAGAAATGCGTTGCTGCAATACCCACGCTACTCGTATGCTGAGCCCTTCGTCTCTCGTCGGTCAAGTTTGTGGCAAGGACGATCTGGGCATGTGTGGTGCCCGATATGACTTGGGTCCCCTATCTGTCAGCTGTGGTTTCTGAACCCTTACACAAGCAGTTGCTAATGATAAGAGATCTTTTGTCGTCAGTGTATAAAAATAAGCAAACAGTTAAATGTTTTAAATGCTTAGCTCTGGCTTTTGCTGAAAGAATGGCAAAATGGCCAGTGGAGTTGGAAGGAAGGAGGCCCAAGCGCTTCAGCAGTGCCCTCACCCACCTACCAACCTTGTGCCCTCCATTTTCATTGCAGCCTCTTTGGCTGCACGGAGCTCTTAACTGTTAATACACTGAAGGTCATAATTTCCTAACCTGCCCTGTTGGCTTCCCCATGGGATTTACAAGCTCTTTCTGGTGATCTGATTTCCATGTGTATGAGATGAGGTGAGAGCATGGCCATTTCAAAGCCTCGGAAATGGACCTCCAGCACTGGGATGCTGAAAGAGGGCAGAGGAATCAGCATGAGAATGTTATCCTAACACCTTGGCAAGAATGGGAACCCTCACACAAATGTTTATTCAGAGGCAGGGGGATGGCCTATCTGGGCAGTATTTTATTTTTCACTCCTAGGAGTGTGAAAGGAGGACACATCAAGAAATTTACAACTTGTAATTCCCCTCCTGAGACCAAAAAGATGCTACAAAGCTATGGAAAAACAAAAGGCTTTTAAGATGAGGGAGGGAGTTTGCTGCCCACAGTGAGCTTAAACCTGCAGCTGGTTCTTCTGTGTTCAGACAAAATGTTGATGTCAGAGGAGATGTATCAGAAAAGAGCAACGGGATTTCACCCAGGCCGTGGCTTTCAAAATCAAACAGGATCCTTCTTGTTTGTGGTTGACAACGCACAGCAGCCTGACACGGTATGGCTGCAGAGCTGTGCAAGGGGTGAGATATCTAACAGCAGATCAGCAAATCTGGTCAACTAATGAAAGTTACCATCTGCCTAGCAAAAGCTGTGAGTACTTATCTGGTGCTCTTGAAAGAGCACATGGCATATTAATTAGCGTCAGACACTAATGAAAGGCTAGCCCAGTGATTACTGATGAACCAAAGCAGCGGCGGCTGCTGCTCAGCGCGCGGTGCAGGAGAATGCAGAGAAGGGTCTTGTGCTGGGGTCCAGCCTGACCTGGTCTCAGTTGTGCCCCGGGAGCTGCCTCCAGCTTCCAATAGCCCCCCTCTCTCATGTCTTCACTCTACAACAAGAGCAGGGCATGTGGCTTTTCACATTAACATATCACACCTTTCTCCTGGATGAGTACACATATGGGTTATTTCTAAACATTTTGTCCAACTTTAGGAGAGTTTTGCAAAAAAGCAAGCCTCTTCTGGCCCCCACAACATCCCTTAGGAGACCATCCTGTAAGTATATTTGACACATGTAGCACAACAGCCAAATATAATCAGAACGAACTATATCTAGACAGGCATATTTCAAACCCAGAAAGCCCATTAGATTTTTTCTGACTTGAACACTTGCGTGTCCTGAGTGTCCTCAGCCATGGAATTTCAGCCCATTCCTCTGTGCCGAGCAGGGCTTTCACTTTGGAAAGATGATAAATTGCTATGCCCTGGTGGAGATTAAAAGCAGGTAAACAGACAGCATGGCCTTGACCTATTTCTCATACATTTCACACAGGTGAGTTCACCCAGTTTCCAAAGTTTACCTACCTGTCAGTGATAAGCAGTTTACATTAGTTTCCTGTTTTAACCACCAGCCTCTGGCTACCTTGTGTTACAGGGTCACGCTTCTCTGCTCCAGATCAGTGAGTCCATCCCATGAGCGTGCTTCTTACCAACGCTGGATCAGATGAGGAGGAACTGAAGCAACAGGCCTAGCACAGCAGCTTGATGCTATTGCCTGAGCTTTTAGGACAACCGAACGAGAGGAGCACATTCAGCTGTCCATTGGAAGATGGTGGCATATACTTCTAACTTGCGTTAGTGTGACTAGGACTAACACGAGCAAGGCCACTTTTATGGAGCAACATGTTGGCAAGTCACAATTTATTATTATGTTTAGTTTTCAAAATAAAAGCAGCCCACTTTTTGTTAAGTCTGCAGGCATGAGTGTCCATGTTCAGATGTCACAACAGACTGTTTTCTAATCCAGATAGCATATATCTTCACTTCATGAAGAAAACCAGCTTGGTAAGTCAAAAGCTTTTGGTAAAGCATTTGTGTCCCATAGATGGTAACGCTTACAGACTTCCTTATTCGGAAGAGCAACAGGTCCCAGAGAGAAATTTCCAGTGAAGTGGCAGAGCTCTGGGGCTCTGCAACAAGTCCTCTCTCCCTCTCCTCCAGAATAAGACTACAGGAAGACAATCTGATTTAATCTTAACACTATCTCTCTGAGCTGCCCATTTCTAACAGTCAAAGGAAAACCAGCACTTCCCAAGGGCAGATTCGGGTTTCAAGTGAACTGAATAACCCTCTGGAAGAGGCTGTCTTTCCTCTATCTTGAGCAGAAGCGAAGGGAACAACGAGGCTAACGGGGGTAACACTCACCTCAGGTAATCAAGCCACCAAAAATCAGGCTTCTAGCTCATGTCAGCACTTTAGGCTCCCTGTACAGTCAGGGACAAAACAAGCACCTGCGGGAGACGATTTTCCCACCTATTTTAGGAGGGGCTGAACTGCCCTCTGAAAATATCTGTGGTGTCCTGACTGGCAGGAGAAGGAAGACAGACTATCGGTTTGGATCTGCAGCAGCCCAGCTTTCAGACAGCTGTTGCTGGGTGAGCGCCCTTAGGCATTGTAGGTTAGATGCCTCCAGTTAGTTGACGGGGAAATCTGGGCCAAATACCATTGTCAGCTTCAGAGGAGTTTCACATTTGCAATATTGAAACTCTTCTAAAAAGAATCAGAAAAAAAAATAGCAGAAGAGATTAGATCATATTGCAGGCTATTTATTGGACACTTATATTTTAAAACTGAATCATCTTCCGCTATGTGAGGGCAAAACAAGAGCAATCAGAAACAGCTGCAATGATTTTAGTCGAAGGAGTAAACCTTCCAGCTTGGGCTAAGATCTTGCATACACGCTGGTCGCTCTGGCTAGTGCTGTACTCACCAGCGTCTTGGGAGATCAGATGATAAGCTTGCACATCCACATGGAATTCTCCGCAACAGCCACAGGCAAAACTTATTTCAGCGATCCAACCTCAAACTTCCTATCAAGGCATTTCGATTCCCGTATTACTGAAGACAGAGCACAGCCGGCTCCAGCTTTTGGGGGCAGTAAAACTGCATGCAAAATTCAGGGTGTAGATTTAAAATACTCAAATAATTATCATTAGAAGCCCCAAGACCCTCAGAGTTCCATGCCTGACTAACAAGACTCACGTGCAAACAACTGATAGTGAACCTAAGATGCATTATACATTCTTTGCAATGTTATAAAGAAGCATTCCTGATTTCCTTATAAATCATCAAGCTCAGCCTATACCTGAAGATAGCATCAGGCAACCTGAACTGATAGTCTGATCTGGTGCAGCAAATCCCACTTTGTTTTGATTTCAGCCTCTTTTTTTCCACCACCAATAGTTAATGTTTGATATGCAGGGCCCTGGGATAATTATCACTGCATCTGTTTTCTCTATTACAGACTGCATTTTTAGCCATATAATCACTTACAATTGGATGGAGGATTCTCAGAGTGTGTTTACCAAAGAAGTGTAGCGGGAGGCATCTGTTTCATGAGAAAAAAGAAAAAAAAAAAAGTCAAAATTGAATACCTGCCCTGGAGCAATGCTGAAATGATGCTACATACTAAAGTCCAGGCTACTACACTATTAAATCCATTTTTAATGCCTCCTTATTAATTCTACTAACCTTTTCTGCACCAGACATGCCCACAATTCATGAGCATCCTTGCCAATACTAGGAAGCAACTGATGCTAACCAAGAACAGAATGCAGCGAAATTTAATTCCCAGAGTAAAACCAGCTTGTATTTTGCACTGTTATAATAAGCAAACTCTAATTAAGTGTACTAAGCAAAGCCCTGGCTTGCAGAAGCTCTGCACAGACTGCAAAAGCTCTGAAGGGCAGGAGATGCTTTACTTGACAGCTTCTGCTAAAGAAAATAAAAATAAATACTTATCCAGAACATTCACATAACCCCTTGCTCATTTCAGAGTCTGTGGTTTGCAGATCACTGCAGAAGAACTAAAATTGCAGTACTTGGCGATGTGAATTCTCACATATCTCTCTCGAGGTCTTGTTGTTCTTTGAAGACGGAGGAAGTTTCAAGTATTAAAACCATCTTCAAAATCTTTATGAGACAGTGTGACGAGGTATGTTGTGCTTGTAGGGAGATGGAAAACCAAAGATTTGTAATTTTTTCCAGCTTTTCTTATGCTACTTATGTTGCACTTTCTTATGCAACACCCTTGTACATGGAGATACTCTCCTCCCACCTCTCATCTCCCTCCCAGTTGCTGGCAGAGTAGGACCTTGGGCTGCAGAGCAGAGACGTCCATTATTTGAGAGATGACACTTCACAGGTCTTGGGCATGTCTCAGCTGTGCCCCACGCTACACCGTTTAGCCTGCTTGTAGAGGTGTAGCGGTCCCCAGATCCAAAACCTGAAGGAACAGGTGGACTAAATTAAAAACACCTCTTCTCCTGGGGACACTCAGCCCTTATGTACCTGCATATGTCTTCTTGCGCTTCTCTGATACTGTGATAAACTACTTCTTTCCATAGCCGCCTCCCTGAAGCAAACTACCAAACAGGTTTCTGATTGCTAACATTTAATTCTTCAATCCAGAGGTTGCTTTGCATGGGTTTTGGATTTGCATTAAAGCTCTGGGATGTATGGTGACTTCCAACAGGATCTGGAACTATCTATCTATCTATCTATCTATCTATCTACCTACCTACCTATCTACCTACCTACCTACCCACCCAGAGCTACCAGCATTAACTGGTGTTAATAAAACACTGCATAAAATTTCAGTATTTAGAAAACCCAACAGCATGAGGTGAGATTTAAACAAAAACACATGTTTCAAAGTCATAAAAATGACCATCAAAGATTGACTTCTCGTTACTCTCTCAGCTGGCTGCTGTCAGTGCGAAGAACTAAGCAATTCCATTTTTTAATGCCATGTAAATTATACCACTGTGTTGTGATACATCAATTAAGTTCTTTGAATAAATTAATCAGAAAATTCTGTAAGGATGCTTCTTTGCTTTCTAAAGGGAAAAAATAATAAACCCAAACACAAACCCAGGCTTTGTGTTTATCTGGTGGTTTGTTTTCCTCTGGAGTTAATTCATGGGTTGAAATCTCCATGCATGTATATTCACACATGTAAATAAGGAATGAAAAGCTTCACATTCTGTGTGAAAGGCCTCAAAACACTTCTCATAATTTAACTTAATAGATGTTAGCAACATGCCAACTAAATAAAGTGCCTTACACACATTTAGATGAAGCATCAGATTTGCAGCTGACTGACTACTGCTCCATTATTTCTACTAATTACATATTTATCTGCCTTAAGGAGCAGTTTTACTATTGATTCAACTAGAAACAGCTTGCACACAGCCGAAAATAAAGCAGCATTATGAAGTCAGACTTTTACATGCAAATACAGGACCCAGTCAGCAGGCTATAAAGCAGCAGAGTCATGTAACTTCACTAAGAGCTGCACCGTCTCATCACCCAACCAAAATTGTTTCATCTCAGGTTTTAACATGAAAGCAGACAAATCGGTTGAAATCAGATGAACTTGTGAATAATATGGTACATGTGAACGTCCTGTGGTTAGTGTAAACACATCGGTGCTTCACAAAAGAATAAGAGTCAGATTCACAAATGCTGAGTATCATCGAAGCTCTCATCATGGCATGAAGAGCGTGGGTCCTTTGTAACAGAGTAATGCGATGTTTTGCCCAGAACCTAATTTCTCAAAAACTAATAGACCCTTCTCTCTGCTTTAGTACCCACAGAATGAGCTGAGATCAAACCTTAGTTATGCCTGAGTTTTGCTGTAGCATGACCTATGTTAAAACATTATAAGAGTCAACGCCCTTCCTACCTAGTCCTTGATCGCCGCATCAAACTCAGATCATGATTTTTAATTTAAATGTTGAATTTTATTTATTTAAATTAGATCATGATTTTTAATGCTTACAGCTTCTCAGGAGTGGCTCAGGCTATGTAAGGGAACGAATGCAATGTTTATCTGTTCCACAGAACTCACAGATGATGGTTTTGCTCAGCCATCTCCAGGTATAATGTGCTTTCATTAACTAATAAAAGGTGCATCCTAACCCTTCTCTCCCTCAAACAACCACACAAAGCAAAAAAAAAAAAACCTGAAAAAAGGAAACATCATCAAATGTCATGGATCCAAATCTCACCTGGCATGGGCCAAAACACTGATGTTGAAAGTCTGTGGAGTTGCACTGATTTATGCAAACAAAGAGCCTGGAAGCTGAACTGCTGCAGTGGCCTGCCCAGTCTCAAAATTGGTCCCTGTGATGTTCTCCAAAACTCAAGGTCCACAAGGAAACATCACAGCCAGGTCAGGCAGACACAGTTGAAGTCTGGCTGACGATAAGACAGTGAGAGGCTACCTTATAGTGTGTTTTATTTTGGGGGGAATTCTTTTTTCCTTTTTTTTTTTAATTAATCTATGCATTTAGGGATTTTGACATCTAGTGTATGGGAGGTGAGTATGTGAGTACTGTATGCAGAAGCAGAAAGGGTATATATTTTACACTTCTAGTTTAGGTGCCGAAAGTGTATGTGTGCATGTGTGAGTAAATGTATAATACACGTTACACATTTTCAAGGGAACACACAAATGTTTCTTTTTGGAAAAATGAACAGAGCACTAGCTAGTGTGGCGGGGGGGAGGCTGAAAATTCTCCCCATCCCCTTGCAAAACCAAGCGTCGTCTGTACTGCATTCTGGCAAATAATAAGCATTAATGCCCTTAAACAATGTGTGCTTGAAGAAAAAGGATGGATGGATTGAGGGAGGGGAGGTTTGTAAATATTGCCCACAAATCATTCAGTACTTCTTTCACAGTGCAGTATTAAAGCCAGACTAAATTAGCAGTCCACTTCCCCCGCTCTCCTTCCCACTCAAGTCATGTCTGTTTACCCTCAGTAATGACAAAACGTAGACAACTGTCTGCTAGGACTGTGGTGACATTGGCACACACATACCAGACAAGCAGAATGTTGTGGGAAACAGAGATTGAAGCATCTTGATATACGAGAAACAATTATCATGGGAATTGTTGTTTCTCAATGCAACAGCTATAATAAATAGTTGCCATATGCTAAGCACAGATGCCTCCTTGAAAAGCAGCCCTGTGATGGCACAGCCCATGTTCTCCGGAGTCTGGGGCTTTGATGAAATGATTGGCTTTTTGCAAGCAGAACTGCTGCCCCAAGAAAAGGTATCTCAGGCCACTGAAGAGCTTAGGGGGAAAAAAAAAAAGGCTCAGTAACAGCTTTGTGTTTTGCTGGTGGGTTTTGCAGGGGAATCTGAAGCCGATCCCTTCAGTCAGGTGAGAGAAACTGAGATGCCTCTTGGCAACAGAGATTTCACCTCCGCTTGCTTCTCAAAAAACAGATAGATGGAGAGGCACAGAAAATCTTTTTTGGGAAGAAGTACCGGTTGCCTGCTTCATGCATGTACCAGCACTGCAAGAGGATTTGGTGCACTGCAGGGGTTTCAGGCTTTGTTTGATTTCAGGACTTACGGGTGGAACGGTTCATAGATATACATGCACACACACACACACATGCACATATGCATCTATCTTCACCCATATATCACAAGATTGTTCTGTCCATCTAGACAAGAAAAAGTTATTTTTGTAGCAGGGAAAGGTAAAGAAGTAAATGGAAGACTGTGAGGTTTTTCCACCTATTTCACTAAGACATCACAGGAGGCTTGTGCTGTTCAACGTGAAAAGCAAAACAAACCAAACCAATCTAACAGGTCAAAATAAACCGGGCAGACCAACTTATACAGTATCGCGCCGAGGCTGGCAGAACTGATGCTATTTCATCACCACTCCTGGTTTTGCCTCTGCCTAGATCCCAAGTTCTTTAAAACCCTATCTTCCGTGCATTCACAAAACCCTACAGGCACTTCTCCAGCCTTTCCCCCTGCACAATGCAAAGACTGGATTGTCAAAGATACGTGCCTAAAAAGGCAAAGACAGCCCAGACCGTTAAAAGGCGGAAGGCACTTAGCTACCAGATTTCAGTGAGAGTTAGAAGGGTAGATTCTTCTGGGGAAGGGGGAGCTGGGGAGGGGGGTAAAAACCCCCAAATCTTATCTGTATCATTAGGCATCAAAAACTTAAAAAAAACCCCCTGCCTCTATTCTTTAAGGTTTTACAGCATTCAGCAGTCTCAACCTTCACACAACGCTACAAGCAACTATTAATAAGTTCTACTTCTTCACTTGCACTAAAATGGGATTACAGTCTCAGTCTGGGCATCGAGGTGTTATGGTAACAGAAACATCTGTTTAACACTCGGGACTTCGCTGCCAGCACACACGAGAACCGACGCTCCAGCAGGCTCCGCTAAGTGAGAAAACTGGGTGAAAATCTAAACCTGCCAACTGTCTCAGGGTGTGTGTGTCACTTTAAGAACATGGCAGGGCATATATTTGGAAAGCCAGCTGTAAACCCCTTAGATAGGCTTTGGGAAAAGCCACCCCATCATGCACAGCAGATGCTGGCTTCATAAATGTCACAGAAGGCAATGATGTAACCTGCTGTACTCTTTGGCTGACATAATTTATGTGTGCTATCATACAGAATGCTAATGGTTTTTAAAATACATTTTAAAAAGTGTTAACCAAATTAATAAAACATGTTCCAAAAATCTTGGCTAGTTTTTTGTTTCTCGTATGATTAACATATGACAGTGATTAACAACTAAGAGAAATTTCCAATAACTTTTCAAATTTTTCATTCATACAGTCCCTTTTAATCAGAAACTTTCTTTTATCTGAATTCAGTTGTATGCTTTGTTAAGAGCTGTAACATCAACAATACCAGGAACTTCCTTATTATTATCCTATTTATGCCAAGGATTCTGATTGCTACCCCCCACTCCCATCCCAAATTTAAAGGAAAATGGAAAACTGTTAAGGAAAATTAAACCCTGCCGAGTGGTTGCTATGCATTTTGAATAGCCCTTTTGTGCATGTATTATACATACATACATACTACACGAACCTTTTATTGGCTAAATTTGTATCTAGTGTATGTTTATTAAACAGCCAAAAAAAAGAAGCCCCTGTTAAGAGGCTGCCTGTTTTCAGCTCTTGCTGCATTTGCAACAACACTTACAAGATAGCTGAATAAAGCACAAATGCTCAAGTGTTAAAGATTCTTTTTTTAGCATATGAAGACTTTATGGCTTCACACTTGGAGTTCTTAGAAGTTCCCCTGTTTCCAGGATCTTTTTAGGCTCTTACTGAAACCTTTGAAACTAATTTTTTTTAAAGCTGGCCTATTGATNGGCCTTGCTATTAGCCTATTAAAGATATCGTACAATGATGAAAATATCAATACAGAAGCTATTTTAACTCTGTGAATTCCACAGCACCGTTTTATCCAAGGGACATAGAGACTCAGACCCCAGTGGTGCATCTGGCTGCCGACAGAGCAGCCTTTACCGTCTCTCAGAGCCGAAGAGAAGGAACGAAATTCAATACTGGCACCAGAGTCTGCTTTAATTTAGACCTAGGGTTGGAGGCATTTTGCAGTCCTTACTTAAACCGTCTCCTCCCAACATTCATACTGAAAGTAAGGGAAGCACCAAGAGGAGTAAGAACCCCTTTGGACTCGGCCTGTAGGTAACGCCGTGCAAAACAAACTGGTTGCTGAAATGCGGCTGCCCTTGGCCAGAGCGGCACAAGGAAGGAGTTGAGCCTAACAAGTGCTGCCCAACAGTGTGGGTCAGTACGTGCAGGAGGGAGCTGAAACCACGTGAGGAAGACAGAGGAGTGAAGTCCGGTAACTCCAAACTGGAATTTAGCTGCAATGCGCAAGTTGGCACTTGACAGCTGTGAAAAGTAGCGGGAGACATTCAATAAGAAGAAAGAGTCAGGTCCCTGGCTTTGCAGTTTATTTGAAGGAGAAGTTCAGGCACATCAAACAGCATTTGTGATGGACCTGAACTGTGTTTGCAGAGGGCAGGAAGCTTTCCGCCTCTTTTAGTCCATGCTCATTAAGGAGGGCAATTTCCTTCTGCTTCCTCTGGATGAGAAGGCTTATTCTGGAGACAGTTGCAAGTGAAAAATCTGACACTCAGATGAAGGGAAGGGTTAGAAAACCAGTAGCTGATGGAGTTAATGGCAAGAGGTATATGCTCCTGAGTGTTAAATCATGGTGTGTCTAAGAGGAGTGACACAAGGCGCTCTACAGAATAGACCAAGTTGAACAGAATGGCACTTATTTCCTGAGTTACGCGTTTTGCCAACCGCTTCTACCGGGACCCCTGCCCTAGCTTCCCCGCACAGATCCTCCCAGCTGAACACACTGCTGAACTGTCCACGCATCAGAGTACACTGCAGGAGCTAAGTTAAAGCTTTTAGAAAAAACGCAGCTCCAAGTTATTTCCTTATTTCTTCGTACCACCTAAGGTCAAAGTGCTTTTACAAGCACTGTTACGATACACCGCCCACGAGGAGTTCTCCAGGAATCCCCTGAGCTTGGACTCTAAACGTAAGACAGTGTCTCCACCATTCCTCAACACTGGCAATGCCAGACGTGCTTGGAGCACAGCCTGCTCCACACGTCCTCCGAGCTGCAGCAGCAGTGAGGCCAGACAGCCATCACACCCATGTCTCACCAGCCTTTGGCTGCCATGAAAGGGACAAGCACGTGTGGCACCAACATGTCCCGCTATGGTCTGAATGCCACCACAATGGAAATACTGAAGGACCGAAGGGCCAAAGACAAGTGCAGAATTGCTATGGATGTTACTCTTCACTGTTGCCATAGTGCTTCTCTACAGCCAAATAATTTGAGCATTTATTCCCTCATCTGTAAGCACTTCAGACAATCTATTTCAGGTGTTACATCTGTATTCTCTTGTGGCAGATAAGATCTTAAATATCGTTGCTCACCTTTTTGGCAGCAGTTATCTTACAGCGCTGCTCTGAACAGGGGTTATCGCAGCCATCGAGCAACACCTCCCGCTCACGTCGCTCGCTTGGCTTGCAGGGCCCGAGAGGAGGACCGTGGTTGTTTCTGACTCTCCCTTTCTTTCACCTCTGCTGCCCCAATGACGAATTTCTGATGGACAGTGCAGCCTCCGGGGAGAACGGCTCAGCCTGCTGGGCCCAGCGGCTATTGTTAACTCTGCTTTCAGACACGTCTAATTCAGGACAGACTCTTAAGCTTGTGTCTGGAGTGTCAAGAGTTCCTGTAGAGGGATCTTCATCTAATCTCCTCTGGGATAGTCTTAAGTGTCTTGTTTTCCCTTTTCCTCGCGCTTGGGCTTTGTCCCTTTCGGTTTGCATGGCAGCTAAATTCTCGAGTTGACAGCAGTTACTGAGAATCTGGAGGTAACTTCAAGTGTCTCTTTCACAGGAAGAAATTCCTCCTATTTTCCTCAGCTCTACTTTGCATAGAGTGAGTAGTTGTCTCGGCTAATTACCTTAATTGTTCTGCTCAAAGACAGATACGGTTTCTGTGTTTGACTCTTAAGTTTTCCAAGGCATAAAAAAAAAAGAAAAGGCAAGAAGAGCCAATGATTTCAAGCATGCAGTGCGTGTTTTAAATAGGACAAAACCTCCCATTTGAAGAACTGTGTCCATGTTCCTCTGTAGTAAGCTGGGAATGGACACAGGAACTTTGTACCTCGCTACATTTTCAAAGGAGATAAGCTGTTAGAAAAAGTGAGCTTCAGATCAGATTCCTAAATGTACACACATGAGCAGATAAGAAAGCTCCCAAAACGTCACGGATTCACAACCGCAATGTAGTCACTAGGAGCTGATGGAATATTACCACACAGAGGTAAAAGCCTGATGTTCAACAATAATTTTAAGCAAAGTTCACTGAAAAAAGAATGTTTGTTCAATAATTTTCTGCACGCTTGCCTATCTGCATGTATGCCTAGCTCTCTTAATGGCCTTTGACTTACATAGCCAGGTTCCATCAAGTTTGAGGGAGGTTGAAATTACACTCCAAGATACTAAATTCCTGCAAGTCTCACAAAATGGACACGTAGGTTGAAGAAGGTGGCTCTGTTTGCGCCCTTATTGACAAAAAGTCTTCAGCTGAAGCTAAACCTTACTAGGTGCACGGAATCCATAGGGCAGACATCATGTCTTAGTTATGAGGAAAAACCTCGACTAGAGCCAACACTATTAAACACCAGAGTATACAAGCACAAAGCAGAAGTCCTGCAGAGATCACGCTCCTCCAGTTCCTCTGCTCTTGCCACAGAACTCCTCATCTTAATTTTTTTAAAAAATGTCTTAGGTGGACGATTCCCAGGTTTCCCTGTCTTGGTCACTATGGGTCATTTAAAACATCCGAATAAAAACAGAAATACAAAGTATTATGTAGGCAGTCAATCTACAGTATTCATAGACAGTCTCTTACCACTTGTTCCACTTACCATCTAAATGCAGGTAATTAAAGAAAGATGAGCGGGAGAGCTGTGCTAACAGTGTTCTGCACGGGCAATTGCTTTCTGAGGGTAATATTTATTTCATTTATGGCACTACCAAATACTGCTGGCCAGGGCTGATGGGGGCATTTGCAACCACATGAAATTTAGCCAAATATGTTGTTTTGCTAAGGATGAAGTGCTTCCCAGAAACATATCTATTTCAACAGTTTTCTGGTCCAGATCCCTCTAGTCACTACTCATTACAGAGAGAGTGGAGAATGAACGGAAAGGTTTGAGTTTTCAAGGCTATATATATATGAAAATCCAGTAACAGACGAGTTATCCATCTGGTTCTGAAGGGCAGCCAGAAAAGTATTAGTAATATTGGAAATTTATGTGAGTTGAATAACACAAAGCATTGAATGAAAGCAGTTTGTTCTGAGAGGAACCCATCTTCGCATTTTTTTGCTGTCGTATCTTATCCAGATGCTGAATTCTGCCCTTTTGGTAAAATCTCACACCCTCTGCTTTGCTAAGGAAAGTGAAGGATAGCGTAAAGAATATATATCTTCCTCTTCCTATTATTGTTCAAGTGCTTGCTGAAGTGGAGATAACAGCACTTTTTCTCATAATCAATGGCACTGGGTAGTTAAGTGGTACCATTTGAAGGGGCAAATTTTGAGTTAGGATGGATTTAGCTGTATGAATCAGCAGACTTTTCATTATCTCTGTGGTTTGGCTGTTGTTATAGAACTTATCTATGTGGTTTAGCATTTTGATGACAAACTACAACTGTCAATATTGTTAGCTTTTCCAAGGTGGTCACCAAATGAAAACTGAATGCCACAATATCGGGTTTTGTTATACATATGCTCATTCTGTTTATGTTTACATGATGGTGAACTTTGCTGCTGCCCCCATACACGCCTCTTTTATTGCAGATTTGAAGTATTAGTGTTATATCAATGAAAATAAGCAGTAAAGAGAAGAGGGGTGAACATCTTTGAAACAGCACAGAAAACACACACACTTCACACAATTTCAGAAGACCACGCTCTAATCTAAAGCCACATCTAAGAACGCATTTGCAAGTACTCTTCTGAAAGCTACCTAAATCTGCAACCAGATTCTGTTTCAGGATGTTGCCAAATGCTTGAAGAAAAACGAAGCATCACATATCCAGGATTACGAGAAGTATGAATAACCACGGCCAAAAACAGGTCTTTTGGGATGTCATTGGGTCAAAGGAATAAGACAATAATGGCTGAGAAGGGAGGAACTTCTAGGAAAACAAACAGTATCCAATGTGTCTTCCACCACAAAAAAGCCCGAAACTTAAAAAACCCAGCCCCCAAAACAACCCCCCAAAATACTTGAAAAGACAAAATACTAGTAACCACCTGTAAAATGTAATATACCATATGCTGATGTGCAAGGAATATTGCAAAGAACCAGGAACCTTGCCATTTTCAACAGAGAAACTGTGGCTACAAGCGTTCATTAATTACTGGTGGTGTTGCTATTTGTTCTTTACAGCAAAAGCAGCCAAAATAACAGTGGTGAAGAATACCAGATGGATCATCCAAATTCTGAATATTCTGCAGGAAAAAACCCTTTGTCTGCCAAGTGATCTTTGCATTTATGATGAAGTGTCTTTGTTAACCCAGGTATGATAGCAACTTTTAGCTCAAAGCAATAGTGGTTCTATCGGAAAAAAAAACCCAAACGTGTAAACCAATAAATAATATTTCAACTGAGAAACAAAACCTTTGGAGCCTGAAAGACCAGGTTTGAAGGAGACACTAGGTATGTATCAGCCCGGGTGACAAAGGGAAACAGACCACGTATCCAGACAACTTGTTGATGGATATGCTTGCCAAAGATAATTTAGTGCTGAACACAGAGCTGAAAGCAACCAAGTAAAAATCAATAGGCATCCAAGCGGTGCTGCGTAGAGCAGTTTTACAGAGGACAGCAGACATCAAAGTATGCAGTGAGAGTGAGCTGTGGCCTTTTCAGCCCTCAGAACTGAATTAAGTCAAACGCACATGGCTTCTTCATACAATGCTAACAGGATAGAAGGAAGACTTAAGCCCATCAGCAAGAACAGAGCAACGGATAAACCTCTTTGACTAAGACTTAGTTTATTTAGTCAGATGGGGAAAAAAAAAAAGATCCTCCAAAGCCCCCCTGAAACCATCACTATCCCATCTGTCTGTGTTATTAACAAAGACTTGTCCAAAGGCTGAGTGGTGTTAACAAGGCATCTCTGCTCATTTGAACTATACGAAGGTGCAGAAAGTCATAAAGTTAATACATTGTTAAACATTTACCAGACAATAACAACAAAAGGTGGTGAGAAATCCAAGAGGATCCACTACCAGCATTTATTTCAAGGATACAACTGCAGGCCATGAAACCCAAATAAGAGACAAATTTTTCTCTTGTCCCATCAGCAACTGAAACCTCATCAAATTCTTGCTTAAGAGATGGTTGTGCGCGTGTGTGTAAATCGCAGAGGTAAAGCACATCACATCTCTATTCAGCTGTGATCCTCTCTGTGTTCCTAACCAGAGATGGCCCCAAGAAAACAGAACTACTCAAAGCACCATTAAAGAAAGAAGATGTGTGTTATACTGCATGCTCAAATGATGGGTAAAACCCAGCAGTAATACAGATCTTGTCTAATGCATTAGAAAGTCAGAAAACAGACACAAAACATCACTCACTGACAGTAATATAATAGCGTGCTCCCCCGGGACTGACGCATGCAGAGTACTGGGTCTTTTTGGGATGCAATGCTGTTAGTGTTTTTTCAGACAAAGGAAAACTGGGAGCCCTAGAACTCATGCAAAGAAAATGCCATTATCAATATAACTTTTCAGTGTTTGGACAGCCCTGGGAGCTTTCATCAGACTTCTTTCAGAAATCACAAGAATTCACATGCCATCTGTTTGTCCCTAAAAGTGCAACAACTGATGCCATTATCAACCCTTCTCTGCCAAAAGGGATGAAATTGACTCCAGCCAGCTTCCCCCATGCAAAGATTGCTTATTCCAGCATGAACTGCATGCAAACTATTAAGCAGGAATTTGGAGATGATTCCGGCAATGTGAACCCACTCTGCTGGATCCAACAAGTTATGGCTGGACAACTGATGCCAAAGGGAATTTGGACATTCAGTGGATGCCTGAATCATCATCACCCAAAACTGTCTTGAAGCTTATGAATTACAGATGTGCAATGTCCATTCCTGCCAAATTGATGAATGCTTATGCATTAGTAATGGATTCAAATGCAGAAAGATATGCAAGTTCCAAGCCATACCAACTGAGTGACTGATGGTGGAAAGGAACAGAGTTTGCAAGATGACTCCAGCGAAGATTTGGCAGAGAAAGATGAAAAAGAGAATAATCATGTTATCTGCAATACCATGGTCAAGAAGCGTAGTGTTATACAAGACCTGTGAAAAATATCTGACATGCTTCCACAGGGGGGATATATGTCTATTGATGGTATATTTAAACTTATCAGTTCCCTACTTGTGTTCAGAGTCTCTTTTTTACCCACAAACTATTTAATCAGATAAAATGAGGATCATCATCAAAAGCATGCTTAGCAGCACTGAACTACATCACTGAGAAAGTTATCACATCCAAACAAACTCTAGAGGTTGAAACACCTGCAAGGAGCTTCATAAGAATTTTTGACCACAGGAACCATCATCAAGAGGAATGCCTGACCTTGGCTCACCGGCTGGTGGCTGGACAAGATACTCACTTGTGCTACCATAAGATCTCCTCAAGTGGCTTCTTTTGGCAGATGATCCAGCTGCTAAAAGTGGGCAAACTGTCCTTACTAAATGGGAAAACAGACTTCAGTGGAGTCAACAAGCTAGTGCTAAGAGAAATAAAAAAGTGGTCCTGCTCTTTCTCTGCCCTGGCTGCCCAATTCTATCCTTGGTGGTACCACGTGCTATCTGCTGACACGAGGATTTGTGTAGTCATGCAGCGAACTAGACTGGGAAAAATGGGTCCAGCTACACCCCCTCCACCCCCCTACCCCAAACTCTGAAGTAGTCTGAAAAGGTTATTTCCAGCTGTCTCTGCTCCAGTTCACCATTAGGCTGCAAAAAGAAAAGCATGGTAAAAGGAAGAGAATAGTACAAGGGTGAGAACAAGCAGCCAGAACCCGAGGAAGTGTGGAACTACTGCTTTTATCAACACTGACAACTTATGCCGGCTTAAAGTATTTATCTGACTACAACCCTGGGATCTTCCAAATAGCATCTCATTTCAGTTTATATATTACCACTCCATAATCCTGTCATCACTGCCTGAAGCTGGTCAAAACACTGCAAGGCAAGAGTGCTTTTGGAAAAGAGAATTTCTTTTTCAAAAACTAAACTGAAGCCTTTCTTCAGGTGTAAAAAGGAGTGAATACCTGAAGACTACTCCCACACATTTAGATCCAGCGTGATCCCTCACCCCAAAATACATCTTGCCTCATTGCCCTTGACAAACACTACTTCCCAATTACCAAGCACCCAAAGTCTAAATCAGAGAACATCCTATTGAGAAGATGACTGAAGAGGCTGAGAAGGAAAACCCAGAATAAACTCGCAAAAGCCAAAACTGAATAAATCAATCACGCGTATTCAGAGACCATTTCACCCTCGTGCCTGATAAACCTTGCTTCAGCGCTCCTCTCCCAAGCTATGGAAGTGATAACCATTGCCCATTCCCCTCTCTTCTTGCATGCCACGCACAGTCTGTTGTCCAGGTCTGATAGCGTGCAAAACCAGTGCAGGTATCTCACCTCTGGTGGGAAAAACAAGCAGTCTTCGCACAACTCTAGATCACTTATTTCTGCTCACCAACAGTGTCAGCAACAAGTGCCAGCCTGAAAGCTTTCGGCCAGGATTTTAAAATAAGTGTTTTTCTGTCCATCAGCCCCCATCCCAGCATGCTTTGATTTTTTACATTGGTATGAAAAAAAACTTCAAACATTTATCTTATCCTTTTCATTTTGTTCGTTTTGGCTCAACTTCTTAGTTTCAATTCACCTGTTATTAAAGTGAATTGACTTTTGTAATTAAAATATTTTAAACACATTATACTAAATATTTTATTTTAAAAACTTACCATAATCTGCCATATTTTATCACAATTCAATATTGCATTTCTATGTATTTTAATATAAAAAGAGTAAAGAAACTGACATGACTGAAATAAGAATTTCATCCTTCTGAAATAAAAATATTCAATCGATCTGAAGGAATAAAAAGTGGCGTGTCTCGTCTACGACCAATATAAACACTTTTGCGTTCCACACAGATTCCGAAAATAAGGATCCATAACATTAATTTCCCCGTGTACTTCCCACCCCTGAAGTCCCTGGCTGTGGAGCAGCTGCGGTGGGTACCCCAGACCTGTGTTTGCTGACTCAGTGGCAGCGCTGGTGCTGCTGATCCTTTGGACAAAGAACGCAGCCTCCGCTGCTCTCCCTGAGCTGCAGCTCGTGAGTAACAATTTTCCTTGTACTTTTTTGTGAAATTGATTGCTGGGCCAAAGCTTTTACACTCCGCACCAGTCCCTCTGGCACCTGCACGCTCATTTACTTCACCCGAAGCCAAAGTTTCTTTGAGATCTGCGGGTTTTGCGTGTGAAACAAACGCTGGTGAACTCAGATGACGATGTTAACCTTCTCAGTGTTCGGGTGATGAAAGAGGTCTCATTTCAATCTAATGACTCAAAGCCACCTTTGCTGTAAAAACCTCCTATCCCAGGCAGCCTATAAGACTGTCTGAAAAACTCCTGGAGCTCCGACAGCCATTCTCTTTCCCTCATACCCCTCTCCAGGCACTTGCATCAGCACTGAAAATAATACCAGAAAGGACAAGAAATTCCTACTGGAGGGAGGCACGGCGCGTCCGGGAGGGAGGCAGGTAACGCAGCTCCCTCCTTCTCCCCAGCGGAGCCATCCTCCCCTCGATGGGCGCGCACGCGAAAAGGTTTTATGAAAGTGACATATGTCTAATTGGCTGAAAGGTAATATTCAAAGGCCCGCCGCTCCTCTCGGAGCTCAGGGACTGCAGCTGGCAGAGTGTTAAATCAGTTAACAGTTGGGCCCATTACGGCGCTGCACCACTGCTGCTGCTGCTGCTGTTACCGGGGCTGCTGCCCAGTTTGGCTCATTGAGCTCCCCAGTCAATGGAGAAGGCATCTCTATTGTGCACCTCAAAGCACGCTCACAGCCCCTGAAAGAGAAACAGGCCCCAAACTACTGGGGCAGATCGTATGACAGGATTACTTGCTTGTTGTTCCTCTTTCTTTCTTTTTTTCTTCTTTAAAGGACTTCTATTGGACTACAGGAAGGAATTACGTGAGGGGGAGACCATATTACATAGTGACAGCTGGAAAACTGGGGATTGCAGGCTAGTAACAGAGCTGGGTTCCTTCTGTGCCGGCTGGACACCTACCTAAGGCATCTTTTAATTAATTTGTGCGGAGAGTGATCTCCAGAACCCAGGCAGCGCAGAGCAAACCCTCGCGCAACTGATGTTCGTGGCAGCCCGCCCCCCACGCTGCGGCGAGGACAGGATTTTTTCACAAAAGCCCACGCAACGGCCCCGCTTCGCAAACCTGAGAGCACAGCAGGGCCAGCAAGGATTTATCGCTCTTACAGGATCCAGCCATCCCGATTCCGGAAACGCGTTAAAGCTGTGATTGAGCAGAGCTCTGACTGCCTAACGCCGCAGCAGAGATCAGGTTCTTGGCTGGTAAAAATCAGTATTTCTCTAATGGTGTCAACAGGCACTGACCGGCTGCAGAACTTCCCTCGCAGCCCGACAGAGCTTCCATAACTAGTTCTGATACCCCTGTCTAAGCAGCATCAAATGGGCAATTTATATCCACCCCTCCGCTTTTTGCAAGCCAAGGCTGTGTGTACCCATCTCAGAAGCCCGTGTATGTGCTTGCAATGAAACATCTGCCGTTTGCCTTCCACTGCTGTAGACAGACAGAGCACCAGGGACCTCCACCACCACTTAAGATGAGGACACTAACCGTTACATAGCTACCCATGAAGGCAGAGCAAGGGCATCACTACCTGGAATTTCAACATGATCCTTAGCTGCTACACTCTCCCAGAAATTCGCAGACATTACAAATTTCTCGTAAAGTACATGCATATGCCTCATCTCACCTTGTCAGTAGCATCTCAGCTTTGAAACTCTTTAATTTACCACTCTCACTGCTCAAGTACCACTCAGTAAAGCCACACTGTAATCCATCTCCTCCGCCACATGTAGAGACCAGTGCAACCATTTCATCTGAGTCTAAAAACCGCACAAAACATGCAGTCCTGTCCCACGTAAAAATAGCACTTTCAGCTGGGAGCTGCAAATCCTGCTGGGGGCCAGGCAGATGGTGGCTCGTGCTACCAGTTTTCCTTCACGTTTTTTGACTGAGGGAAAATCAAGCTGTCAAATCTTAAAGCAAAGTGTTAAATTCTGCATTGTTTTGATTTACAATGTATCGTGATCCAGGCCTGTAAAGCCAGCAAAACCCCCAAGCTCTATGACATTTCTTGGAGGGGAGAAAAGATTGGCCCAACTTTCATCTACGTCCTGGCACATTTGCACCATTCTGGCAACAAACAAGGACACCGAAGTGGATTTAAAAGCAGAGGGGCACCAAACAAGTTGCCACAAGAGAGGGCATAAATTTAGAGTGCTCAGGATTCATTGTGGTAATTGTGATAAACTGCAGATAAACGATTTTATCATAACCAGAATAAAGGCAAGGTAAGAGACCCGGCTTGCCACTCGACAAAAGCACGGAGCACTACCTCACACGTGCCACGGAATAAAACCCAACACTCAGGCTCTCACCACAAAGCAGATGAGGCAATGTAAATCCCCACCCTTGCTGGCCTTGCGGTAATTTGTTCATGTACTCATCCCCAGGGTGAATAAAACCAGCCTGTGGTGCCAGAACATCCTGAAATAGCAACATATGCTGAAGCTGCACATTATTATTAACACCTAGAATTATGTCAGTATGTATCATATCTTATCCTGTCCTGCCACACACGTCATGTCATCTCTGAGCACACAGCATTACTGTACTATTCAGTCATTTAATTAAAACAATAATTGATGTATAGGGTGAAAAATAAATAGCCCTTTTCCTGAAGAGTTTACAACTTTGCCTTACGAAAAGATTGCATAGATATCTGACGGGATGCGTTAAAAAATGTGAAGAGGATTTTTGCGCTAGGAACAGAAGAAAAGAGGATTTTAGAGAGGTGAGAAGTGAGGGGAGCTGGCAGAAAGGCCAGTCAGAGCGTGACTGAGCGGCCAGGCTACACGTACGATTGACAGAGGACTGTGGTAGGAGAGAGAAAGGATACACTGGAGGAGAGAAAGGCTAAAACGTTCGCTTTTGCTGTGTAGGGACTGCAAAGGGACAACGTATCTGAGAAAAGACTTTGGAAGAAGAGGAGAGAGGCAAGGCTGGACGGAAGGGAAGCGAGAGGAATGGAAGGATGATGGGAGAGTCTTTGGCCCCAAGGCTGGGGCTGGGAGATCCTGGAAGTGACTGCTGTCAACCAGGGACCAAAACCCCATGGACAGCGGGGAAAACACCGATGAATACCAACACAGCAAACGAAAGGCCAAGCCATTTCGCAGCTTCAGAGTGTTTAACACTAGCGAGCGCCCAGACTTTCTGCGTCCCAGCGGCCACCACTTTTTACCCTCCTTATCGTGGTCAGCTTCACCAACAAAGTTCATTTATCGGCCGCTGCTCTTTTCCCTTTGCATATAAGGTGGAAAGAACTACAGGACACAGTCTACTTGGCCCTCACGTCTGGTGTGCAGCCCCTGTTGGCACCAGGGCTGCGCGGGGGCTCTTGGTGTGTGATGAAGGGCAATATGGTCTAGTGATCCCAGCAGGCGAGGGCCGGGAGGTGGGCACGCCGCGCTTCTCGTGCCAGCTCTCACACTCTGCTTCTTCCCTCTTTAAAATGGGGATACCACCTGCCAGCCCCACAGGCTTGTCACGAGGATTGATTAACGTGAGTAGACATTTTTAAGAGAGGGGGAAAGCTCACCAGACAGAGCCGCAAAAAGGCTGCGTGCGGGCAAACGGTTTTATTGTCACTGCTACGGCTTAACATCGCGCTCGCTCCACAAACTGAGGCCCACACCGTAAAGGAATGGTTACATTTGCATTCCGTTGTGTCTGAAAGATTTGTGGCTGTCAGGCACAGCTACAACCCGCAGCAATTACAGAACCAGTGACTTTCAACCAAGGGGAAAGTCGCTCATCTCTTGCCTTTTGCTTGGCTGCAAAAATCCCTCCACAGCCTCGCACACCTTCGGGGCTATAGGTGTTTCTGTGCTCTGCCAGTGGCAAGTTCTCCTTCCCACACGAACTTTCTGACCACCCCCAAAACGTGCTCCCCGTGACTCTGGGCTCCCACCGGAGAGCGTGCCTGCCCTTACGTCCCAGCCTGCAATGCCAACGCTTTATCAGGGGCACGTTGGCTGTGCTGCAGCCTTTCGCATTTGCCCTAAAAACCCGTAACTTGAATTTTGACTGCGCATCCACCCCCCCTCCCCCGCAAAGTCGAGGGAAAAGGCAGGGATGGGGTAAACCCGTAGCACGGCGGGGCTGCCATTCCAGAGCACAGATAAAAGTGAAACCTGAGCGGAAAATGTTTGCGGTGCCACTGGCAATCAAGGGCCGGGTTGTCCCAGCAACGGGAACACTTCATCAGCTCAGCTAACAGATGGTCAGTGAGCAACAGGCAGCATATGTTCCAATAAGCACTGACATCAGCACAGATGGAGGGTGGGCAGGAGGCTGGCCCTGAAACATAACCTGACATTTCCTTCTCATTTGGTGCTGCATTGTTATAACTCACACAGGAAGATTAGCAGGGAAAAGTGAATAGCATTAGGGAATCTGCTCAGGAACCGATTACTAACACTTCACTGCAGTTTTAGATTTTTACTTAACCAGAGTGCAACATTGTTAACAACATTCAGGGGCAGAAAAGGAAAATGCAGTGGGTTTTAACGACGGGGCTTTATTTTCATCACAGGCAGGTTTTCCCAAGAACACTAATTAACAGATTGCCACCTTCTAGGACTCTAGATCTCCAGTTCCACTGATTTCTACAGCTTTTTCTTTTACTCCTTCCATCCCTCCTCCGACAGAATGCACCCAAATACCCCACAGGATTAAATAAAGCCCCACAACACATTGTCACCAAGGGTATAACTTTCCTCAGCCCGCAAATAAACTTTAACGGTTGCTACAAAAGACAGAAAAACAGCCACAGAAGGAAAAAAAAATTATCAAGCATATATCCCTGCTGACGAGTACTCAATAGCAACTAGGAATCAAAGGAGACGATAGTCCTTGGAAATCAACAACAGATTGATCTGAGACACAGGGAATCAGTATGCAAACAGGTTACACACAAGTTGTATATTTATAGACTTGCATTGAGGGTAACGGGACAGCACGCCGGACGGCTCCAAAGTGCCTCTTTGTGACAGACAGCGAGGTGTCCAGTAGATACATCCAAATGATGTAAGCGTACAGCTGTATCACAGGCAGATATTAAAGAAATGCGACATGTGCAGCAACAACTTTCTGTTTCCTCGTGAGACACCTTTAGAAGCCTTTTCCCCTGCTAACGCGTGGGAAAGTTTAGCAGGCACCTCCCTTCAATGCTAATGGGACTTGTATGTACATCCATCTCTTGTGTCAGCAGAAGAACAGACCCTCCAGTGAAGCCAGTCTACGGTCCTGGGGGACTGCCAAGCTGTTCTGGGGATGGCAAACCCCTGCATCTCTGTTCCTTGTGCCTTTCTTTGGAGAGCATGAATTTGATCAGAGATTTGCAGTCTGGATAACCCCGTGTACACTGCCCTATTTATTCACAGTTTCCTCTCTGAAGGTTTACCCAGATACTGTGCAGTCCTATAGCCCATTCACATAAAGATCTCCTGCCGTTCCTCAAGCCATAATCTCTCTGAGGGGCAAATATCGTCAGCCCTCTTTTAGCTAACAGCAGCACAGGGAGTCAATTGCCCATATTTTCAAGTGTCTTCTAGTTTTGCACACCTCGGTATCTGGTCGCAGCATTACAGAGTTATTAGGGGTAATATTCCACACATTTAGTGGCCACCCACTACAGCAATCAATGTGCAATGGATCTAAGCTTCATAGAGACTTCTAGAGATGGCAGGCTGTGATCCAGCAGATGACAATGGGTGGCACAAGACATTGATATGTCTTGACCAAGGTCATAGAGTACGTAAATGACAGGTCTAGGAAGGAGCAGGGGAATTAATCAGGTTTCCTAACTCTGTCCCATATCCTACTGATTAGACAGAATCCTCTTACGGGAGACCAAATTAGATACTCATCAACTCTGAAAACCTGTGTTCAATGAGAACTCCCTAATGAAGGATGTATGCCGACAACCAAACAGACAATCACACACAAACTGCAGATTTCTGCATGAGTAGCAAGGCGTCCCAAGCACGTGCTCTTGTTGCTGACTTCCAGACACAAGCAGCGTAACTCCAGTAAAGCCATTTAAGAACACTCTTAACCTGAAAAGACTGAGTAGCTGAGCCGTTTCTGATTCGTTTCAAGCACCAGGATGCCAGGCTGCTGAGAGGTGCCCATTTTTCTGCTCTGGGCTGCTTTATGCCATCAATGACTTTTAGCCTATCTGCAAGACAACCTGCAAGTCTGGGATTGTCCTGTCAGAAGCTCACCTCCTTCAGTGTCATTTCGGGGATGCTTTTCCAGTCACAGGGGATGTTTTTTTCCTTTCCTCCACCAGACATAAGCAAAGTTTGTGCATACTTACAAGTTTGGTGCAGCTTCACTGTCCCCATTACACCAGAGACACTTGGTTCTTTGGCAAATCTTCACCGAGGTTAAAGCAGCACAGGTCCTTTGTGGCCAAGGTTCTTCTGGAACCTGGAAGTTGAAGATGGTCAAAGATACACAAAGTCAAAATGAAAAATCCAAAGCATGTGTTTTAAGTGCAGCGATAACGCTGACTGTTTACTGCATGGTGAGCACATATGACCAGTGTCTGCCATTTGGAATGACATTTAACAAATGAAGACTTTGAGGATCCAAAAGGATTGGTCTGGTTTTGTATAATATGCTCTTTATCAGAAAAAATATCTTCTGTATCTCTATTTGCACTATGTATGCTCCAAAATATGAGGCAAGTAGGGTATTGGGATTAGTTATCCAACAAGACAGGCACTGAGCATGCCATTTCTCCCTGTGTATATATCTGTATGAGACAGGGTCTGGACAGAGATAATTTCTCTGGTAAAATTGGCAGCCTAAGGCTGTTAACATCGCTTAGATCTTCAGAAGATTCCTGCCTCCATGTACATCTGTTAAAGAATTAACCTGGCCAAGGAACCTGAGCACTCCCTTCCAGTAATTCCCTCAGTTCTCTGGAGCAGTATGGGTAAGGGCTTGGACAGATGGCTAACCTGAGCGAGAAACAGAAAGAGAGGAGATTGCTTCCAGCTCTCCTTTACTCTCCAACTTCATGATCCTCAGAACAAGAAGCATCTTCGTGTTTTGGGACCAGCACTGTTCAATATCTTCATCAATGACATAGACAGTGGGATCGAGTGCACCCTCAGCAAGTTTTCAGATGACACCAAGCTGAGTGGTGTGGTAGACACATCGGAGGGATGGGATGCCATCCAGAGGGACTTGGACAGGCTTGAGAAGGGGGTCCGTGTAAATCTCATGAGGTTGAACAAGGCCAAGTGCAGGGTCCTACAGCTGGGTCAGCACAACCCCCAGCATCAATACAGGCTGGGGAATAAGAGATTGAGAGCAGTCCTGAGGAGAAGGACTTGAGGGTGTTGGTGGATGAGAAGCTCAAAGTGACCCAGCAATGTGTGCTTGCAGCACAGAAAGCCAACAGCATCCTGGGCTGCATCAAAAGAAGTGTGGCCAGCAGGTCGAGGGAGGTGATTCTGCCCCTCTACTCCACTCTGGTGAGACTCCAGCTCTGGAGCCCTCAGCACAGGAAGGACATGGACCTGCTGGAGCGTGTCCAGAGGAGGGCCATGAAGAAGATCAGAGGGCTGGAACACCTCTCTTATGAAGACAGGCTGAGAGAGTTGGGGTTGTTCAGCCTGGAGAAGAGAAAGCTCCAGGGAGTCCTTATTGCAGTCTTCCAGTACTTAAAGGGGGTCTACAGGAAAGATGGGGACAAACTTTATAGTAGGGCCTGTTGCGATAGGACAAGGGGTAATGGCTTTAAACTAAAAGAGGGAAGATTTAGACTAGATATAAGGAAGAAATTCTTTACTGTGAGGGTGGTTAAACACTGGAACAGGTTGTCCAGACAGTTGGTAGATGCCCCATCCTTGGAAACATTTAAGGTCAGGTTAGACGGAGCTCTGAGCAACCTGATCTAGTTGAAGATGTCCCGGCTCATTGCAGAGGGGGTTGAACTAGATGACCTTTAAGGGTCCCATCCAACCCAAACTATTCTATGTTTATTGAAATAAAGGTTATTCCTTTCTCCTGTTCACTGCCTTCACTCTGATTCACTGCAGCCACTATTCATAATGTAAGGCACCCACTTGCTAAAGATTAATATCTATCGCTGGTGACACTAAACTGGGTGGTGAGATGGACACATCAGAAGGGAGAGCCATCTTACAGAAAGACTTGGAGAGGCTGGAAGAGTGGGCGAGCAAAACCACTATGGAGTTTAACAAAGACAAGAGCAAAGTCCTGCACCTGGGAGGACAAAATTGA
This sequence comes from Anarhynchus alexandrinus, assembly GCA_008711295.1. NCBI lineage: Eukaryota > Metazoa > Chordata > Aves > Charadriiformes > Charadriidae > Anarhynchus > Anarhynchus alexandrinus. Next base: position 3,260,608 of record VUYV01000068.1, read on the forward strand.
AGAGCCCAGTACAGGCCAGAAGCTCTGTGGCTGGGGAGCAGCCTTGATGAAAGGGGCCTGAGGTCCTGGTGTACAACAAGCTGAACATAAGTCAGCAGTGCTGCTGCTGCTGCTGCAGCAACAAAACCAAACTGGATCTCGGGCTGCAGTAGCAGAGGCGTTACTATCAGAGACAGAGACACAATCACCCCACTCAGCGCTTGCCAGGCCACACCTGGTGTATTGTGTCCAGTTCTGGTCCCCATAATTCAAGAAAGACGCAGACAGACTGGAGAGGGTCCAAAGGAGGTCCACAAAGATGATCAATGGGCTGGATAATCTGCCTTGTGAGGAAAGACTGAAGGATTTAAGGTCTTTTCTCCCTGGAGAAAAGAAGGCTCAGAGGGGACCTCATCACAGTATCCCAGTACTTAAAGGGCAGCTACAAAGTGGACAGAGGCTCTCTCTTCACATGGAGAAGAGAAGGGGCAAAGGGTACAATTTGCACTGGGAGAGGTTTCATCTCGATATAAGAAATAAATTCTTTACAGTGAGGACAATCATTCACTGGAACAACCTCCCCAGGGATGTGGTAAAATCCTCATCACTGGAGGTTTTCATGATGTGGTTGGACAGGGTGCTAGATAATCCCATCTAGGCTCCCTTTCCCACGAAAGGTTGGATGAGATGATCTTTGGAGATCTTTTCCAATCTAGGCTGTTCTATGATTCTGTATCTCCCGCTGCTTAAAAAAAAAAAATATAAAGGTTTACAAAAAGCTTTTGGGAAGAGAGTCTGGGTTCAACTCAATGTGGAGCAAGTCCTTCCACTAAAGAGAAGGTCCTGTGTTCCCTCACCTGCTCCCAGCTACCAGTTTCGGCCCCTTCTTTGTGCTGACATTACCTTTTGTGCAGCCACAGCAGACGGATCGAGTAACTGATCAAAACCTAGTATTTATTTTTAGTTCCTTAAGCAGGTTAGCTTTCCGTCAAGCCAACTCCCTGACTTTGTAAACAAGCCATGAGCAAAGCGAGTCTGCGGACGCCACTTTTCAATTTGCTATAAAGCAGTCCACTGGAAATTTTCAGGACAGACAACAGTAATATCAGTTGATTTCAACTTCCGTGGACACGCAGCCACAAAGGTGTCCAAGAATTAAGTGGCAGACACTGGGCAATGTGGGTCTTGTCTTGAATTTTACCCATTGAAGCCGCAAAGTACTAGCACGGGCAGGACCTACAGCCAATGCGCTATACCTACAAGTAAAATCTCTGTCAGGGCAGAGAAACGAAACCAGGGCATTAAAAATCAGTTCACTGTGAGCTTCCGGAACAGTTGCCTTTGGGACATGGAGAGCAGGAGCCATAAAATACAAGAAGAATCCTCACTAATAGCAGATCCTGTGAAAGAGCAAACGGCGTAGCTGCTTTGCCTAACGTCCCCATCAACACGAGGGCTTCGGGGACACGTTGAAGCGGCGCAAATAGAGAGACCGCAGCAAAATTTGCTCTGAGGGAGCACAAACAGAGCAGCTCTAAGGCGGCTCACGCAATGTTCGGAGCATATTTGTGCAGGGACTGGCAGTGTTTTACAAGCAATTGCAGGTGCCTGATCTTCACGCTAGCAACCGCTTCTTTTTGTCTGTACTGTAGCCAGGACTTGTGAGCCTGAGAGAGATTGAATGCTTTGTAATGAAGGTATATTGTAACATTTCTCTCCAGGTGGCACTTTGTTAACAACAATTAGATCCTGATTGATCTTTGAAGGGCTAATTCTTATGTGGTTTGCAAGGGTCCTACAAGGAGCAAGTGTTGAGTGGGGGCACTTTAAAAGTATTAGTGAGGAAAAAAAGAAGAATAGTGCCATAAGAAATTTGCAATACAATGCCCAAGCCTCCTTTGCACCCCATAGTAATTTGTTCTTATTCCTGTTATTATCCCCTCGGGCACTAATGGTCACTTTATTAATTAGTTGAAAATTGCATTCTAGGTCAAATGGCAGCTTTTTTCCCTCCCATTGTTGCAAATTGCTAGTGGTATGGCCCAGTAAATGGCAGTGTTACTGCAAAATGGGAAAGATCCTTTGCTTTTCAAGATAAAGCCCACGGACCAGCTGCACTTTCCATGACATTTCTAAGCAGAGCATTTCCCCAGGCCTGCTTTTAAGCAGTTAGAAATTAAACAGAACTCACTGTCATTGTTAAGATTTCTAATCATAGGCTGTTACTGTATTTGCTCTCGCTCTCCTCTCCCTCCCCCCCCCCCATTTTAATTCTAGCCCAGCCTGTTTTCTAAGGTGCACCTCTGCAGCGCTCAGCCCCATTTTTCAGGAAAGTAGGCAGTGTGTTTAGGTGCCTTCGTTTCTGGTGCTCTAATGGAAATACTTTAGAGACATCTGCTTTAGCAGAAGAGGACAGATCCTTGGCAATTTCTGAGAAATAAGGTCCCGTCTGTGGCATCTGAAGTTAGAGACTCGAAAATTACCAATCGCTCTTGAAAACATTTGCTGGCTACTGAATGTAGAAATAGAGCAAACCACAGTCTCAGAAAACAAAATGGGAAATTACAGATTTCGTGAAAGTTTTTCATAAAGAAAACTCCTGCTGAGGACAATAGATGTTTAGCCTTTAAACCAGAGGATCAGCCCACCAGAAGTGAACATCAAAGCAGTCTATTTTCCATTAACTACTTTCTGCAGCCTACTGTGCTGGATGCAATCTGTCACACGAGTTTGTAGTCCAGCAGTCAGGAAAGCTACCAGAAGTCAGGAGGCCTGGGCTAATTTCCCAGCACTGTCAGCCTAATGCATCTAAAAGGGGGCAGTTAATCTGAAGGCTGTTGCACAAGCCATCTAGGACAAAACACAGCCCTTAATTTCTATTTTTCAAGCAATTCTGGCTTCATATCTTCTTAATCTTCTTCTGTAAAGTTACCTTTAAACTGATTTATCTCTTCCTCTGCCCCAATTTAAAACCAACAGAATCCAGGGGGGAAAAAAAGCTCCCTCCAGCCCTTCAGAGATTTAACTGAACTCACAAAAAGAGTAAGGAAAATTTTTATATGGGAGAAAAATGCTGCAGAGTCTCTTACAGAAAATTCACACATGCTACACTCACGTACCTAGAAATACAACTGTTTTGGGGTTGAAACTATTCCCTCTTGAGGGACAGATCCTATCAAGCACATGGAAAGGCAAATGAATCTTATCCTCCAGCAGGCCGGACACTCACCCTCTCAAAACCTAAACGCTGTGGGCTGGAAGCAGCTGTAGCCCCCAGCGAGCATTACACAGGGCAGTTAAGAGCCCCTTGAATCACTGCACTCCTGGAGCAGAAGCAACAGAAGAGAAGCTCCCCCTTTCCCCCCCCCTCTCCCATCCTAATTTCTAAAACAACAAGCTATCAGCCTCGCTAGGTTGGGCTCTCTACAGACAGATGGGGGCGTTTATCAGGGAGGGGGATGGTGGATTGATTAAGCAATAACACATTAGTGTAAACAAATGCACAACCACACATTTGGGGTTTCTTTCCTACTCCCAACAAGTAAGTGTTAGGACACACAAACTGGCTCCTATTAGCACTTAATACTTTTTTTCTTTGATGCTATTTTTTAATTTGCTTGCAGCAAGAGTTTCTCACAGCCCTATTTGTTGCCAAGAATTAATCTAGTCATCGCTAATGCAAAGAAGTAAAAGTCCATTCTCAGAGTAAAAGGAGGATGAATTTGCAGGTTATTAATTACTTCTTTTGTTCAACCACTTCAGGAAATCATTCAAAATGTAAAGCATAATCCACAACCACTACCTAGGCTTGCAGAGGGGACATAAAAAGTTGCAAAATGAGCCCAGATATGCAGAGAGTCAATTAAAAAAATATAACTAGATTAGGTGTATTGCAACCATGATGGAAGTACAGTACGCCCTAGGTTTCTGAATTGTTCTTAAAAACTAGAACTTTTGGTCTAGCTGCACGACCCACCCTCTTAATGCTCCGTGCTGCCGTGCATCAACTGTAGAGCTGCTCTCCTTCTTTTGTCTGGAAATGAAACGTCGTGAGGGGATTTTTTTAAACCTCTCCTATTTGCTCCTTTGCGGAGTCTCCTCTCTGCACAGGGAAGGCAGAGTAGGAATTAAATCACACCTATGAAATGAAGGCTTTGTTAAAGAGAGAAGTATTGCAATTTGCCCAAAGATGGTTAAGATTCTGAGTCAGCCCTACCAGCATATTTAAATACGGTGATCTTTCATATGCGTATCACATAACAAGAGGTCTGGCTTTATCACCAGCGTGCCTCAAACCTGGATAAACCTTACTCAGATTGAAAACCCTCCAGCAGAACATAGATCAGAAGGGCTAAAGGATCTGATGGGTAATTAAACCAGAGGACAAAGATGATTATCAAACAGCACCACATTATACATTTACATCCCTTTAGATGAGCTGCATCATCATCACAAATGAAAATTAAAGTATTCTCAGAAAGTAAATACAGAGCCTGCTGAGCCTCTGCTATTAACAAACAAACAAACCCTTGACTAAATTGAAGCTGGATCTGATAAAGCTAAATCCTGACTTAAATTTTCAAAATGCCATAAATGACAGGAAAGTTTCTCATCACTTTTCTCAAAATTATGACTGCTTTCACTGAACAATGACTTTTTGAACTACCTACAGCATATTTAGAAATGACATCTGAGATCATAACAGCTCCTACAGTACAGTACATTTTTGCTTTTTAATAAGAGTCCAAAGGCCAGCTGCATACTTGGCTACCTAATTTTTGGGATAGGGGGCACCATTCTCTATTAAAAAGCCTGCAGTTATCTAGCATTTTCAGACAGCTTATTCCCAGGATTGGTTTCTGTGCCTAGTATTTCTTGTGTCTTCTGGCATGAAAAAGAGAAGATTAATGCATTTGAAATATCAACATGTTTCATATAAAAATTCATGTCTAGATTAAGGATATTAACATTGAATATATCCCTTTTTATCTATGTGACCACTACTAATAATATCTCATTAAATAAGTGATCTGATGACTAACTGTGGGAGAATAAAAAGAACCAACACAAAGATAAATGCCTTAAAATATTAAATGTTGTATGCATCCCTTGTATTCTGTCTCTTTCTTGCTTCCTAGACTGTGTAATTTTCAGATTTGTGATTGTATCAGATCAGCAAATCTGCTCCTTCATCTCTGAAGGACTGGTAAGCAGTAATTGCAAATATAATCAATAAGGAGAGGAGAGTCATTTGGTGAAACACAATTTTGATGTCAAATATGAACAGCCAGGGCGGAATGCAACACTCTGTGACTGAAATTCTGCAGTCAGAACGGTTCTTCGGCCCCAGTTAAATGTCTGTCTCCCTATTTGTAGTATATAGAGATATGGGAGACAGAACTTGGAATTACTACAGCTGAAGTCCTGATTTCAAGCGTGTTGGAGAGTTTTCAGTTATGCACTACCATAACTCCTACTCATGCGATGAGCAGCACTCAATACAAGATCAGGGCCAGTCCTTGGTTTTGATTCCTCACCTGAACAAACAAATATTCAAAACGGTAGGGTTGGGGGTTTTTTTTTAATACAATAAAGGTATATTTACCCAGTTGGCACGAGCAAAGCCAAACATTAGTCCTTAGTTTTGTAGCAGGATTAAATAACGCATGTAGGCTGGTGAGTACTCAGCCAGAATACCCTGCCAGCTGCCTCTTCTATGGACAACTCTTCAACTCATCACGTGCTGTCTCAACTACAGAGCCCTAAGAGAAATACATACTTCCAGGTAAAAAATCCTAGCCAAGACACTGTAGGTTAAACTTAACACCTAATGCCTTACCTAGGACTTCAAAAGCAGTGCAAGCCAGCAGAGCTCTAGGAGTAATAGTTGCAAGAACATACTCTCTAACAAATGAGCTTCCGTGTTCTGAACCAGCTTCACGTTTGTGGTGCGTAACGTTGAAACACAGCGTACTCAGTAGCTTGATTATGGATGAGCAAGGTCTGGATGTCAGCTGCAAGGTCTAGGAAGGCAGCGAGTGTAAGCTTCTAACCATATAGAGATACAAAACGACATTTTACTTGCTGTAGCTCTTTTCAGTTTTTCAGCAGCAAGTAACCCCACAGGCCATATCTATTGTTTTGACACCGTCTAATTACTATGGTAGCCACAGCCAAACTTTCTGACCACCTGTGCTGTCTGGGCCTTAAAGCCCACTGTGATGGAGCAGCAAGGGTGGGCTGCTCCACAAGAGAAAGCAAGCCAGCAGCTGCCAGTGATGGCACAGGTCGGGCAGTGACCTCACTGGTGAGCACGGTGCAGTCCCACAGCACCTGAACAACAGCAGAGCAGGTCTGATGATGGTAACCAGGTTCACACAACACTCCTGTGATCACTGGACAAGTCCATGGTGATGAGGCACATCCCAGGTCAAACCAGGAATTCAAAGGAGCAAGCCAAGGGCAGAATCAGCAAAGTGCCAGGCTCAGCACAGGCCTATCTGCAAAGGAGATTAGGCAAGGACCTGAGCTTGAAGGTATCTCATAAGCCAAGGAGCAGGAGCCTCCCATGAGACTTTTCACAGCTCTCTCACACGGGTCTTTCTCCCACACCAGTTGGATCAAAGGTCATCCAGCCGCAGGCGGCCAAACCCCTTGGGGGCCACGAGAGCCTGGTAGAGCTTTGAGGTTGCAGACAGCCATGTGGCTGTCAGGCACCTCTGCACCTGAGACACTAGGAAACGCCGGAGTTGTATACTCGCCCTCATTGCGCTCTGTCCTGAGCAGCCCCAGCCAGTCTGAATGACCTACATTCAGAAGCAACCTTACCAGGACATCAAAACGTATCTAACAGGGCAGCCTCACCACACTCACAAAACGCCGTGGTATCCCTGCATGCTCAAGCACAATACGCCTACGTGGCACAAACAAGCCAAGGTTTCTGCTTATTTACTGGGCTGACCATGCTTCTGTATCACCAAAAGATACTCTCTAAGAAGGCTCTGCATCACAGAGGAGTCTCCCATCAGCCTTCCCAGGGAAGGAGCATATACTAGCCCACCTCCCAGCTTCGTTGACAAGAAGGGGTCAATGTTTAAACATGAACAAGTAAACTTTTGATTCTCCCCAACATTTAATTAAAGACCACTTTTGCAAAATAATACGTGTTTGATTATCCTTACAACTTTGCCCGACAGCATGGCACAAGATTTGTAGAGCTTTAGCACTGCTGTTCCCCGCCCCCCCTCCCCTTAATGCAGCACTTGCTAAGGCAGCAAAGCAATTAAAACCGTAGTTTCCTGTTTTATAGAACAGGCATAATCTATATCTTTTGATACTTACAGAACCACAGTCACCATAAGATTAGCTCAGAGTTCCAGTGTTTTCTGCAGCCAAGATTCAGATTCCCAGTGTGATGATGTCACAGATGAGCAAAGTAATGTAAGATGAAGGACACAGATAAAAAGAGGAAAGTTGACAAATGTCTTCCTGTCAGTCACTCTTTCTCTCACCATGACCATGTCACTATTTCTGTTGAGTCACAGGTGACTGAGTGAGTGATGTTAATGAAAGTTCCCCACATCGCCTTCCAGAAGGGGAATAAAGCAAACTAATAAATAAATCCACGATTTCAGTGAACGTTTGATGAAAGGCAGCTACCCAGTTCACAGGCTAGAGAAGACGGTATGCGATATAGCCAAACAAGAAATAGGAATGCTTTTCTTCACAAACATAGGTTCCTTCACTTCAAACCCACACGTCTCTTTTTCCTCTGACCTGTACCCATTCAAAGTAACCCTGTAGTTCACATATTAAGGAAACCCTACTAGACTGGAATCTTTAAGGTCATGTTCTTGTATATGATTTCCTTTCACAGCCCCTAAGCTTTATGGTACTCTGACCAATTTAAAGTTCAGTGAGACAGGAAAGTAGCACCTCTGTGTTTCAATTTCATGCTTCTGCTTTCAGTCTATGATTCCTGGTTGGAAAAAAAAAATCTTTTGGCTTGGAAATAATAATAAGCAGCTTCTGGTTATGGTCTAACATTAGCAGGAAAAAAAAACCTCACAGAGAAGCTAACAGTTCTTCAGTAGTCAGGGTAATTATTACCAACAATTCATAACACACCACAACTAGCACAGCAAAACTCCCACTCTAACTGTATTTAACTTTGTTTATTGAGGCCAACAGAAATCTTTTCTCATATCAAAGCCTGAAGGGAGAATTACCAACAAATTCTGGCACACAGTTACATTCTTTTCAAATACACTATTATACATCACGAGATTCCTGAAACTAGAGAACTTTCCATAAAACTCAGACCACATTATTCCAAAAGTTGGGGGGGAGGAAAAAAAAATGGTAGTACAATTACAATCGGTGAGAAATCAATAGAAAAAGGAAGCAGGAATGCCCCTATCATGACAGGATCCCTGCAACGCAAATCAGACAGTGTTGTGTAAAAATTGTGTCTGTTCAGACTTTTAACAGCTAGAATCCTGTATTGCTGCCAATTTATTTGTTTAGCTGGACTGTTGCTATATGCAGAGTATGAAGGAATATATTTATTGGGTTACAAAGAGAAAAATACACGCAAGGAGATTATAGTATTGAGTTATGTATGTGTGGCAATACTATTCACTTTGACATAACTTGTATACTAAATAGGAACTAAGTTCCACTGACAGTTGCCTCAAAGGAGTCACCTGCACAAGGCCTAAGAAACAACATTAATTGAACAATAATGGACTAAAACCAACAGAGTTTAAATCGGTAATCATTGCACCTTAAAGATACGTGTAAGCTGTACAATAGCTACACTATGTCTTCTGAAAATAGATTTCAAAATTGGAGCTAAATTTTCTCTTTGGAATATAAAAATAATGCTTCTTCCTCATGCTAAACACCTCTAAAGACATTTAATTTCAAGTGTACTTATGTACTATTCTAAAAATACACATATCCCCAAAGTAGCAATAAAGTCTGTGTGATGAGTAATAGACCAGTGAAAATTAACACAGGAGACAGCAGATTGCCCTACCTGTACTCTGTCCACTTACTTAGATCTCTTGGGATTACCTTATCAGTATAAAGTGAAATCACGGTGCCATTAATGTCAGCAAAAGATGCACCAATGATGTCAACAGGGAAAAAATTTTACCCTGTGTGCTTCGAACAACTGCCACTTAGGAAAAAAAAATTAAAAAAGAATGCATTCCAAATGTCTGATAGTTTCCCCTTGATTTAGAATTTCCTCCATAATTATACTGACCAGAGGCTCACACTCACACCTTTACATTGAGGCTAAAGACAGATGTAAGGTCTGGCATAAACCTTAAATATTTCATAAATGATTCACTACATACGGAGGAGAATTCTAGGTATTCCAGAAGAGCTGCATGCGATGCAGCTCTGAAAGGCCCCAAAATAACAGGCCACTAAAGCTGTAGCAGTTTTGTACATAGAAACTAATTTTATAACTCTCTGGAATGTTTTAGCTACCCTTTTCTCATTCTCTGACATCGAGGAACGATGAATGTAAGCCATATGATGGAAAAGTAACATTTTTTAACCAAGATATCGTTGTAAACACTTTAGAAGTACCCTTTTTTGTCTGAGACTGGGCACTTTCAGCCTCATATAGCATAAAGGTTTAACAGAAGAGACATAATAGTTTTGATGACAGAACCAGATGAATTAAATATATTTTTGCAGCCAGATTCTTCAACACCTTGGACTGGCCTCTACCTTTTAGACATAATTTGTAATGATCATTTTTCATAACTGTGTCAACAAGGTTTTGTAAAGTGCTCCAAAAAAATATTACCTGGAACCCAAATTATATAACAGTTGTTTCACAACATTCTATGATTTACTTCTCTAAGCTATAGGCTAGGAGAAAACCACATAACAAAATAAAATGAAACTAAAAATGAGGCATGATAAATTTCTGACGAGAGCCTTCCCACTCCATTCGTGAAATACTGATGAAGCTTTTATGATCTTCAGCATACAGCATTTCATAAAAATGTATCTTGTTCTCATGTCCATTTTCATCTACTTCCAGTAATGAGTAGGGTCACGTGGATGATCTAAAAGACAAACAGTTGTGAGGAGACAAATAAGACACACGAACATCAACACTGAAACAATTTTAGAAGTTACGGCCTGTCGCAGGGTAAGATTTTGTGATCTGTATTTCAAAGGTGATTAAACTACCATAATGATGCATTCTGCGTTTAGTGATCTATGTATTAATTATCCAGATCAGCACTTATGTTTTGAACCTTAAGTTCTGCAAGAATTAAGTTTTATAGTGTCTGCTACTCTCTGTTTGTATGGGTCATGAGATAGTTTTCAGATATAAAAACAATTTTCCAATGCTTATAAAAATAAATAATCCTGGCAGTAATACAATAAGAATCCTAAGACTGAGATACAGTTTCTGTATCAGTAAAATCTAGAATGATGATTATGAGAACTAGACTAACAAGATACTAATCAATATTATTGAAAACAAAAGAAAAATAATCCAAAAAAGTGGACTTTCCAACAGGATAAACATTGAGGCCACAGTTTTCTGCATAAATCAAAAGTTTTGTCCATGTGCAACACCACTGACTTCGCTGTTTGGAATAGTCATCATCCTCAGCAACCAAACATGCTCGTATGAAAATCTGCAAACTCTATGTCCTGGTTTGAGGTAAAACAGGACCAATTTTGTTTAGTAACTTTGCTTCTTAGCTGGGCCTTTTCTAACTACTGAAATTGGCAGCATATTTTGCAGATGCTGTTTGCTCTCAGAGTGATAAGACCTATGTTTATAGTTGATGCCCAGGCATGGTATTTCAAAACTTGCTCTTAATGTTTTGCCTCTATCTTTGGATATCCTCTTTTTCTGCTGCTCAGTCTTTTTTGAGAGCAGAACAGGCACCAGGCTTTCATTCTTCTTTCGTCATATACCTCATGTATGAGCGGAAGAGAGGTTACTATATAACTTAATGTACTGAAAATGCTGAAATACAAAACTAAAGATACTGTGATTCCAAAGCATATAAACAGATGAAAACCCATCAGTTCCATAAACATTCACTTCAGTCAACCCAATTCTAAGACTGCTAGAAACTTAAGAAAAGCATGAAATTGTTGAAGATTACATAGATGGAAACAGTTTTCAATTAGGTTGAGATGCAGATCAGCAAAGAGATAACCACAGTTCTAAGTGTGTCATCCACTTTCTATGTGACATAAGTGCTGTTCACACTTTTTTCCTCTGGTTCAGTTTTTACACTTCATGATTTAAAATGGGATTTCTGCATAACTGCCTATTTTTTCACGCCTGAAGACAGTAATTAAGTAAAGTATCTCTGATTATTTTTAACTGAATGGGTATGCAAATGGAAGACATAAGAAAGTTGCTGTAATCTCAAAAACAGTTTCTTAAGTAATGACTTGAAGAGGGGCTTTTGTGGTACCAGTTTACCAATATATGATCCTATGGTGCTGTTAAAAATTGCACGTGCTCTCTTATTTTACATTTCTTTAGTATTACTTACATTAACTCTAATTAAAATAATTTAATTTTATAATTAAATACATCACTGAAAGTTATTCACAAAATGAAATATATTATTTTTTAAGAAACAATTACGAAGATAAGTGTTTAAATTACAATTCTGGACAGGAAAAAATACTTAGTTCTCATAAATATTATTTATTACAGAAGTAAAGCACGACAAGACTCAGATTCTTTCTCTCTGCAGCAATGATGTGGGTTTACTCCACACAGTCAGCTGAGATAAAAAAGTTGCTTAATTAGAAGTGCCAAAAGTAATAGCAATTTTTGGCTCTTGAAAGAAAGCGCTGCATTTTACAGGAAGGACAGTTTGTTTCACTGGCAGACGATGTTTACATCAGTGATGTCATGTTTCAAACTTTTCAACAGGTTTCAGTAACAATGGTATAACCCTTAAAATAAAGATATAATCCACAATTAAGACACAAATCACAATTCAACATGGATATACCACATTATTCATAGTGAGCAAACTCTTGTAATACACACAACTATAACAAAAATATGCAAAACTTATAGTTTAAGTCTTAAAACTCATAGTCAGGAATACCTAACTATGTTGTAAAAACACTTTAAACACTGACAGTGTAAAAACACTGTCAAAGGGACAAAACAATGTAGCTATACTGTGCTGTGCTTCAGCTGGTATCTTTAACTTAAGTTTTAGTGATTCCGGTCTCATAGCAAGCTTAGACCTAACATGACAAGTGATTAACAGGCTGAATACCCTCAGCTTCGAGTGATTTCTTCCGCAGTCACATTTTATTCTGTAAAGTTCATACAGTCACAGCTACTCTGTAAAGTTCATAAAAAGAGGCTCTCATAGACAAAAATTATCTCAATGGTAACTATCCCATCATCTCAGTTTCCTACCTGTATAGATGTAGTCTTTACCAAGGAGGAAGGTGGAATCTTCTCCTCCGATCTGGATGTCCCGATCTATATTCTCTACCTGGAGGGAGCAGCAGAGGAATTAAATACTTGTAATTAACATTAAAGCAGGAAAACAAGGGCTTATTCAGATAGTCTGCAAGAGAAAATACATTTGTATGTGTCATGAAAAAGTAACATTTCTGTCTCCAGTTGATCTATAGCGTTTTGAGATGTTGAAGGATAAAGTCCACGGTGGCATTGCTCTTCTTAAAGCTCTTGGGCCACTGTAACTTTTAAATGTAGTCCAATTAATGTGCTAGGCTAGTGAATCATACAAGTCATACATTCTGGTTAGTAAATCAGACTGTGTGAATTCAGGAAAGGAAAATAAACTATTTAGAACCAGACATAAACTATATTAACAAACATTTTCATACTGCTTTAAGTGTGTCTGTGTGCAATACTGCTTTAGTTCTAGATTCCTATAAGCAAAGTACTACTCAAACTGTAAATGCAACCTTTTTTTCAGCACCGAAGTTCCACCAAGTCCCACCTACATTACAGTTCTATCAAAATCCTATTAATCAGAAACATGTTTGAACACAGAGTATGCAACACGAGCGTAGAAGCCTTTATTAAATACCTAGCAAATGAAAACTTGCTACAAACTCAGATCCTTCAGTATAATTGTATTCAGCTACATGGTTTACAGTGTGCTAAGACTGAAGTGAATGTACCTTTTTGATGCAATTACATTCCATGAAGAAATGAGACTCTGGGTAATTCCCTTTTGTCTTGGACAAAAGAGTTTCTCGAGTGAGATATACCTCCAACAATTCTATTTTTTCCATGTCTTTCTTTGAAACTCATCTTTCCTTTCCCCTGAAAAACCGCTTTCAATTTTCCAAAAAAACTTTTCTCCAAGACCTTGCTTTTAAAGAAAAATAAACACTTTTGAAAAAGTGGCATTTTCTAATTTAAATTAGTTAAAAAACAAATGCTGCCTATTTTCCTTTTACTCTTCCAATGGAGAGATGGAATTAAAACAAGGCAAAGGTGGATGGAAACAAAGAAAGCAAAATTATTTTTTTGGAGAGAACATAATTTTCTTAGGCAGAATGTAGTTGACTCCCAAATCCAACAACTTCTAAATGCGAGTATGAAATTGTCAAAACTCTTCACTATTTCCCCATCTCACTGTTTATGATTCTGGTGGTAGATGACTGGTAGCTGAAATTACCATCTATTACTTCTAGCTCTCTGACAGCTCTTACTCATTATGTCCTCATACCTCCCCTGGGTCCATTATACAGAGAGTTCTGGTGTCTACCTTATCACTGGCAGAAATTATATATCCTCGCCAATACCTTTTGCTATTTCTAATGTATTAGGCTATTCTTGATTTCAACCACTCATGTAGCTGTTACAACCAGTCCCATAGACACTCTCTTCCCTATATTCTTCCCTTATCTTCAGCTCAATATTCAGACAGGTTTTCAAATACTAGTATGAGAACCATTGTCCAAATCACTGAAATGTTAAAATACACCTATAGGAGTATATAAGTCAATGCATAGATAAGGTTAGACTTACTTTTTTTATTTTCTTTTTTTGCCATCTTTCATACATTGATTTAGAACTAGGTGGTAATTTGTATGCTATGACAAACAATCCCAGTATTTATCAGCTGGACTGCTGAATAGAGTGACAAAGACACAAGATGCTCAATAGTGATTTCCATAGTTCTTAGTGCTCAATTTATTTTTAGTTATTTGTAGAATGAGGTAACAATGTGATTCAAAACAACGTATTAGTGGCCTTAACTGCTAATTAATGAAGTTTTATCTACCAGTAGGCTATATGGCATGTGGTGTGGTCCTTCAGCCATGAACCTAGAATCTGGAAAATCATGCTTTATTACAGACATCTATGCGACCTCAGGCAAGGCTTTTAAACTCAAAGCACACAGATTACAAAATGCTGCAATGCAAAGTTTTATATCTCAATAACAAAAGCCCAACCTTAGCTTTAAATTAGATACCTAAAATCTGTTTAACAAGCATCAGAATGGACAGACACTCAGAATGGGATACACAAAAGTCAGTGTGCTAAATAGGAAGTCTTCTAAATTAACAAACAAGAAACACTAATGAAAAATCTACCTCCCTGTGAGGCTCAGCTGTCCTGCTCTGAGTTACATGGATGCACTCCCAATTGGGATGCACAGCCAAGAAATTTATGAAGAGAACTTAAATAAATAAAATCAAAACAAAACAACACAACTCCCCCCTCCCCCCCAAAAAAAAACCCAAACCCACAGCTGAATTCCCTTCTCTCAAAATACAGCTAGAGGATGAGACATTAATTACAACAGATCAGTGGTTACTATTCACCATAAAATGAGGGATGCCTAAGTTCAATTTTTGTTCTGCCTGAGGGGATTCAAACCATCATCTCAGAGAAATACCAGTGCTTCTAAGGTTTATGCTTTCTGGGTGGTGGCACTCTTTCCTCCACAGGCTGCATAATGAAGCAACCCAAATACCTGTCTTAATATTAGCAAAATTAGGGAAAAGAAACTTTGTCAAAATGAGTCATCCTGTCAGATCAGTTTAAAAGGAGGTCTACAACATTGCACGGCTCTTTGATAAGGATGGATATATTTTCCCAATAAATCTATTTTCCTTATAACAGAGACAATTTAACTGCACTTATGGGATCATGTTTTAAAAGCGCCCTGAGGGTAGTAAACAGGGCTCGTGTAGAAGAAACCAAGAGGTTTTAATAATGCTACTGAAACACATCTATAACACAGTTCAGCACAGTTACTGAGGAACATACTTTGTGGAATACATCTAGTCATAAGATCTCTGGAGTTGGTCAGAGATGACCTGACCCCTGAATAGCAGGTTTCTAGAGATGGTCACAATGACCAGATTTGGTTCTGCTCACAGTCAGTATACACACTCTATATTTTAGCTTTACATTTTGCATACACGATCAAAGAATCTTATCTGTGAATCAAATGAAAGTATCTCACTCCCAAGCATAGAACAGTGGCAGCTGAAACACATTAAAGACTTTCCTGTATTTATTTATTATTTATCCTCCCTAATCACATCATCAATCTTCTTTGAAAACCTCACCTGGAAACACAGAAATTTAGGCTCTGGAGACTTAATAAAGTAATTGATCTTTCTTAGACACTTCTCTTCCTTTTCCTTATTTTCTTTAACTTATGTGAGTATGTTTTAACTCATAATAACGAGGAAGTAAAACTGAATTATGTTAGCTCAACAGTGATATCCACAGTGACGCTTCATTGAAATGTCTGTTCTATTCAAGAAGTGAGATTGGTGAATTACTTAAGATTAACGCCAAGACAAGCTAGAACTTGCATTTGTATTACTTAGGCAATGATCTGGTAGCTGAGACCCTGATCTAGAAAACCACTTAAGAATGTCTTTAACTTGATTCATACGCTCAAGTGTTTTGTTGAAGTATGAACTAAGATCTGCAGCTAAAGACTTCAGACAGACATTTCTGTGCAGCTGTGCCAATTCATTTTAGAACTATTACAATTTTAAACACACTTCAGCTGAGACCAAGCATGGAAAGTTTAAATATCACATGAAAGCTTTGTCCCAGAACACTGTGAGTAAAAGATGACTCCAGATTATAATGCTACACTCTACTTCACCTTGCAGAGTTGGATTTTGCTAATGGTAGTTGCTAACGCAACCAGAACTGACACAAGTTTTTTTACTGACTGCTGTGGTCACGGGGTAACTGCCTACATACAAACACAAACTGCATTTAGACCTGGAGCTCTTATACTGTTGATAGAGACGATTCCAAATACACACATGTGCGCATTTTACCTTGTGGTTGAGGACTTCTCCATAGGAACCCCCTCATCTGGTTATGATATGGAGGAACAAAAGAACTTCTGTGTGATTGCTGGAACCTGGGATTAAATTGTCTTTGTTGCATTCCTGAAAAACAGTATTTACTAAGCAACTCTGACTGTATATAAGATTAAGTGAAGAAAAAGAGAGACAGCGTATTCTTTTTTGGGAAACGACATTTCTTAGTTTTATGCCAAACTACTTATGCACAATTATGATTTTTGCAAACTAAAGTCAGCCTAATAAGCATGGTTCTTGTCCTCATTTCCATCTATGCACATCATGATTACAAGCTGTTAACATGAGTATTTAGAAAACAGATCAAAATTTTATGATACAGATTTGGAGACTGCAGTCATTAAAACAAAACAGAAATCTCTGTCCAAATTGGAATCACAAATCATCATTAAAATGGTTAAGTACAGCTCTCAAGCAATAGCAGATGCTAACAAGGTCTGGTATCATAAATCACCAACAGATACCCTTAGTTTTGAATGTCCAGAACCAATATGGTGTTGTAACACATCAGAAATACTGTTGTCACATAATGCAAAGTACTGAACTAGCAGAAAATAATTTTGCCTGTTGTAATTTGCTCAAGGAATTTTGAAGGGGTAATTTTTATCCTCACGGACATTATAACTGATCAAGTATTAAGCAGGCAATAAACATAATACCAGCATATAATACCACTGAGATTCAGTGTGAATTATTTCAAAGCCTCAAAAGCCTCAACATTCAGGCTGATCTGGGAATGGTGCTGAAAACCTTTTAGATTTTTTTTTCCCCAATAGTCAGGTGGATCAGGCGGGGAAAACCAATGTCTTTAGTAAACCGAGCCATAAAGTTGGGGAAAAAAAGCGCAAGGTCTTAGGCAAAAAAAAGCCGTTCTTCAGGCTGCCCGAAACCTTTCTTATATTTTGAACTATATCAGCCAGTCCAATAAGGAGTATTCTCTCTTCAATGCCTCACTCAGGCCTTCAACTATCAAAGTTAAAATAGGTTCCCCGAGGGAAAGGAAGAAAAACTCTGAGTCATCTAATCCCTCCTATAAAAATAACTTTAGTCACTGAGTAAATAGCAGTGATGTTTCTGTCAGTGAATGTATTTTATTTACTGCGTAGATATCACTAACTACATAGCTAGACGGAAATATTATTTTAGCTGAACTTAGGTAATCAAATTCACATGAATTCCTAAACACAGGAAATATTTTCTTAGATCTCTCCTTTGGTTTCTTGGAGAAAGACCTTACAATTTACTTAGCTTGATGGGCTGCCTATATAAATGTCGCTGCTGTTGAAGGATAATAGAGCTTATCAATCCATTGACTTCACTGAGAAAATTAACACAATGCCAACCTGTGATAAATCCATTCCCTCTTGGTCTGCTCTGTATTGTTCTCTTCTTCGCCATGCAAGCCTGGCAAATGAAAGACTTCAGATTGTGGAAGGGTGCATACAAAGACTCCTGCAGACAATAGGGTTAAAAATCAATGACTGTTCTGCTTTTCTCTTTTCAGGTGTAGCACAAATCAACCATATATACAACAACGAAAAAAAATTTCTTAGCCCACGCTCATACATATAGGAAGGTGATAGATCTGGTTCGCATTTTTTCAGGAAACAAGGTTCAAACATTTCATGTTAAAAGTGGGTCCTTGGAAGGATTGGAGTAGGGGTGCAGAGGGAATGTTTTCCCCTTTCTCAGTGAAGTTTATTTTTCTTCTCTGCTGACATCTGTAAATCACTTGCTTTTCCTATTCTATTACCTTGCACCTGTAGATATACTTAACTAGATGTCTATCAGCAATACCTCAGGCAGAGACGGTTAAAGCCTCCAGATGAGGACTGATGAACTCATGGAAGTCACACCAGTGAAAATCAAAGTACCTTAGTCTCATATATTAGTAACAAAACTTAACACAATAGTAATACATCATCCCCCACTGCTGACAGATAAAATATAGCCAAGTCTAAAGAGAAACGGGGAATTAAATAAAAATGTTTACCTTGTGGTGTGATGAAAAGTTCTACTGTCAAAAGGACAAGATGAAGCTATTTTAAGGCGCAATATTAAGAGATGTGATATATCCTTAGCTTTCACAGATTAAAGCGAGCTTTGAAGAAGTGTCAGATCTTAGAATCTTTTTCTTTTTTATTGATTTGTGCTGGGCATATGGGCAGTAGTACACATTAAAAAGAACTATCAAAAGACGGATTTTAGAGCAATAGCATCATTTGTGATTTTCATAAAACTGAACCGATTTCTACAGCGTCCTTTTTCTAACCACCAAGGCAGAGGGGGAGCAGGAAGGAGGGGGGAGGATTACAGGACAAGGTGAAAATCCAATAGAAGGCAAGATTGCAGCAACTAGAGAGGCTTCTTAAATTAGAGGTAGAATCTGAATCCCTGAACCCTCCTGCGAAGTTTCCTAGCACATTTTTTGAGTTAACAAAACTCTTTATAGAGCCTTAAGCAAAACCCACAGATTTTTTTTTCCCACACAAACGGAGTCTGTGAAGAACACTAACGGGAAAAACCTTTCATTGTATTCTTGGGAGAATAAATTCAGAATGTGTTCATGAAGGTTGGATGAAAGGCACAATCAGAAAAGGACAAAACATATCATTTATGCTGACCCCATTAGGTAATTTGGTTTTAATTAAAAAAAATTGATCATGAACATTCTCATTAGTGAGAAGCACAATAAAAAGGCTAATAAAGTGATAATATCATTGCCTCACTGCTTTATGAGACTATTATATCCAATTTTCTGTGTGGATAAACAAACTAATATGATTACTGTTATGAAAAACAGACAACTAGCATAATTTGAACTTAGAATATTTTTTAAAAAGCAAGATGGCTCTATTTTTGATTCTTATCAGAAGATTTCCATTTTTTATCTTTAACAGCTGTGAGGCTACAAAGAGCTGAGCTACACAAAAACTTGCCCACAAATATATCAACTACATTTAATTGATACATCTTCTTCTTCTTTTGGTACAAGAATCTGTGGGAAGCAAACCCTAAAATGTTCAAAATTTCTGGTATACATGTAAATATTTAACCAAGATTGTATTTCTACTGTAATTTTCAGAAAGCTATTAATTGTATTTAAGCCCATCATAATCAAAACAATGCTGATTCTGAGATCTCCTGAACTCCCTGAAGTAATGTAACTGTCCAGATCATAGAGAAGGGACCTCAGGAGTTAGGAGACAAGCGTCGAACATCAAAAGGAGTAACCTTTTCCTACTACTTATCTTTTCTATAACAAAACATCCCATCTAGAATAACTTTTTTTCTGAATACAATGCTGTTGCTATTATCAGATTAGATTTGTGGTGCTCAAGGGTAGATTGTTAACAAACAAGTGCTGAAAGATCTTGGCTTCCAGCTGTACATTAAGCTCTGCCAGGAACTAAATACCAGTTTTATTTATTAAGGTTGAACTTATAATAATAGGAAAAAACAATCACATATGCTTGTTGCCTTGCCAGTGTCCTCAGCTAAACTGGCATCTCTTGGCAATTTTCCCAAAAACAGATTCTTGCCTCAAACTGATAAGCTGGAAAGTTATTTTATTAGTCTGGGAGCTCTCTCTGCCACATATGTACCATAAAACCGTACCTAAAAAAGAAAAATATATTTGAACTACTCGAAAAATTCACAGGGCTAGACTATTTTTCCCCACAACAGAACAGTTCATCTGGGGTTTGGTTAAACTAGAGCATCAGGCTTTTAAAAACCCTAACCTAGATATTTTAGTTGATCAAGCAAATTTCCAACTGTGTTCTAGGGATCTAAGCATCTTCCTTCATCTGGTTTCTAAGACAGGTTAAAAGATAACTTCAACCTGACCACATCAAGATTTTCAAGTGTTAGCTAAAACATACTACCTAACACATTTAAAAATACCTCTCAGACAATATAAATTTTGTATAGATTACATATTGTAAAAGTTATTCACTAACCCGAATTCTACGCAAATGGAAAAGTATCAGTTTCACATAGATTTGTATAGTTTTATTTTGTTCCATTTATTCTTTAGACCCTCTATTGTTCTGCAAAAGCCCTACATGAAAAACTGGATGAACCAACAGCCCAATCCATAATCTACTGAAATCAACGGAGCAATTAATGGGAACCACAGGATTTGGATAGAGACTATAGTCCTAATCATATGATTAATTCCATATGGAAAAGATTACCATCCTCCTCCATGCTGAAAGCACATACATTCCACCCACCCACAAGCGTTCCACTCATCACTGCAGATCAGGATGGTATGTAATTGGAATTAGAAAAGAAAACTAATTATACAACAACTAATATTGAATGCATGAGATTAAAATAATTCAAAACCGAAAACATTTTTCTCTGTAATCACTTTTATTTATTTTAACCTCAAGCGATATATGTAACAGCAGGTAAAAACATTTCAAAGGTAAAATTTTCAAGAGTAATTAAACAATACAGGATTTTCAGTTCCACATTGAAAAGAGATGCATTAATTTAAGGTCTTAAGAGCTATCTCCACAGATGAGTACAGACCTACCTAAGCATCTCTCCACATATTCTGTGCTGGTGGGGCACAAGCCAGGTCTGGTCTGAGGCTTCACTGGTGCGTTAGTACAGCCTTGCACCCAGTCTAGCAGACCCTACCTCTGAGCCTGGACATGATGCCGCCCTAATGCACCAGACATGGCCTGTACCCACCAAGACTCTGCTGATAGCTCCCCGCCATTAACTGGGCAGACATGTTTTGAGTCATACTGTTTTTTTGGTGACATAGCATGCAAATTGTACAAATTCCCACCTTCTGAACAGTGGGATTGAGAGCTAAATAAGTACTTAAAGGCACAGGAAGGTAACTGGTGAGATTCTAAAAAAACACCGAGATATATCCCTTCCTCTTATTTCCTGTTCCTCTTTGAATTCACTAGACCTTCATCTCCAACTTTAGGTTCCTTAATATTTTTAAAACTATCACTCTGAAACACTTTAAAAATTATGCCCAGTACACTTATTTAAAGACATTCTTAATATTTCACCTAAAATCTTACAGGAAAAAGATCTCATTAATATCTTAGTACTAGAAAACCATTACAGGTATTTTCATTTTTTGAAACTGACAACCATTTTGACACTTCCTTATATTATTTACTGAGTAGTGGAAACAAAAATAAAGGTAAAATTATAGCTTCCTTCATAGTCTCAGTATTTCTGCCTTCTCAGTGTTTTTTGGTGGAGAGGATGAAAAAGGAATAAGGAAGAGAGGAAAAATACAAAGAAAGAGGACCAGTGTAAACATGAATATTAAAAAGAACCAAACAAACACGGCCAGCTACAATTCACAAAGAATACAGAACTGTCTAAGAGGACGTGATTACTCACATTGCCTTCCAAAAGTTCTTCCAAAGAGCAACCTCGGTGCGACTGCTGGTATTTTTCTTGAAAAAGTTTCCCATCAAACACTTCCCAAGGCATCAAATCATCCATTCTGAATGGAAAGCCACAGGCACTATTTGCCATGAGCAAAGTCGTAAGGCCACGAACAAACACAGCACCAAGATGTACAGCTCTGGAGTCCACTTGCGCAAGCTGTTAACATTAAAAAAAAAAAAAAGTAGGCCTCACAAATCAGGGAATATAAGCCACCTTTCCATCACATATAACCATGCGAACAGCAGAGCAAATGACAAGCAGTCCCAAAGTTGTGACAATGATGGTCTCTATTGCGTAGTAGAATTCATCAAAGGATTCCATATCTATCTTTATTCAATAAAGTGAAATAAGTGAAGTTCATTTAAACAAATACAGCATCTCACTCAAGTTTTTAAGACAGATAAACTCAAAATGAAAATGTAAAGACAAAATAAATGGCTATTCTCCATAGTATTTCTCAAATATTAGCAGTTCCCCAGAAAAATATCTGTTAGTGGAATGCAAGACATGAACTGAGAGTATAAAATGATACGTACAGTGATTCATTGACCTTCCACAGTTTGGTCAACTAGGAAATGTTACAGCACTTAGAGATCATTTGAATTGTAAGATTTGACAAAACAAAGTGTATTGTGCCCAGACTTTTATTTTAAACACTCTGAAATTTCCTCTGACTGTAGTCTGAAAGTCAAATTATTTCACTTCAATATGGATGTCTCCAGAAGAAATACTGGAATGGTATGACAACATCCAGAAAATGCAAAATGAGAAACTCAACAAGACAATTGAAACTCATGGCCAAAATAAACTTGATGGGTGAATTTAACATCCTGCTGTGGCAGAGCATAGCAAACTATAAAAGCTTTGACTCCAACATGGGGAAAACTGTGATTTTAAGTATTGTGTAAACAGTACAAAGCTCCTCAGTAGGGAATGCCTCTTCCACAGTCAGCACCGAAGCAGCCTGTCAGGATCAGGAGGGATTCATAACAATGCAGCCATCAGTACTGTAATCTGTGGCAGCTGTTGTACCCTTACAGTACAGTTTTCCTTACAGTCTAAGTTATACCAGGAATGGAATTGCATCTGAAATAGTCCAGAACAGAAAGGACAAAAATGTGGCTCAAATTTGATTTAGCCCTAGCTCCTGGAGAGCTGTAAATTGTTTGTTTGAAATGCAATGGAAAGGGTTAGCCCATTATTACTAACAATAATAACATGTTACATCTTGAAAGATTCCCAAAGACTTAAAGGTATGAACATACAGCATCAGTGCCCTATTTAAAAAAATGACAAGTAATAGCAGACAACATGAAATTTTGTACTGATGGATCAGAACTTTTACCCCGCTAAGGTCCACATAACAAAATCAGAAAACCTTTGCTAGCAACACAGAGCTACAAAACTTCTTCCAAAAAAGACAAACACAATAAATCATTTGGAGAATATAGCTAGAACCTAATCAAGGACTTAGGTTTTCCGTATTATTATGCAATGAGCTGAAGTCTGTTGTATAATCTGACTACATGAAACTGGCTTCTGTGATAGGGTTCCCCCTAACCAGAGGCAAGGGGCAGTAGGGTTCTGTTAAGCCGACTTGAAGATATGAGGTGTACTTCCACAGACTGTTTTTACTACAGTGTAAAAGCAAAAGAGGACCTCGAGATGATGATGCAGGCAAAAGATACGAGGCAGGGTGGGCCAGAGCACTCTTGGAAGATCTGCCTCTAGTGATTCCTAGAAAGGCATCAAGCTGGCCACCAGGGCACTGACCCACTGACACTCAGTACTTTAAATTCACCCAATCCAGACAACTGAAGACAATCACTGACATCCTGACAAATGCAGGCAACACAAGTTAATTTGAGCAGTCATTTAGAAAATGAAAGACCTATCCTTTTCTGACTGTGACACTCATACTTGAGTAAGGGAGACCTTCTTCTCCCCTCCCTTTAAAATAAAAGTATTTTCAGTATGGGATCAGGCTATTGAGTTTCAGTTACTGTCTCCAGATGTAAACTATCATTTTGCCAGCTGAGATGCATAACTACATGTGCACTCATAACTCTCTTCCTCTGGCAAGTAATGCAGGTTTTTGCAAACCACTTAACAACGCTGAAAGGTACTTGAAAGAGGAATGCGGTTTAAGTGAACCAGCATTATTTGTACTAAAGTAGAGTGTAACAGTGCACACAGCCAGTTATCATGTTTCTCATATTGCACTAACCAGATTGCTTCTGATCACCTGATCAAATCTCAAGACCCGCTAAGGAAATGAGTCCACAACATCAAAAGCTTTAAAATGGAATCTGCTTGGTTAGTGATCGCAAAGGAACAATTTGTACTTCTGCTCAAAAAGAGTAAGAACTGCTGGGCATCTNTTATGCACCCTGGTCTCACTCTCAGTGCAGCAATAAATTGAACTTTGAATAACTTCAATAAAATACTTTAGAGCACTTTGACAAGCACTAAATGTAGGTAAAGTTTTCTTCTTAAGCTATACGGAAAAGGGACAGGTCAAGCTACAATTAGCAGTAGAGTCCAAGAGTGACAGTAGCACACCAACCAGCTGAATCCAACTTGGCCAAATTTATATCAATTTGATTTATACTACAAATAGTCTCTTTATTATAGATCAGCACAAAACCAGACTTAAATTCCCTGTCATACAAATCAGTATATTCTGTCACTGAACTATCAGTAAGTACTGATAATGTCAAAAGATTTAATTGCTGAAAACAAAGATTCATTAAGAATAACGAAAACAAATATTTAACCTGCTGAAAAGAAAATAGTAAATGCTGGCATCTGCAGCAAGCAATTTCCATCTTCTAATTTAATGGCTGTGAACTATATGACTATTAATTCATACCTTTTTGTCATTTATTGACAAAGACACTTTTAGTGTCCTTTTTAATCCCACTGGTACCAAGGATGTAAACCAGCTGTTAGAAAAGATTACTAATACTATATATGGAAGCTAGATGCCATCTGGGCCATAAATCTTAAAATAAAGCTTTTATATCTTTATTTTATTCTGAAAACTCTAAGCATATACCCAACACAAATATGTGATTAACCCAACTTCCTTCAGTGACGTTATTCAAGTTAGTGCAAAACAAATGCATACATATTTGCAGAACAACTGTCTAAATGAGAATTTGAAAAATTTTGCTTTTGATGGTGACGCACAAAATAGTAAAATATAGAGGAGGACTTTGAGTACTGTCTCAAGCTGGAGATCAGTGTTGTACCATCATTGATGGTAATTGTTACTTCTGCCTAAGTGAGTATGAAGCCTGAGCCACCAATACAACCCTAGCTGTGCTCTTTTCAAATCCACCGGAGACATACTGGTTAAAAAGATAAAATAATATTGCTGGTGACAGGTTTTACGGGTAGAAGACTTCGCTACCTAGGGATATCAATCTAGAACTTTCCTAAAGCACTAAAGTATCAGGGGGTGGATATCAGGTAAGGCTTGGTTTTTTTAATGGAAATCAATATTGGCAAGAACTATCAACAGGGATTTCTTTATTTTAATAAAACAGGAAATATATTCACTAAAGGGTAGTTTCTATTTTCCATGTCTGGCAATGAAAACCAAAGAAAATGAAAGCACAGTGAGTCTATAACAATAAGCCTGTGCACATGGCAAACCACAGACTTGCTTTGCCATGGGAATGCTCACAACTGCTTGGTGTCTGCAATGCAAAGACATCACGAGGAGAAGTGGAAAATTCCAAAAGAAAAGGAGGCTGGCTTCCAGGGCATTACACCCTAGAGATTAGTTCTTATTGGAAATTGTGTCTGTTCTTTTTACTATTTTTATAAACTCAGGACCCCAGCGAATCATGTGAGATATACCCCTGTGATCTCGCTGCTGCTACTCCTACCACCAGCTGATGACATTTGTGCGAGAGAGACAGGGAGTGCGTGAGAACTGCTCCTCCTGCACCAGCTGCCTGCGCTGTGCCCCTGCTGCTGCTTCTACCACCAGCAGCTCCCCACCCACTCAGCCTTTGGGGGAAAAGATTACTTTTCCCATTTGTTAACATTAACTGAGGACTGAGAAGAGAACTCAAAGTTCACAGTCCTCTAGTATCATTGCAGCAGAGGTTACTGATATTGTGCTTAGAAGGCCTGAGCGGAACTGGGTAAGCTCACTTGAAAAGAGCGAGAGAAGTGCTACAGCACCAACATCACTAATGTATCTTGGTTTTTTCTAACAATTTGAGAAATGTCTTTGCTAGAAGAGTCGTCATCATAGACTTATATCATGCCTTTTTCTGCTCTAGAAACACAGAGCTTTAGCCTGTGGACCACAAGTGCAGGCTGATCTCTGTGCTTGTGTGCATCCTCATTGACTATGAGAAGAGGCTTTGCAAGAACCCAAGTGTTCGCTAATAGGAGCGGTTCGCAAATCTAAAACCTGGAGACTGTATATCCTGCTGAAGAGTTTTTACTTACAGGAAGAAAAATACATGGATCTTGTAAATGAAATGCAAATTTCCAGTTCAAATTAGATCTACTACTACTAATAATAATTATAATAAAAATAATCAGGATATAAAAACATTTTTATATTTTAAGGAAATACTACTGGTCCTCGGAGTCTTCTTTGTGGATTAACAAGTGATTTTTTGATAGAGGTGTAAACTTTATCCTATGCACTTTGAAAGCTGCACAACCTATTTTCAGGAACATACTAAAAAACCCCGCAGCTGCTTCATCCTTACAACAGAATTTACTCTCTAAACTCCATAGAAGATGAATAGGTTCTACTGCACTTGAAATGTGAGGGCAAGTATCTGAACATGCCAGATCTCAGCAGACACAAATGAAGGCCAGAAGTGTACCCACTGGCAAAGCCACCTCACTATCTTCATTTCTAGAACCCAAGGAGAAAGGTAAAGATATGACACTAATTTTACAGTTCTTTACTTGCACTACTTAACACATCGTCTGTATCTCAATGCACTAAATACTACATTTGTTTTAAGAACTGGTTCCTTTAGGAGGATTTTCAACAACATTCCGGGGACACACTTTTTCAATGCAAAAAATTGATATTAGTATAACCTATTTAGGTTAAAGTTGTTCTTATGCATTTAATTTTTTCCTAATCTGTTGTCTGCTTCCTGTGGTTGAGCTGAATACAGAAGATATGGCTATGGCTAACATTTTGAAATACAATTTAAAAAGAAATAACTTAAAAATTACATAAGGCATTTTTCCCCACCCCACCCCCCCTCAAAAGAACATACCTGTTTCTGTTATAAAAAGGAAAACACAACACTCAAGGACAGGTTAGCATTTGCTAATTTCTAGTTAAAATTAATCTATTGAAGAACAATAATTAAAAATCAATTATATGTGACCCAAGCAATAAACCGCTGGAATTCAAGAGACGGTGATCAAAATCTGAATACTTTCCTAGTTTAACCGGTTCTTTTTAGATCCATTTGAACTCAGTCAGTGTATTATCAGTATACTTCTTACATTACCTCCCCCAAACCCACCTGTATCTTAAATGAGCAGACATTTAACCATAGGCAATTTATGCTTGAGCAATAAAGGCAGCAGGTAGATCCTATCTCAGGAACTTGTCATTAAACCAGTAAAGCTTAGCTTTGCCTAGGAAAGGTAAGGCACATTGTGTTCCAAACATAAAGAGATGAACTGTCAACTGATCACAACTTCACTGAAGTTAAATTCTCTGCAATGGAAAGTATCACTAAACAAATTCTTTCAACCAAAAGACAGAGTCCTTTCTTGAATTCCAGATCTTCCTGCCTTCAGCCATTAGTATAAATTCCTAGTGTGAGTTGTCAAAAGATGCTAAAACCCCTGTGCACTGGAGCTACATGCTCTGTTCTTGAGCAAAGATAACCTAAACTGGTGCAATGGTGGCAAATTTAAGGAGTGGTATCCAAAAGAGATGGGCTGGTGAAACTGAACGTTTACTTGGCATCAGCCAGCTTTAAGCAATAGGCTGCTGGGAGCATAGTACATCACCAGCTTCCTTGACCTGTCAAATTGGGCGGGGAGAGGAGCAGCAGTATTTTGAAAACACGACTAAGGTTTATTCTGATAAAAGATTACGGCTTAAATTAAGCTCTTCCTGCTTAAAAAAGGTGTGTGCAAAGGAAAATGGGGATTGAAAAGAGACCTTATGAGGGCATTTGCTGCAACAGAAACTCGAAAAACCAGTTTTTAAACACTTCTAAGCCTTCACAGTAAATATTTAGCAGTAAACAACCCTATTGCTTAGAGTTTACTGTTGAGTAAAGTTTATTTACTGGGTTTTAATCAGGAGTTTGATGTAAAATGATACCTCTCTGTGGAAGAACACCATTATTTACATTAAGCCAAAACCTTCAATGAAGTCAATTTAAAAAAAGCTTCAAAATTGCTTTTATCTTTAAGCACCCTACAAAATAATAACAGAAAAGTACTACTGCTAACCAATCTGCAACCAGGCAAAAATCTCCTCCAGTTCTAAAGATTGCTTCTCATTTCTTGTTTAATTTTAAAAAATATTGGCCTTTACCAGAGCTCTTAATCATATCTACAAGAAATCCCAGCATAAATGACATTTGTGTGATGATGAATATCACCAGTTAAAAAGTTTAGCCTCTTCAGCTTATTTGTGCACAGTTATGTAATACACAGCACACTAGCACCTGCAAAAACGATTAAAATAACATTACTTTTCTTATTTTAGCCACAACTGCTTGACTCTGATCTAAATGATTACTGGGCTAATGACAGTCCATAATACATGTGAATTTACAGAACATTCCCATAAATTTTGAGTTATAGTCATCGGGCTAACCATCTGATTGTAGCCCAGCCAGCAGCCACATCCTTTCTATTAAACTGAATGGATTCATTAGGTTTTTAATTTTTACTGTCTTAAATATATGCTTGTGTTTCTGGTGACATACATATCTTTGAACCTCCTCACCTTTCTCTCATATAGATAATATTGGATTTATTTGGTAGCAAAATGTATTTTCTTTGTTTCAGACTCTGAAAGCTCTTATGATCACATTTTCTTTCCTTTTTTTTTTTTCTATATATTACTTAAATGTTGTGGAATTATGAGAAGGGAAAGCTCCCATGGTAGCTCCATCTGCCTTGCAACTAATAAAGTTTGTGCCTGATGGGGGACAAATTGCTGACAGACTCCTAGTACGTCTGCACCAGGAACTGATGGGCTTCTCTATGTGCTACGCCACTGGCATCTGAAGTGGTTCAGTAATTTGAAATTTTTTCCCATGCCTGTAGCAATGTCTCCCTCTCACATGGATGCCCTACTAATGTGATGTCACATTAAAGCTTCCTCTTGTTGGGCAATTTAGAGAGCCTTCCCCTTCTCCCCAGCTGTCTATTTAAAACAATCAGCAGTAATTTATTTCTCTCAGAGATTCCTACATCTCTGTCAAATGTGGCTGAAATTAGCCAACATATTCAAAAGATATTAGGGGACACGGAGAAAAATTTAAAGAACACACAAAAGGTCACTTCCCTCTCTTAGTTCCAGTAACTTTCCAGTATAAGCCTTCAAAAAACTGAATTCTTCCACTCCCTTACTTTCTGACACTCACTGTATATTTCTGTATTCTACTCCCCACTAGCTCCTTTACCAAAATCTTTAAAATAAGGGGCTTCATTTGCCACTACCTGCATCTTGACCATACCCCTAATCTAAAGTCCTTATCCACACCTCACCCCAGCCCTTTCCCTTTGTTTAATCATAGGGACTGGTCCATGGAACAAAGTTTTAGGAGTAAAAATTCTGCCACCAGCACAACTCCTCGGCAGAGTGTGCCTGGCTACCTTTGCTAACGCAGCGTGTCCTTCCACAGCTGCACGCTGTATTGGCAAATGATAGCTGGTTAGGCATGCAACTGCTCAGCGTGCTGCTGTCTGGTGGCCTATCTTGTGGACATTTTTCACAGTGTACTGTGAAACCCTTGCCATGGATTAAGACATCACTGAGACTACAAAGAAATTTCGATAGGTGGGAGTTCACTTCTAAAACCGTCCAAGGCTTAATTAGCCAAGCTTAGAAATTAGTTTTGGTTTTTTTTCCTCCCCAGAGTCAGAGTAGATGTTCAAGATCTATTTAATTGTCCTAATGTACAGCCATTCCCTCTCTTAAGCTGTTTTGAGCATCTACTTTTTAAGGGCCTGATCTATTTCCCACTGAAACCAACAGAAAGACCAGTGAACTTCAGCAGAATTAGATGAGGCAAAATTTAGTATGTCTGAAGCTCTGCAGTTTCCAGAAATATTATGACAATTGTTACTAATGTCGTGTCTGGTATATAAGCTCTTAAAAGAAAACTGTCATTGAACCAAGACGGTTAGTATAGAGAATTCCAGAACAAATAGTGTTTGCCAGTGCAATATAGGTTTTGTTGTTTTGTTTTCTTTTTTCTCCTAGGGTCTCTTTGTATTGCAAAGCAGCTGCACAATAAGATCGTTGATACTACGGTTCACCTTTTGAAGTGATATGGTCCAAGGTAAACAGCTCTGGCTAAGGAATTTTCCAGGTGTTAAGTCCACAGATTGAGGAAGAAAAGAACTGGTCTGCTGTTCCACGACAATCCCGACGTCCAAGAGAAATCGAGCCATGAATCAACGCAGCAGTATCTCAGATGGCCTACGAAAGGAACTGCCAACCTGCAGCCTGTGATCAGGTACGGTCAAAATACTAGGAACTGATTTGTAATTGAGCTGCAAGAGAGTAACCACTTCCAAAGCACCTATTTCTTTTGGAATGGAAAACTGCCATACACAGCTTGAAAGTTGCTACTTTTCGGCACAAGAACATCAAACCTATGCTGTAGATTAGATGAACACATACAGTGAAATTAGAGAATCCTTGCTTGGTGCACACAGCTGTTGCATAAAGATGGTCTTCTGAGCTATGCAAGAACTGACAACAAAAAAGGTTTTAAAGAAAATAAGATTACTTACACGTAATATTCTACATTTTCTTGTATCAGCACTATGTCAGAGCAAATTGAATATAAGTAGGGAAACAGTTTATGTAAGAGTAACCTGGCCATTTTTAAAGGTGTACTTAACATGGAGAAGAATGCTGTTTAAAAGAAAACGCATGCTCTGTAACAAGCCAAATTTTGGGATCTCAGCACTTCAGCCAGCATTGGACTCTGCAGGCACTTTGCCCTTGAAATAAGCATTCACTGACATTCCAGCCTCAGGAACTGATCCACAGCCATTTTAAAACAAAAGGTACCTTATTTTTTTTGGCACAAGGTACTGTGCCAAAATAAACTTCCTGAAGAACTGCTATGCTTTCATCCTCCTCTAATTGAAAAATATTACTTGCCATTGTTGCTAGACTGAAGTATGCCTCTGTTGTATTGAAGTCACACTGTACAAATACAACATACAATTGTATAATTTTACTAAAAAGTAAATAACACTGAGCAGATTGAGTTTTTCAAAACTGTATTGGCATAGCTCTGCTTTTATTTAATTCAGTAGTAAAGCTCTTATTGACTTTAGTAGGAACTTCTGCAACTTCAGTCCTAGCATAGAAATATTTTCCGCCAAGATGTATTTCTGTATCCTATACACAGAAAGCAAATAGAAAACTATTGCTAAATAGGAAATGATACTTAGGTATGCATTAACTGCCCTTGCTAAAACCAATACATACATAATTTTCTATTTGGCAAGGAACTGAATGTCTCTTCTTTTAAATCTATCGGGGAATACATAGCAGCCTAGCTGAATGTAACGTACGTTTTTAGTTACTGCGCATCTACTTCCTACTAATGTTGGTGAGACACTAGACACACTGATTAGATTCCTAAACAATTAACTAAATCTCCTCATAAAGCACTAATTTTGTTTGGAGATAACACACAACCGCCTTTACACATCTGATGTTTACTGTCCCTGTGTGTTGTTTCCTCACTTATAACACTGGGATGGAATTGTCTTAACGAGTGATGATGTCTTGAGGTGCTAAGATATAATGCTGGTAAGGGATGTTACAATGTACACGTATCACTTTTCTCTTAACATAGCTCCAGTTCTTTATAAAAAGCTCCTTTAACCACACCTCAGCACGTGACATTCAGTGAATGTCAAATAAAATAATCCCAAAATAAAGGTGAAGGGGAGGAGAACATATGTGTTATCAATATTAGTGTTATGATGATATTATAAAAACACATTTATACAACACTTTTGGCTAAAGAACTTCTATTATTGAGACTACTGGCGCATGACTGTCACAAGTAAGAACTAAAATATGAGAAAGAACTGAACAATTTGACCAATGTCATAGAGAAAGCAACATATAGGAACTGGATACCATCTTGACTTTTAACCCCTGGACAATGACAATGTCAATCAAGAACACACTTGAAAAGAAAGGGAACAAATCCATTCTTGGTTAGCTTTGCCGTTTCTGGTATCTTCAAGATGAACATTTCTACTGTTGCAATTTGAAAAATTCCAGTACATCCTACAAAGCACTGTAACCACATGCCTAAAGGCTTGTTTTATCTTCTTTCTCCATCCACCTATAAACGGCTCATTAGGCCATTTCAGAAAACAGTTTTGCTTCTCTGAAGTTACACGTAGCCATCTGCTTCGCCGGAGAAAGCCTAGACAGATGTGCAGCTTGCATTCCTGCTCAGGCGTGACAGGGGCATGCAGGCAGGTGCAGGCAGCCCTGAGCAGATGACAGGCAGGTGCACGCGTGCCACCGCTTCCTGACGGCACGCTCCCTTCCTTCTCCGGCTCCAGCCCCTGCACGTCACCTGCCCTGTGGGAACACAGGTCAGCCCTCAAAGGCAATGGAGAGCAAACTCACCTACGCCACACAAACACGCCTCCAACCCTCAACCCTCACTGCCTGCTCCTTCTAACATACAATATGCAAGGAAGTGAAAACTATTTATCTCATGAGTAAACGTACACTTTGACCAACACCAACTTGGCAGGAGAATGTCAGCTGATACCAGAAATTATTGTTTTCCTCCTCTGTAATAAGTTATCTCTGACTTTTTCAAAGCTGTCAGTTTGCTTAATATTTGGGAGAGGTTTATTACTCTCACTAACAATAACTACATTTCACCTTCTGCAGTATTATTGAGCATGGATTAAAAATCAACAGCAATTTTGTTATCTGAAATTCCAGAGTGTCTTTTACCTTAAACGTCATGAAAAATTCTTTATGCAATATAAAGCCTAAAAGGAATTTGTAACTGAATCATTGCTCCTATTTCCTTGCTGTTGAAACCTTGCTAATAATGACGTACACGGCAGTAAAGGGGAAAACTCACAGAAAAGCAGAGCAAACTCATACAGTTATGGAGAAAAATGAAAGATCATCTGCCATGAAAAAGAATATGAATCCTCTCGTTTAAGAGCCTTGCGCAACATCTTGCTTAAGATTTTCTCTGTAAGCAAACTGCATCCAACAAAATGAATGCACTTTTCTCAGAAGGTAGAAGACCTGATCTAGACATGCTGGGATTTGCGTTTGTGCCAGTGACACATAATAGAATGCACACAGTTATGTGAATTCTGATACTTGAGCTTATGTCAAATGTAAAAAATGTTCAGGGAAACAGAGTCCAATAATGCTAATAAATATACACAATTTGGCAAAGAAAAAAATGGGGGAGAGTGGGGCAGAAGACCAATCTCATCTGGAAGTTGAGTACGTTAGCCTAAGAAAGTTTTTTTTATATATATTTATGAGCCAACAGCAACAAAGACAGATAAAGTCAGTTGTCCATGCAGCAGGACCAAGAAAACTTGAATTTCTTCAGAACTTTAGAAGACGATTATGAAAATAGCAACAGATTTAGAGATGGGACTTTCAAGAAGTATTGTAAACAGTGACTAACTTCAGCTTCAGAGATATAATTGTATTTGCACTAATGCTTAATCCATGCAAATGCAATAATTCACTCTCAGTAAAAGAATGGGGGAGCCATATTCACCACTTCAAAGCCATCAGACAAAATAAATAGGCTCTGCGATACTGAACTAGGCATGCAGGCCTGGGAGGCCAAAACACAGTTATTAAGAGAAACACAGTGTATGGAAGCCTGAATACATTCAGCTTTAATATACAGATTTAATATAAGCAGGTTCATTTGATGCAACTTTTTCTTGATTAATCGTGTAAATTTTTTTAATGTTTTAAACCAAAACTAACTTAGCTGCTGGAAGACTTGAACTGTTTCTATTTGGATTAGTTCATTTAAGACTACCTTGAGGAAATGAGAAGAAAGTTCTATTTCTGAGGTTGAACAGGGACTGAACCAATCTCAGCTTGCAATCACATCCCATACTGCTGACTTTTGTTCCAGGTTAGCCCAGAACACTGAGAAAACCTGAAGACCGTAGCTGAGAGACTGGGCTGGCAAGCAATGCCAAGATCAGTAAACCACCTCAATCCTCCCAGTTCCCCATCCCCTGCCAGCTACAATCTCACCTATCATTTTAAAAACACTTTTGACAGATGCAAATTTTGTGGGAATATAAAGCCCTGATTCAGTAAAGCACTTGGGAATGCACTCAAATTCCACTTTAGTTAATGCCAATGTACATCACAGAAGCAGGTTCTAAGTATGTAAGAGAGGTTTATCTTTGAGATCTTTACGATATTCTTACTTGTATTTTATGTTTTCCTCAACCCAATTAGACTTCAAGCAAATATTTATTAGGAAACAGTCACACAGGCACAATAAACATACACTCCCTGGGGGGGAAAGGTTTTTTTTTTAAAACAATTATATTTTGAAAAACATAGATAGCTCATAAAGCCTGTTTGGAGTCAGTCTGAAAAGCATCACATCTAATGGTGTTGACAAATGTAGCTTGGCTTGCCAAATAGGTCAGAAGATCGAAATTCTGGAACGTTCAGAATCTGGGTATTATTTATGCTTTTCTGTCTGCATGGCAAGGGAGAAAGAATACTGCGTTTAAAAATACAGAATAGATTTAGCAACATCCTTCTGAAAATTGCAAGACCCTAAATGAAGATACCTACACACTACTCTAAAACATCCTGCTTTTTTGCATGCACGTAGCTAACTATCCCTCAGGAAAATATTCAGTGAAAAATATCTTGTGTAATATCAGTATAATACTATTACCAAGCTAATTCTGCTTCCATGACACTGTACGATAGAAAATATTCAAAGGTTCCATGCAACTACAGTTCTTGCTAAAGCTACTTCTGCCTGTCAAACTAGTTAACTAGTTTCCTGAGTGTTTTTTTTATTATTCCAAAAGCTAATTAAGTAATACTTAATATGCCTTTTGTGAAAGTTCATTTGCAATCAAATTGCAAAGACTCTCTGGAGCTTATAATTTAAGATCTAAAATGACTGTGCTCATTTCATATCAGTAATAGTTTTTAAAAGCACTTGAAAAATTGAAGGAATACACTTCAATGTTTGACTTTCTTATACCTCATAACACAGCCAAACTGTTCTTTTTACAAGTGGCACAAAAGATGTAATTACTCCAAAGCAGATACTCTGGCATAACTATATATTTTATGACCAAGCTACAAAGAGCTTGCAAATGCTCTGAATTCCAGCAGTAGGTGATATGTACCCATGAGTCTGACTTTGAGTTCATATTTTCTGACATATATTACACTTCTAAAAGCATTTAACAGGATGCAAATTTCATCTACCATTTTCCAGGTGTATTTCCTTTTTAACCAAATTTTCCTATCATCTCTTCTTTGGCTACAATGT
Source organism: Anarhynchus alexandrinus (assembly GCA_008711295.1). NCBI lineage: Eukaryota > Metazoa > Chordata > Aves > Charadriiformes > Charadriidae > Anarhynchus > Anarhynchus alexandrinus. Next base: position 3,296,175 of record VUYV01000068.1, read on the forward strand.
TTGGAAAAGATGCGATTCACAACTTTCCACTTCCAACACAATTTTTTCCTATATTCGCAGATTTAGAGAAATCTTAGAAGAAAGGTATTTCTGTTTATAATTCACTCTGCCTGTTTGGACAGTATTTTACATGCATTACAGGTGAAAGATGATCTATAGCTGCACTTGTAAACAAGCAGGGCCAACACAACATAAGAAACAAGACTGCAAGCATGACTGCTGGTGCCTCTTTTTCTCTACAACGGCCTCAAAGTTAAGACTGATGGCTCTCTGGGCTTTTTGCCAAAACCGCACACCAGATTAAAATAGAAAGAAGGGAAATAGGCAACCTGGGGTCCAAAATTTAATTCTGACCTTATGTATAAGCTCTATGGGAGGCTTGGGCAAAGCAGAATGTTAATCTACCATATAAGGGGGGCACAAGGAAACGAGAAAAAAACTTAGAGAAAAAGAATGTATAAAATCTCTTCTCTATCGTGTGCACATTTTGGTATTTTGAAACCATCGATCTTGAAAAATAATCAAATCTTCATGTATAAATATTATGTTATTCTCAGAAAGTAACTATTTAATGTGCATTTTAGTTATATGTCCACAGCCCGCTTTCTTTCAGCATGAGACAAACTATATTTTTTATGGCTTTAACCCACTTTATTCAAACCATGGACATTTCTGTTCTGTAAATTTGTGGGTTTATGGATCTCATTAACTATGAAATATGGACAGCATATCAGAAAGCAGATTTGAAAGTGAAGGCTGAAAAGACCTCTTCATCCTCTGAGAAGAACAGGCTCTATTTGCATTTTCTCTCATACTTCACAGTGGAAGTTAAGTTTTCTTCTGATAAAACATATTTGCTAATGGACTATCTTGCAGAAACAGGGCAATTATCAAAGCAGTGCTCTTCACGGAATTGTTTACAAGGAGTAAACATTTTTTCTACATTTAAAATAAAGATAGAGTTAAGTCCAAAATTGCAAATGAGCAAACATTTTCATAAAATTTGGCAGATGCTAAGTTTAACATAGCTTCCTTGAAAGCTCTGTTATTAAGTTGTTTCTAGGGATCATGTTTGACTTCTCAGTGGAGAAGAAAAAGTATGTTAAACAGATTAAACTGTGTTCCTCTGTTTTCCTACTACAAACCCCATATATTAATTAGCTACATACTAGTGTAATTCATTGCACTTGGATTCTCCACTGATTTTAAACAAAAATACCTAGAAAATTAAGCTATTAAATACCTATTGATAACCTACTTACTACCTATTAAAATAACAGCATAACTCAATTTTGTAAAACTATTAAAGGAATGTAGTAATGAGTAAAACCAGTTTAAGCTATTCTGAAATGGAATCTTGAAAGTGAGATACTTGAATTACAATGTTCAGAATGCTTGCTTTATTGATCATTATTTTTAGAATATTCATATAAAATATTCTGTTAGTTTAGTCTCCTGCCCTTCCAAGAGAAAATTCACAGGACATTTTTAAGTTCATCTACACACCACATTTCATAAGCACAGAAATGAGAAACAGACCATTTCTTAGTCTCCTGTGAAGTAAGATTAACCTCATACGAATCTTGAAACTGATCCTGGTCCTACCACAAAATTACAGGTGGCTTATACATGAAGAAAAGGAGTATTTTTATGGCAATTAACACAACATAACATCCTCTTTTGGTATAGCTTGACCAGTCAGACATACACAACAAACTGAGAAAAGACAACTGTTTTCCACTGGGAGATCCAAGTCATTAAAACACAGGAAGGGAGGTTTATTTGAAGGTAAAGGGAAAATTTTGAAACTGTTACTCACCTATTCACAACCTTGGAAGGGAAAGAGGCCAAAATCTTTCCTCACTGTTCTCTTCAGAGGGATTTATTCTGGCTCAAGCTACTAACAAAGGCACCACCATGAATTTCAACAGAATAAGACAAGGAAGTGCTCTACAAAATAGCCTGATACGAAAATTTCAGCTGCATTATATGATTTTTTGTTGGTTTTTAGCACAGCAGAAGGCATTATGCGTCAGTGCATGGAGTGCTTACATAAGCAGCAGAGTGATGTAACTTTGGAAAGTAACTGCCAATAGCACACATAAGCCTGTTCCAACAACATACCATCCGCTTCATAGAGTGATACATGATACAGTGTACCTCAGACCAGCTTCATGTTTCATGTACTTTTATGTCAACAATGGAAGAGCAGGCAATACCTGATTTGCCATAAGCTTTGTGGGAAAGTTACAAAATTTCGTGAACAACTTTGAATTAGTAGAATGACTGCTCATAAGTAGTATATATTGATTAGTATTACGTGTTTGGATGCAACACCCGTTTTTAACTTCACAGAAACACAACACAAATGAATCATACAAAGACATCTAATTCAAACAGAAAAAATTTCCAAGCACTCTACAAACTTAGATAATAGTACCTGTAAGTGCACCTATAAACAATTTGTTTCAATACTTCCTGCTTATGCTTGGCTTCTTTTGTACTTTTACTGAATGACTGCCACAGCAGACTTGATAAAATAATGATACTCTCAATGTTAAGTGCAGCACTATGTGCAATAATGTCTTCCACAGAAATAAATCCTACATTTTTGCTGTTTTCCATATTGCCTTCATCTCATTGCTTCCTTTTTGTTACACAGATCTAACACTTGATCAGCTGCAGAACAAACCATTGATTAATTTGGAAAAAATTAATAGGAGGCTGGACTTTATCTGTTATAGTGAATCAAAACATGAAACTGGAATCACTCTGGTTTAGTTATTTTGGTCCCCGTGCATTAGAAACCAATGCATAGTAACAGGAGTGGTTAATTTAACTTGGTATCAGCAAAAAGTACTTTTAAAACTCTAACATGGTCTGGTGAAAGTAACAGAAAATTTACTGGAAATATAAACAAGTTTTTCAAAGTGAAGATACATTAAGATTCCAACCATTTCTAACCCTGTCCCCCTTACTTCAAAGTAAACCCACAATTCAAAGAGCCATTGACACGTGCAGTCTGTGCTGTACACTGCTAATACTTTGAATACAATCTCAAGCTATGAGATTGAAAATACTCTTGTATAATAAGATATGTAAGAACTATTTAGATGGTTCTTCTGCAATAACCATCTAGGAACCTGCTTTTTCACATTTGGATTCAAGAAGATAGGAAAGGAAAAAAAGAGATTTCTACAGAGCATAGAAAAATTTTAAAAATAACTCCTGAATAATTACAGGATATTGCGATCCAAAAAGTCTTCACTTCAGTGGGACATATTAGGTAACAACACATTTTTTCTGGTTAGGTTTATGTTATGTTTATGTTCTTCAACAAGTAGTAATACTAAACTTTATTTTATGTAGTGATTTTTGTACAACTTACGTCCCAAAACACTATCCTCCTCATTAAAAAGAATGAAGCAATGTTGCAAGACAGGATTTTCACCACTACAAATTTTCCATCAGCTGGAAGTCTGGAAGCCAAGTCAGGAAGAAATTTGAGACTAATTCGCTCACCCTAGGACTGCAACCAGTAGAAAATGCCCCTTCTACTTTTTTTTTTTTTTTTAAGTGATTAACAAATGTAAGTATTCAACTGTAGCACATTAATAGCCTAAACAGTTACGGTGACCCTCAGTTTTTCTATCTGAAAAAACTTAATGCAGAAGAATTTTCCCCAAAAATATTTATCCCAAAGCTACCACGAACATTTTATGTTACTCAGTTATTCCAATCCATACCTGCAAACCTGCCAGTTGAGCAGCTGATTTCCCTTTGAGGCAGAGAATGACTGCCACAAATGCATTTAAGTCCTCCAGAGAAAGGCTACTGACCTAAAACAGACAAAAAAATAACACATTATCTGAAGACTTTGAAGAGGAGCTTTCTGAAAATTGGCTTCTCTTGCTCAAACACATCAAACTTAAATCAATGACCTCATGAAGTTGTGACCACTGAGAATGCATCATCTAGGAAAAGACACTTAGAGTGAAAAAAATACTTACTTTCACAATTTAAATGAAGTGCATACACCAACACCCATGTATAGTGTATGTACATGGATTGCCACACACCAAACAAAATGCCCACCCTTCATGTATTCCCTTCTCTTCCCTTGTTGTTTCTTAATAACAGGAAATTTCTTCATCTCCATAACACTAAGCATAGTAAAAAAATGAGATTTATACAAAATATAAATTGCTTTGTAATCAAGACCCAGAATAAAAACCACCTCAATGAGCCACAGATATGACGACCATTAGGATTTCTTTCAAATGCTTACACGGTTATCTGTTGGAAACTTTAAAAATTATCTAAAATATTTTAGCTACCTATTTTAAGCTATATTTCAGGATTTAATAAAACATTTGGATTCTTTTAGGTTTTTAGGTTACATATTAAAGTGGGAAGAGCTCAAAACTATAAGAAAACTAAACTTGTGAAAACATAAAGGAAAATTCTAAATTCATGTAACAGTTCACTCTAATACTGTTATCAGAAAAGGGAGGATGGGGGCATTTACTGTTGTGAAAAAGTATTCTGAGATTCTATAGAGGCACATGGTCACCTCAGGAGAAAGACAGCACCTCTACACCAGCTGGGCTGATTCCCTGACACTGCCAGTCCAGTTCTGATCACGTGCTTCCTCTTATAAAAGCACGATAAATTATGCATGTGCACCAAGACCAAGTATCTGTTACAAATGTTGAGGCTATAAAGAGGGCTCTAAGTGAGATCCATAAAGCATTACAATTCTTTATCAATTGGAATTCGAGGGAAGGTTTCTCTTGCAAAGTGTGAAAATGTGCATTGTGGGCTTACAGTACAGTTAAAAGGCTGCCTAAAACTCTGCATTGCCTTTCTTTTAACAGGTTGATTTTCCAGGAATGTTGTGTATATTCCATTTCAATACATTAAGAGTTTCTATTAAGGCTACTAAAAATCAAAAAGTGACAGGAAAAATGAAGGAGCAAAAATTTACAAAAAAGTATTGATGTAAACCAATAGGAAAAAAAAACTACTAAGAAGCCATTTATAATTACTTCATTCATTTATTTGCTTAGGAGAAGTAACCTCTTCTTTCCTCCTCAAGATAAAAATTATTCAACCACTACTGAGAATTTATTTTTTTTTTAAATCAGGCCTTGCTGCTTATCCCACTGTAAAATACTTTGCCCTCTACGACTCTGTTAAAACTTGAATAAAGCACAAGAATGTGAGGGGTATCAGAAAAGTTTTAAGCTTTCAAAATGCTCCTTGGTATTCATTAACTTCACCTGGCTGCTACGATCTGATAATACTTTACCCTGTATTTCAAGTCAGGTGTCACCTTTGTGTAGATGGCAACAAGAGTAGTTTACTAAACCTGCACATTTTATACATTGCAGTAAGAGAAAAAATGACTTTAATCTACAAAACCATTCTTAATACTTGCACAATTTTGGCCTAAGAAAAGTAAGGCAAAGATTGCTTGCAAGTACAAGAGCAAGGAAATGCCCCCAACAGAGCAGATCAGCCAAAACGCTTACAAATGTCAAAACACTTCTTTAGAAAAATGTTTTATTCAGTAACTGAACTTGGTGGGTTATCACACTTCCATTGTCAAATTTCTTCCAAAACTGTAAGAGCCTGAAAAAGAAATTTCCCCTTTCTTTGGAGGCTCCACAGTTTGATATTTGAACTAATTCACTCCTTTCTCTAACTTTAATGACAGACCTATTACTTTGTACTTTTTTCACGAATTTTGCTCTTAATTTGGAGGATATTTGAAAAGTACCCTCACTGAAAAGATTACTTTTCAAATCGACACTTTCTTTATATAGTCAAGATTTGCTTATTGGACATTTTTTCTCACTTAAAAAAAAAAAGCATCTGAAGTTTTCATTAAATACTTGCACATAAATTTTGAGGAAGCCAGATGGGTTGGTCAGTACGCTGGTTCCTGCAAAAACCTAAGTTTTAGGTTACATTAAATGATCAGTAATGAAATTTTTAATAAGTTTATTTCTCCCTCATATGAGCTGAAGGAAACAATGTTAGTCTGCTTCAAGGCAACCTACAATTGCTCACTTAAATCATCTTTGGGGTAACAATCCACCTTCCCATTCTAATACAAACAGAAGATTAAAGTCTAAAGACAAGAATTAGGCCAGTTACACAAGCATTGTTTTCTCAGCTATAAAACAAATGGAAGCAGTATGGCCAACTCAAAGCATGGTTGCTGACACTCTTGCTCTCATTTTTTCCTTTCAAACACCCCAAGAAAACAAATGGATAATACCAGAAAACTAACAAAGTTTAAAATAACTCAGCAGTGAAAAACTTTTTAATTCAAATAAATTACCTAGCCTGGTTCACAGAGTAGATTGTATCAGTGCAACTCAGAGGGCAGAAGAGAATCAGGAAAATGGGACAGGTGTTAAGAAAAAGGCACTGCCGTGAAAAACCTTCCATCAAACTAAGCCCTGCGCACGATCTCTCTGCTATTATTCTTGTTGAAAACATGAGCTGCAAAACTGTTTTCATCTCTGTTTTTAATACTAGCCATTGGATAATGAGTTCTCAAAACCATATCCCTAACAAGCTTTTTTTTTTTATTAATATGCTGTGATCAAGGCTCAGTAAATGCACATTTCTGTAGGTGTTCTGTTACTCCTCCTCTTAATTCCACTGAAGAAATGCTTCTCAAATAATTTACTAGTAATCATGCTATAAAAGGGTGTACAGGATAGCACAACAAATAAAGTGAAAAAAGATAAATAAATGAAACGGTAATTTCATATCCAAATATGAAAAACATTTAAAGTTTGTTTAAAGCTAAGTACATGATATGTATCTTGCTGAACTGAAACCACATGGCATGAAACGATGTTTAATGAGTTTCATCTTCAAAAAAATTTCAATTTATATTCTGCTATACAAAAATTAAAGACAAAAAAAAGACCTATACGGATCATTTGTATAATTCCCATATGTACTTCCTCAATGCACCACCTAAGTTTGAACAAGCATGTATGAAGCAAAAAGAAAGGAAAAGTCAGAGAGAACTTTTTTCATGTATCACACACCAGTATAGATCTGTTATTGAGAAAAGTGAGGTCTGGAAAAGCAAAACAAAAGACAAAATGCAGTTCAGTGCAAGTAAAAGTGCAACAGAGCTCATCAGATTAGATAAATGCATTATAATTTTCTCATCCTTAGAGAGGAAAATCTGCTTGTGAGATCAGCATTTGAAAGGTGGCAAGTACAGACAATATATTAAATACGTAAAGAGAAATGTAAAAAAAGAAGCAATATTGTATTTAATCTTGTGTTCCTTTTTATTACAATTAAGGTAGACTTCAGGCTGCCAAATGTTTGGAATTATAACAGAACTGCTACCTAATGATCACCTATTACTCAGAATTTAATGAGAAGAGCCATATCCTCAGTTCTGGCTTGAAACTGAGTAGATTGACAAGATGGTGTGAAAATGTAGTGAGAGCTGACTAAATATTTATATTGTCTGTTTGCACAGCCTGCATAGTCACCTGAGGGAACGTCTTCTTTTGACAACACAAAGGAAACACAAAAAGAGAAGCTTTAATTCACAAACAGGTCCCCCAAAGCGGGGGAAATCCCTCAGTTTATCCTCTGTTAAACTGCCCAAGGGCCTTTTTCATGGGCATGTGAGAGTTATGATTAACTACTAAAAAAACCAAGTGTTTCCTGAACAGGATGACGCATGTTAAACGGAGTAATTAAAAATACTGTAATGCAGTAGTATTACATTTGATCAACTATGCCTACAGAAAAGATTAAGAGAAAAATCCAGCACAGGCTAGTAAGAAACAGTTTATTACTCAAACACATCTATCAGGGCTGACAGCTGAAGAAAAAGCAACTATCCCGGTTACCTGCATCATAAGATAGGCCAGCAAGCAGCAGAATGCTGCAACAGGTGCTTCTAGAGTTTGGAGCTCTTCCATCCCATCCTGAAGGTGAAAGCACGCCAGAAATGTACTATACCGTTGCTTTTCCACGTCAGGTCCTTTGGCAAACCACAGTGTTTTCAAATTAGGTGTTCCACCTACAAAAGAAATCCATTATTTTATCTTGGCAGCAACGAGATAAAACATGCCTACCTCATTACAATCTGAAAGGAAACAACTGATCTGCTCTTGGCACTTGCAAGGACCACAAAGTTGAAAATAACATGTACTTGACAAAACTTAGCGTTTGAAAAAAAAAAAATTAACCAAAAAATTAAGGCCTGTAATTTAAACAAATTGTATGGAATACGGGCCTGTTTAAGCATAGTGGACTGAATTCAACTATTACAACAATATAGACAACTTTTGAGACATCAGGCTTTTACCCTTTGCAAGAACAAAGTTTGCCTACAAGTGTGTCCTTTCCCTTGGGGATCCACAGCACTAAATGAGGTTAGCTTCATCATAAAATAGCGATTCAGCAGAAAACAACCATATCTGTTTCTTCTCTCTCTCTCCTAGAGCTAGTGTATCAGGGGTCCTTGAAGGATCCTCACATTGCCTCACTTATCATCACCTGTTTTAATGAACAAACTGGTCGTGTATGCCATTTGCTGGTAACTGCATTCTCCACAAAACACTGAGTATGACTCCTCTGCAGTAGGTTCCAGTCAGGCAACAAAAATCAAGGCTTTCTAGTATTTTGGACTCCCTAGGCTACTGTATGAAATGCTGTTGCAAACACACACAAAAGAACTGCCATCAGTTATGTATAATGTATCTTTCCAGACTTTCTATAGTATCATTCACTCTGGTCTCTAAATCCTTAATATTTACCCTGTGTTGCCATCTCCCAACTTGTGACATGTGTGAACTAATGTAAAATTTGCTCCCCATTTAAATCACATTTAATCCATTATCAAAATAAACATTAATGCACGTGAAATAACAGAACAGCTAACTGGTTCTGCCTAAGAATCCCAATTAAAGACAGAAGCCTCCCATAAAGTACTGCTGCTTCTGTAGTTAAATAGAACGAGGTGTGAATTTTAAATGTGGACTAATTAAGCTACATTTGGTAACACCTTTTCTTTTTTGTGTGACATGCAGCAGCTGTAGTCCAGTTAGGAACACTTGGGGCTAATAAATGGTTAAAGTGACAAGGTGCTGAAATCTACATAGACGATGTTTATTTAACCAAGAAAGCCCATTAACCAAATGGTACTAATTCTTTGGAGAGAGAAACTAGAAGAGAAGTTAGTATTTTCTTTCTTCATCTCCCTGATGGATGTTTCTTTTACTGTTTTTAAGACTAACTCCCACCAAAAGTATTAACCATGTAAAGAACTACCATCATACAATCTGTAAGTTTCTAATCTTATTTCATAGAGAAATATATATCTATTAAGAAAAATACTAGTTGCTTGACTTGAGTCAGAAATGCAGGTTAGTGATAACACAAACACTGGCAGTGAGCAGGCCAGTACAGACAGCACAATAAGACTCAGATTACTGGTTTTCATACTAGTAATTGCTGCCCTAGGAAAACAACAGAACAGTAGAGACTGACTTCCAGGAAGAAAAGCAAAGATAATATGTGTAAAACCAAAACAAAGCCAACTTTTCCTACCAAAGCTAAGCAACTTTAATGAGTGAGACAATTTTTACATGTGTAAACTCAAATAGTTTCGATGGTTTCTGCTTTCCAGAAGGTACCCAGTCAGCTGCGTATGAAGCGATACGCCAAGAATCAGTTAAAGGAAAGTACTCATTCCATCTGTACAGCTTTTTTTAAAATTAATTGCATCCAGGGGTATACCTAATAATAGAAATCCTTCTTTCTTCAGAGTAAAACCATGAACTACATCAATAATCAAGATTACATATCTATATTGAGAGAGCTCAACAAAAAAATTCAAGACATCTCTTCCATAAACAGTTTCTTACACTTTCAGAAACAACATCTACTTGCGCCTGGGAAAAAGAGGTACTGATGAATTATGAGTTATTCACTCTGGGAAAGAAAACTTGACGCTATCTCCTTGTGGAACATACCAACAAAAAGCGTTATTTTTCTGAAAGGATCTCTTCTACAAGTAATTAAATTCCATGTAATACCCAAGAGCGAGCCATTATATTAACCCTTAAATGAAAGATAAGTAAAACAAAGAAACGAATGCACTGAAGTTTAATGACTCACCCATTGTGAGTACAGTCAACAACAGACGTAAAATTCGTATAAAGTAGACCCCCAAAACTGTTCTCTGCTCTAGTTAATCCTCACTACATACTTTATAGCAATTAGAAAACATTCCTGAAAGAGAGAAATTTACTTGCACAGGGAGGAGAAATATTTTACTTTCTGAACACATTTAAATATTTACTAAATTAACCTAAAAACCCCCAAAACTGAGTAACAAAAGGGAAATACAACAAAAAATACTGATATATATATAATTGATACATCTTTACTGTAAAGATTAGTCATTATCTATCCTACTGGGGTCGTAGGAACCACAAGTTCCTATGAATTACAGAGATACACTCAAACACTGCAAATGCTTATGGTTATTCTCACCCTGCACAAAACTGTGTGATTCTGCCCCTCTACTCCACTTTCATGAGACCCCACCTGGAGTACTGCATCCAGCTCTGGGGCCCCCAACATAAGAAGGACATGGACCTGTTAAAGCGAGTCCAGATGAGGCCCACGAAGATGATCAGAGGGCTGGAGCATCTCTCCTATGAAGACAGGCTGAGAGAGTTGGGGTTGTTCAGCCTGGAGAAGAGAAGGCTCCAGGGAGACCTTACAGCGGCTATCCAGTACCTAAAGGGGGCCTACAGGAAAGATGGGGAAGGACTCTTTATCAGGGAGTGTAGTGATAGAATGAGGGGGAATGGTTTTAAACTGGAAAAGGGTAGATTTACATTAGATAACAGGAATAAATTCTTTACTGTGAGGGAGGTGAGACACTGGAACAGGTTGCCCACAGAAGCTGTAGATGCCCCATCCCTGGAAGCATTCAAGGCCAGGTTGGATAGGGCTGTGAGCAACCTGGTCCAGTGGGAGGGCGGTTGGAACTAGATGATCTTTAAGGTCCCTTCCAACTCTCACCATTCTATGATTCTATGAAAACCATATTCAGTACACTGTAAACTGTAGTCCTTGGGAACCCCAAGAAGAGGAGCATCAGAAAGACCTCCATGGAGGTCAAAAGGTACTACTTACCTAAACATAAAAATGGACGACCAAGTTAAGAGAAAAAGCATTGCTTGAATTATTTTTTCCTTTTACCTTTTCACTCACACATTTGAAGACATTGTCATATAGAAAGCATCATGATAAACGAGCACTTAAAGGGAATACATACCTTTTTTTCATTTGTTTGAAATTCAATAACTGATTTATGAATATACAATGCATGCAAAAGTTGTGGAATGCATTAATACTATAATATCACAAAATGACAGAATCACAGAATGGTAGGGGTTGGAGAGATCATCTAGTCTAACTTGCCTGCCAAAGTATGTTCACCTAGAGCAGGTTTGACACAAACGCATCCAGGTGGGTTTTGAATACCTCCAGAGGAGGAGACTCCACAACCTCTCTGCGCAACCTGTTCCAGTGCTCTGTGACCCTCAAAGGAAAGAAGTTTTTCCTTATGTTCAGACGGAATTTCCTATGTTCTAGTATGTGCCTAGTGCCCCTTTTCCTGTCACTGGGCACCACTGAAAAGAGTCTGGCCCCATCCTCTTGACACCCGCCCTTTAGATATTTATGACCCCCTCTCAGTCTTCTCTTCTCCAGGCTAGACAGACCCAGGTCTGTCAGCCTCTCCTCATAAGAGAGATGCCCCAGTCCCTTGATCATCTTCATAGCCCTCAGCTGGACTCTCTCCAGTAGTTCCTTGTCTTGAACTGGATAGACCAGAACTCGACACAGTACTCCAGATGTGGCCTGACTAGGGAAGAGTAGAGGAGGAGGATAACCTCCCTCGACCTGCTGGCCACACTCTTTTTAATGCACCCCAGGATACCATTGGCCTTCTTGGCCACAAGGGCACATTTCTGGCTCATGGTCAACTTGTTATCCACCAGGACTCCCAGGTCCTTCTCCACAGAGTTGCTTTCCTAACCCCTAACCTGTGCTGGTACATGGGGTTATTCCTCCCTAGGTGCAGGACCCTACACTTGCCCTTGTTGAACTTCATTAGGTTCCTCTCTGCCAAACTCTGAATATTGTTGCACTCAAGGCTTATACAAAGGTGAGCCTCACATTCATACCAACTTAAAACATCATCATTGTGTATATAGATGTAAATGTATAATATTAACTGTTCATATATATTTGAAGCAATGACTATAGAAATTTCACTGTATAACACCAGTAATAGAACTTTAACACTTCAACATTTACATGCTTATATAAATACTGAGCAATAATATAAATTTATAAAAATGCACCTGCTAGGAACACTCAACATTAACTTGTCAACAACTGCGGCGAATTTTAAAGATGCCATAAACCCAAATGCCAATTAAATCTGACCATGAAAGAAGCATTCAAGAGACAGCACTTTGAACATAAGCGTATTCATGTCATATTCCTGTAAGATGCAATGATTAGAATATTGAAAGTACATCCAAACTCCTGTGGTATGAAACTACAATATCCTAGACATTTTCAGAAATAAAATGAAAAGCAGAATCCATACATTTGCAGTAAAGACTTTAAAACTTCCTCTGTTCCATATAAACTGTACACATATCAAACAGATCAGCTATGTTCACAAGATATAGATGTTAAACAGTATTGTCTTGGATCACAGATCTTCTAACAAAATTAATTTCTCAGAGACATTTTTTTATCAATTTGAGCGTTGCTCTGTCAATGTGTGGGAAACATCATGTTAACATTCATTCAACTGAAAGGAAACATTCCAGAAGGGAGAAAGAGAGACAGAGAATGCGAGCAAGTGCAGATGCTAATTCAGAAGACTGTCTCTCAACAAAAATACATACACATAAAATACACTATATATTAAATATATTTTAAGCTATCATCTTGCAGCCTTTAGGATTCAATATTTCATTTTTTTTAAAAAAGCTAACATTCAATCTGTTACCTGCAAGCTTTTCAGATGCAAGACAGTTCTGCTGTTTTATACACCCACAAAAAAATCAGCGGGAATTCTATTTTTTTAAGATCAAATGCAAAAATTGAAATATTTATGGTTATGTGCATTATAGTTCAAAGTTCATACTAAATATTCTTTCTTCAGACTATTTAATCTAAATCAAATTCAAGAGTCAGGATTTCTCATATATTCTCAATACACTTCTAAAGTAGTTGTGATGATGAGGTTATCATTTTTTCCACAAAAGATAAAACAAAGAACCTTCCCTGATTAATTGCACCTGTGATTCTTCTAATAGTTTCTGGTAAGGTTTTCTCTCTTTTTTGAGTAAGCTGATCTTGATTGACAGCTTTGAACTCTAACTTCCTATAACAACTTCTTTAAATTTAGCTCTAAATATGATCCCTGTCTGAAAAATGTGATGCGCTGTTGAGAACCTTATTTGGTGAATTAGAAAGTCATGCTGTGGAAAATAAAAGATGCATGAGCGAATGTAAGGCATACAAATATGGACTGCAAAAATTTTAGAAAAATATTTGTTCGCTGAAGGAATGACAACAGAGCACTAAAAATAAACACTAGAAGTCCTCCTCCCCTTTTTTAATAGTCTGCTCGAACAGCCTTTCATTACTGAGTTAGTTATGGCTGAGAAGATGCTGTTTTTATAAACTCCTCTTATGCGGTTGCTATAAACAAACAAACACAGTGATTTTAAATCCTGTTTACCATCAACATGAAGGCGGGTTATACATATAGCATGTTTGCAGAGCAGTGGAACCAGCATACATGAGATTAAGTGGATTCCTCTCCAGAAAGGAAGGTACTATACTATCTGGGAAGGAAAATTTCACAATAAATACGGTATATTTGCTATGCAAATTGAAATGTAGCTATATAGGTATGGTTTATAGTTTGTTGAGTTTTGTTTGCTTGTTTTACAAATGCATGTTCCCAGACCATTGTATGCTGAAATAAAACAGTTTTACAGGAAAGACTGATCAATTTTTACCCGGCATATTCATATCCATTTGGAAAATTTCACAGCAATTTCATGCTATCATCAAGTCAATAAGATAAATCGCTCTTCTAATATTGTATCAGGGGCACTGGACAGTGAAACTACGGCATATCAAATGAAACCTTGTTTGTACTTTCTCTGTGTAACTTATTTCTTTCCAAATAGTTCCTTTCAAAAGGATTTTGAAAAGGCCAATATCTAAGGAGCAACTGCTTTTCCTTCATCCTTGAAGACTCTCATTAAATATACAAGTTTCAAATATGAAGAAAAACGTACAATCTTAGGCTACCTTAAAAGAAAATGTACTATAACCCTAGAAAATGAAAAACAAGTAGGTTCTAAAGCAACCCCTAACTGGAAAGGAAAAAAAAAAAAAAGCGGATGCATTTCAACTTCTTCTGAATTTGGACTTAGACCAGATCAGAACAAGGACTGCTACAGAAAGCTCTGGGTGCTGAGGTACCCAGCTGGTAATTACTCTCAAAGCACTGGTAATTACTCTCAAAAAGTAAAGTAGACAATTTTTCTTAATAAGATATCAATAGTATATCAATGGAACTAAGTCATTTCATACAAAAGACTAAAAAAAACCTGAGCTCCTCATCCACATGATAGCAGATGCTAGACAGAGAAAGAGAGAGCTATGAGAGTAAAGGTAGAGGGGTAATGACTACAACAGCATGGACAAATGAACAATTAGAACAATTTTCCCTCTGAAATAACAAAATTGATACAGTACTGTTTCCTTCCTATCCTAAACTTGTATTGCCTGATACAATTTAATGATAGAGATGAGTGACATATACAGTGCCCAATCTTTTCACTAAAGTGTATGATACTTGCTTGTAAATGTAACACATTCCTCATAACACTAATTTCACTAAAAGTGTTCATGAGTGTGTCCTTTACCAAAGGAAAGAAGATTAAAAAAAACACGAAACACTTGATGCTTAAGACAGTAGAAACAGCTTCACAGAAACAGATAGCCTAATTATTTTCTTATCAAAAGTTGGATTCTCTTTCTGGGTTGTCACAGGTGATCTAAAAATGGTCCTTTTTTATACTGTCCATCAGTCTCGTTAACACATTCTCTCAAGCAGCTTAATAGGATAATTTTAATATGGCCCTACACACCACTTATCCTGGTCTCAGAGCAGTATTTAGAACCTCTAAGAAATTGTTTGCATTTTAGAACTGATGTTTGAATTAGCACTGTGCTTAACAAGACATAGTAATAACATGTAGCTCAAAGCTGAATCCTGTTATAATTACACAGGGTAATTAAAAGCAATTACAGGCACGCAGCATTTCAACTTTAGCTCCTTGTTCTCCACAGTTGTTTTGGATTCCATATCAAATACATGATGATGGATTGTCTAACCTGATTTTTGTGATGTCATCATTTCAGTTCAGATTTAAATACATTTTTATTCTACCTGGGATAGAAGGTTGCACAGGTTGTATCAGCTCCGGCTGCTGGAGAGGATTTCCATAATAGACAAACCACTCTTTTACCAAATGATTGGCTCCACCTAAAAAGACAGAACTGGCTCAGTAAGGCAAATGCAAGTATTGACACTAGTGTAAAAGTTGGAAGCAGTGGTGATCAGGATGCTAAAGTAATACAAGGCACTTCATAATGACTTGTTTGCTCAGCTTCTTTAAAAACAAACCAAGAAAAGTTAGTTTTAGTATCTTTATGACAAATCATCAGAACAAATGAAGAGAGTTTGAATTATGTGCTATAAACATGAGTTTGGAGTTGGGAATTGCAGCCAAAAATGTAAGTACAAGAGCTTGTGGAAAGCATTCTAAAATGGCTTTCAGCCAATTTCAGGCCTTCCCATTCCAAGGCAGTTCAGGAAGCTGTGGAGGCATCTGGCATAGCTTAGGGACCTACATGAGCTACCTCAGTCTCTCAGGGTTGTCACACTGCCACATATGCAGGCAGTCTTTAATATGATTCTCCTCCCAACTTGCCCTGACATTTCCTGTGTCAGGGTTTGAGACAAAATCTTTATAAGGATGACTTGATGGCTATTTGAAAGCTGACAGCAATGGAGTCATCCTACTGTCAGATGCAGAGCTTTTACAGCCCATTGTTCCAGACCTTTTATCTAGTATAAAGGGACTGTTTATGCATAATAGCTCAAGTGGCTTCCTACCCCCTAACCTCAACTCCGCCCCGCCTCCCAGTAAAGAGTAGGGTGCCTCTTAAATTTAAAATTTCACTACTTGAGTTGTGCATCAAACTACTCAATGCTTAAAAAAACCCCAACAGATGAAAATACCCTCAGAAATAACTAAAGCACTTAAGAATTTTTGAAATGCAGTCTATCCAATTTCCAATAATCAGCTCATAATCATTCCAATGCAAGTCTTCAAAAAAAACCCCTTTATTATTGTTATAAATGGTGCTTCTGCATTCTGTCCAGATTTTCCTCGTGGTAATCATGTTATAGTGCCCAAAATTTCCACCCTCTGGTAAACAGTATGAAGTAAACAGATTTAGCTAGTCCTGGGCACTTGGAATAGTGTTTTCAAATCTTTTCCAGGCAAATCTCAAAGCTTTTTTTTCCTTCCTTTGTCCCTTTCCAGATTCACAGTATTGTATCACTAATTCCTTCCAGCTCTCACTCAGTCCTGAAGCCACAGTTCTTAAAAATTCCTGCCTTTTATCATCAATTCCAATCACCCTGCACTTTACTGCACAAGTATTTCTGATGCCACATTATGAAACCTAATCAAAAACTTCACCTAGCTTAAAACAAACCAAACAAATCTCTCCAACACTCTCCTTTCCTCCTCTCCACCACCCCAGAAAGTTTGGTCACATCAATTTCCTGATGTCATTCATAGCTCAATGCTGCAAATGACTGTCGGCATGAATGAACGAATAGTGTGCTATGGTGCAAGGCAGAAATTCCTCAGATGGATTTCTAGTGTCAGGGATAAGAGAGGAGGGAAAAGAACATGACAAAATCTGATTTACAGCCCTGCTTCTTCTTCCTTCCTTACCTATGGACCTGCAGCACAAGCTCCCAATAAAGGTGAGGGACTGAAGAACCAACAGCTGGACAGCATTACACCTGGCTTCCCATGCTTCACTGTTCAAAAACTGATGACATTAAGAATAAAATGAAAAATGCCTACACTAAGGAAAAAAACCAAAAGCCTTAAACTGCACATTCCAGTAGCTGAATAGTCTCACATCTTGATTATAAATCATTGCCTGTGATAATGCTATTTCACGAATAAACCCCTCCGATTTAATATCCCAAAGTCACTTTCAAAAAGATTCTGATGTTTTAGCATTCTGTTTTAAGATTTATTATGTAAATTACTCTGCTTTATTCAATCTATTCAGCCTAGCCTCCCAAATTTTAGCCTGGCTTCTTAAGGAAGCAAGCCTAATACAATTAGGACATCTGTCATAATTAATTCATGGATGCACTGCTCCGTTTCAACTAAATCTGACAGAGAAGAGATTTCAAATGTATTAAACTCCTAAACACTTTGTGAAACTGGTGACTCAGCTGACAGGGGGATCCTATTAGGGCACCAACTGAAAGAATAGCAGGAGAGTCAAGTTACCTGATGTATACGAATACACTGGATGGCAAATCAATACACAATTAGCTATGGAAGAGCTAGCGCTGAATAAAAGGTAGAGGGGATTTGGGGAGAGCAGGAGCCAACAGGGAACTTACCTGAAAACACCATACATTGCAGAAGGCAGTTATCAAGGACATGAGGAGAAGTCAAGAGGATGCTAGGCTAGGAAGGAGCATGGACACATAAAAGCTTTGCTGAGGGGAAGCTGGCATGGAGTGTCACTCTTCCGAAGTTCCACAATTCACAACAACTTCTCAAAATGCCACTTGATTCCAAATGCCAGTGAAACACTACTTTTACATCACCCATGGAGCTCAAGCACAGTAAAAATGGAAGTCAATAGGAAACCTCTAGTTTTGTTCGTTTAATCTATATACATGTTAGTACAGGATGTAGCACCACATCAGTGCTTTTCACTATTACAATCCATTAGTAACAAAAGTATATGACTATTCACATAAGTAGCCAAACAAATATAGCTGAAAGCAAGGTCCTGCAAACTGACTGCACATTAACATACCAAAACCAAAATGGAGACATGATTACTAAATGCCAACCCTCGTTGCATGGAAATATCTCTGGAAAAGAATGGTACCTTTTCAAACTTTTTTTCCCCACAATGTACATACAGACTATCATCACTGAAATTCAAAACATAGCAGTTCCTTTGTTTAAATAGATTCTGAATGACCCATGGAACGACTTGAAAGACCTAGGCAGCCTAAGGAAAATTTCAACTATATGCAAAACATGAGACAGTTGAAAATGCTGTTATGTGTGCTCCTTTACTCCTGCAACAATGCCAGCCCTCCTGAGTGGCCACTGGTGATAACTGGCAAAAATTCTGCTAACGGACTTTTTTTGATGGTGCCAAACTGAGGGTCAGTCTGGCCTGCTAATGTTAGAACTGGGAGTGATGCCAGGACTTCCAGGAGCTGGCCACGGGCTTAGGCTACATTACACAACCTCCTAATTGGCAACAGTCACGCAGGTACAGGTATTTCCACAGACTGCGCTAGTGCCAAAACCTGCCGGCTTTGTTCTGAAATCTTTGCACACAAAAGAAAGAGCTTGGCTGGCCTATCAAGGTACATTAGTTACTGTTATTTTCCTCTCTTTGAATTTTTCCAATAATACTGTTTTTCTAGGAAAAATGCTAAAAAATGACAATTTATATAACCCTATAAGCAATATTCCACTTAATGACCAGAAAGAGCTCAATTAATTATAAAGATACTTTTAAAATACATGGGCAACAAATGTCATGTTATCAGGATCACCATCAACCCCCTATTTATTTTTGTAGGGTCAAAAAGAAGACTGTGATTCTAGTAGCATTTCCATGAGTAAAGGTACGCACACGCTTACCATATACCAAACTATGCCAAAGGCATAGCTTCATGAGCTTTCAGCAGCACTGCGAACTTTTAGAGGCAACCACTGGTTTGCTCATTCCTACTCCCTGCCATTCCCTCGGGCTGTTTCACCACAGCTGTTTCGGGCTACACAAAGAGTCAGATGAGGAAACAGAACCAGGTTAGTTACCTGACTGCAAGAAAGGGAGGAAAGAAAGAGAGTGGCTATTTTCAGTTTCTCAAACTAGGCCACCATGCAGCTGCACAAACCGCTGCACCAGCACAACTGAGAGGTTGCACAGGGACTGAAATGAGTGGCTGTGCGAGAGAATTACTTAAACTGGCACTGACAGCACAAGAAACGCTGATCACACTGTGGCTTCAGGCAAAGTGGCACGGTCTATGAGGGTGATTTCAAAGGATATGACAACATCCAGCTCCTATGGATTCTTGGGTCTCTCAGCCACATTAATTCTATATTATACTACAACCTACATACAGCGTAGGTTACTTCTTCCCATTCTACCCTCATCAAATTACAAAAAAAAGTCAACTCGACCTCATCTGAGGGAAACTGGCAAAGGATTCTACTTACTTTGTAAGGAACAAAATTTCCTTGTAGGTCTAACAGCGAATTCATAAAAAATAATGCTGACATTTACTTATTAATTCCCACACAGATTCTGATTAATCATCTACACTCGACTTAGAAGCAACTACACACTGGAATAAAATACCAACCCACGAACTACTAGGAAGGGATATGGTTAAAGCAGTTAGAGGAATTAAAAATGCAGATTTAATAGGGGTGCCTGTGCAGACACACTCTAACTACCTTTCTGGAAGGGTTAAGGATTGAGGGCGCACTATGATTTACTTCAGAAAATTATCACTGGAATTTGAAGCATGAACTGAGAACAAATAACACATTATCTGTGGTTTTATTCAAAAATCACTTTCTTAAAAGAAGACCTATTTCACATCCAAATTTCATTTTCAATAAGATTCTAAATTAATGTTTCTGATTTCAATTCTAATCTTCTTCATCTGAGTACTACAAACACTGTAACACAAATGTAAATCTGCCTACTACCCTGCCATCTCGCAGCAACAATTGTTAATTAGAAATTTTGGTCTGGGTGTTTCTGAAAACATCAATGAATATCCTGCTGCTTAGAGGAATAAACAAAACCCAACCAAGTTATAATTGTCTACAAAACTTAGAGGCAGTAGGCTGAAAAATGAAAAATGACAGATGTGCATGATTACTGCTGAGATTTTTGTTACTCTCTCCAAATGACTATGTAAACTCTGATTCAGTTTTTCCTATTTTTTTTCTTGTTATGGCACAACTTCAACCTCCAGTTGTTGAAGGAAGTTAGGTACTTAATTACCTTTCTGTGCCTTTCTAAGCACCCAGTTTGAATATTAGGTTTGACGGCGGTGCGCTTTCATCAATAAAATGTAAAGTGATTACAAGGAAAAATCAACATATCAAAAAGAGTAACAGTTCAGTACATTTTTAATTTTCAACTCACTGACTAGAAGACACTGTAGCTAAAGATAACATTTAACTAACGGAAGTCTTAAGAACATAAAATTTGTCCAAGGATGTGAATAAAGAATTACCTGTCTTAAAGCAGAAGAATGGAAGCACAGATAAATATACCTGCTACAGAATCTGTTTACACCACTGGATAAAGAAATCATACTTTCTTGCATTTTGATGAAAGAACTAATAATCACTGGCATGACTACTTGCATTTGTATTACTACAAGAACTATATTTGAATACCCACTGTTCTTAAAATCACAGACTTAAAACCAACAGAAAGTAAAACCGTAACAGTGTGTTACTGTTTTGCAGAAGTGTATTACAACTCACTAATTCATCAGGAGCTACACTTAGCAAAGCAACACAAGGTTTCATATCCTCTCAAACTTTAAAAATCTTCTAAATGCCATTGTTTTGCTCAATCTTTTGATCATTAAAAATTTTCACAACTTCACACTTAACAAAGAAAAACCCCAATTTTAAAAAAATCTCTTTAAAAGCACTGAAATTGAACAGCCTGTAGAAAAACTGCATTTTCATTGTCACATTTTCTTTTGATACCTTAAGAAATACACTTCAGCTGCCCACAGTTTTTATCCTAAACGCTGTGCTGATGTAGCCACTGAAACAATGAATTCAAGGTTTCATATTTCAGAATCGAAAGTATATTTGAATAATGGTGTAAGTAGTTTAATCCTTACCTTCTCCAGATTCCAACAAGACAGAATAAATATGCTGACGAGCAGGGCGGTAGATAAGTGCCTGTCCAGGAATCTCTCTATCACATTCATCTTCCAAAGAGTTACTGCACTCAGTCTCTCCATTGCTCAGGATATTGAAGATTGTATAATTTTCAGATCGGATATGCTGTTCTTTAGCTAACTGTTTGTTTAAAGAAGGAAGAAAGCATTATCTCCAAAATGAAAAAGGATCAAAAAGTAACAAAATATATTCACTGTTCAAGGAAAGGTACTTTCTCTACCAGCGGAAATGGAGGAAACAGACAGGGAGGGAACAAGTGCCTGTTCAAACAACGGCAGTATAGTATATTTTCAGACATCTATCTTTTTGCGGACAGGGAATCCCCAGGAAACCCATCATTGCCTTTCTTAGCCCCTCCTTGAATTCTTAAAACTTGGGAGTTTTAATGACAGTTTTTTAGAGAGTAATTATTCTTAAAATGAATTCTGAATTCAGAAATAGAAAAATGAGCTGCCCTCCTTTAGTCACCTGAAAATGTATCTTCCCTCTTTAAATAGTGAGTGAAGGCATGACAAACCCCAAACTTTTAATTTTATTGCAAGATGAACTATATAAGACAGCTCCATTTCTTTTCCGAGCTGACTTTGCATAGTTCACATTGTGGTGAAATTAGAATACTTAACTTCATCACACTTTTACTTTGCAATAGCTCTTCCTCAAGAAAAGAAATACAATCTACCCTAGTGAGGAAAACCAGGTCTGCAGGCTGTTGCTGAAAAGCAGAATCACAGCATCACCCAGGCTGCATATTAACCAGGCACTGGATGCAGACACATCTGGCTACAGCAGCTGGCTACAAGCAGGCACAGTACCAACAGGGACTGCTGGTCTGGAGTAGCTTAGCTGCATCAGCAACAAAGCTGCTCTCAGGCAGCACAGAGTTTCAACCAGTAAGAACTGTAACCTGGACTGGCCAAGTGCAGGGCCAGACAGACTTTCTACTTCACAACCTCAGACCAAAACTATGGGGGTGTTCAAACAGCTGAGGAGAGCCAATTATTTCCATGGGGTGCCACTAGTAAATTCTCAAGGACTTATGCCATATGGCAAGGAGGGACTGAAGTTTCTCTGCTCTGCATTCCCTGCATGCATCACACTATCTGTATTATTTGGGTTGTGCCATCCATGCAGCTATCTCAGCCTTTTTCACTAGGAATTACCAGACCACTGGCCAGAGCCAAATTCACCCTTTCTGCAGAATTCCAGTATCTGCAAACCTGGGAACTCAGTAAGTCAAAGCTGCAGTCCATCACTGGGTCATTACTGACCAAAACTAATTCTACTGAAATGTCATACTTTCAGAAGAAATTCTCACATGAGCATAAAATCAGTGATACGCTTCTATGTACAACGCCGATCAACAGAGCATTTTCTTACAGCAATAAATTAATGGTTGACCTGGAAGAAATACTTCAGTATCCCTAATATACGTAAACAACATAATACCCCAAATCTACTTTTGTATAAAACAAAAGCAAAGAGTTCAGTATTTCTAAGCATGATTTGAATGAAGCATTCAACTATTTCATACAAAACACTGTCACAGATATGAGATAATTTGAAAATACTAGTTTCTTGCAATTTGCCAATAATCTACACATACTTATGTACTGAAAAAAATACAAGCTGATTCCAAAAGTATTGATGTATTCAATGCTGTATCTTAAAAAATATTTCTGATTTACATGTACAGTTAGCTAGAAAGTTACGCTCCTCTTTTCTGAGAGAAGCAGCAACCTAAGGCTATGTCCTCAAGGTTGGAACTGAGCTGTGTATGTCATTTACGTGCAGTTTAGATTACGTGCAAGGTAAGCAGAAATACATATGGGTTTCAAAATATGAAGCAAAGCACACACATTACATATACAAATATTTAAACACCTGTAACAAAAACAAAAGACAAGTTAACATGTCTATAACTTTGACTATAATTTCCTTGGCCCAGGGACTGGCTTAACATAGGATTTATTCAGCAACAGTGAGGCATTCTTCAATGGAGTTTCTAAACATTATTATTTTATTACAGCAGTAGCTCAGCAGGATGCTAGAGAACTGCAACCCTTCAAATGAAAGATCTAGCCAAGAAATAATGACCACTTGTCATAAAGACCGCATGGTACATTCTCTTAAGGAGCAAGAATATTACCACTATTGTCCTGGCCATAATCCAACCAAGATAATTACATTCTGGCTAATTTTAACTTGCACTTCAAGCATAAACAATATTTTTCAACACTTTATTAGGATCTAGGGGTTTTGGGTTTTTTTAAATAACTTCTTCTATTTAACTACTACAGTCAAAAGTGACATGTATTATATCTATGTGTGGTTAATTAAAAAAACCAAATGTATCTGCAGTTTAGCTGAAACAAGCATTGCATAGGTTACAATGTAGGTTTTTAATGTTTTAGTATTTTTAAAAAGGGGAAATGTAAATTATAGGATTACTTTATGAGGAAACAAAAAGAGTTTTAAAGAAAATGCTCAAGGTAAGTAAGAGAGAAAAAAAAAGAAGACTCCCTATTTGAAGTCTATAGGTACCTAACAAAATAGGGAGTAACAGATGGCTAATATAGGGTCTAAAATACACTACCTTGTATAGATTTTTTTCTATTAAATCTCAATGTGTTATCTTAATTGCCATGAATTTACAGAATTGTACTCTAGACTTGCTATTATTGCATAAAATCTGATGCAAAGTAGCTCAGTTTTCTATTAGCCGGGTAGGCTACCCTAGCTAACATATCCAGAGTGACCCAATCTGACTGTACTGTTTCTCACCCCAACACCAGCGCATCTCTGCCCATGTGGGAAGCCATAAGTGAAACTTGCTAGTGCAGCTCTGCCCTTTAAGGATTAACAAGCCACTCGAAGACCTTTTGATTCCTTCAGGGACAATGAATCTGAAGGATAATTAACCTGATCCAAAAATCATGAAATACAGATTTATAGGAAGTTTCTTCATCTCCTCCACAAGAGCAATTTCAACTTCTGCATTCCTAGCACAGCTCCCTTTGACACCTTGACTGCATGTGGCAAGTACAGCCAAGCAGACCAATAACCAGCTGTAGCTGACCTGTGGGTTCTCAAAGCAAAAAGGAAGTCATTACATTGTGCAATACATGGGAAGTACATCTCTATGCCCAGCTATAGGCATATACAGGAGCTGCTCCCCATTATTTCACCTGCCTGATGCTTCAAAAAGAGAGGAACCACATTTAATTAGATGTACTGCATCTGCCCTCATCGTGATGCATGTAATAGCCCTAACCATGGCTGTACTTAACAGACAAAAGATTTTGCACAAGCAAATTTAAATCAATAGGTTTGGTGTACTCATTACCAACTTCCACTAAGTAGTCATAGCAATAAAGTGATCATTAAGCTTTAAAAAACAAGGTACCTGAAGGATCTCCTTATCTTGACACACGGCTGTTTGTTCCTGAAGGGAGAATGTTTGGCAATTTGTTAAGTTGGGAGGAATCCATGGAGACTGCTGCCCGGGCAAAAGATAGGACTCCACTCCTCTGTAGAGTAATGTCTTGTCTGATCCCAAAGGTAGCATCTCTTTCAAGTGTTTCAGGCTGCTGTATGAGCATGGAACTTTTGAGATGTAATTTGCTACAGCTAGAATTATGTTTGCTCTTCTGTTGTAGCTGTTATTCTTGTGGGGACTGGTGACTAAACATTTATGCCAAAAGCCTTCCAACAGCCTTTCTGGAACAACATCATTGCCAAGCAAGCAAGCAAAGAGAGGGAGGTGTGTCAAACTAAGACCCAACGCGCGGCAAAGATCTTCTCGAGAGTACATAACAGTGACCAGTCTGTCCAAACGGAGCTTCTCAATGGAAAAGTAGGGGCATGTATTATAGATGAGGTAGTCACTATCTTGCCCGAGAATTCCTATGCAGTTATGTTGCAAACCATATGCAGCCACCTCAAAGTCTGCCTCTTGCAATGTGCATACTGTTTTCTGACCAAGCGACTTTAGGGCAAAACGTGTAAAAGTAGGCAAAGCTGAAGGAACAATAAACATTCCTCTCCCAGGTTGTTTCCTGTGAGTCTTGATAAACTGAAATATTTTCACTATATCCTTGTTATTCTGCAACCTCCGTTTGATCCACTCATCTCTCTTTTTCTCTTCTACCACTCCGTCAAAGTAAAACACCAACTTGATACCAGCTGCCATAAAAGATTTAATAAAATCCTCTAAAGTGGCAAGATACTCCCGCCACTGGCCACCGCACACCCAGGACTCTGGTGTGTACCAGTATTTAACACAACTCATGGCATCTACTACGATGACAGGCGGGAAATCCGGATGATCGATGCGATGTTTTTCTGCCATTTCTCTCAGATCTACCGTTCTGCATGCATCAGGGCAAACTCTTGCCACAAATCCCTGCAAACCTTTAATGCCCATGGCTGATCTCTGAAACTCACAGCAGTCTGAAAGAAGAAAAAGAAAAACAGTATTCTAAAATGCAATACTGAGAAAAGTAATGAAATTCTACCATCAAAAAAAAAGCAGCTTGGAAACTGAACTGTTATTTTTCTGCTTTTGCTGATAGCTTGTTGTATTGTCTTGGCCTTTAAACAGTTTGAACCACTTTTCTTCCCATCAACAAACTGGACATAAGTGCCCATTCTACTATGTCTTCCACTTCTGCTTATTGTATCAGTGAAAACAGTAAATATCAAAAGGCTTTCATAAATATGACTTTAAAATTTTCAGATTAATAGCATAAAATATAGAAAAGTATGCATTGCTAGAAAAACCAGTATAAACGTAATTAAAAGCTTTAACATCTTAGCTGACAGTGTACAACACAGGAATTAATGGCTTGATTTTCACACTAAAAGTATATAAATATCTTTAATTGAAGTCAGCAGGAAAAAATACTGGATAACTTTGGAAATCAGTTTTGTACCTTGATTGTGCAAATGGCTCAGTTACCATCTGAGTTTACAGAAAACAGTCTACTGATACGGCAACAGCTGCAATACCTCTACTTCTGCAATGGCTTTGGTAGTATCAGTTCTGCTTTGAATCAGAAATTCAATCCATTTTACCATCCCATCATTTGAAGACATAATTTTCAAGACCTGTTTAAAGAATTAGAGGTTTACTTGGATGTTGTGAATCTACAAATCTGACTACCGTTAATAGTGAAGTTGATATATTAAATGGGATTTCTAACATGTACCACAATTTTGAACCAATCCATTTTAAAAGACGCACATGCAAACATTAGCTAGACATTAAATAATTAAAAATGGAATAAGCCTATTTTCAGTTTAGGAGATACCAAAAGATTGAAGAAGAGGGTCTCTGAATTCTGTGGCAGAACTTAATAGCCTGCCAAATTAACCAATTTACATGTTCCGTAGAGAGAGTTGTGGGATAAAATTAAAACCATTGACGACCTCCATTTTTATTACTAGAAATCTCAATGCAAAGAAGTTTGGCACAGCCTGTACTGTGCTCTTTCCCCTACAACGGCATCAATTTCCTCTACTTTAGCACCACTTTATTTTAAAAGAACTTCCAATGAAACATTGAGGTAATAAGCTCCATCAAGCTTTGTTTTTTTCTTTATTCCTAGAAAACCTGTTTTGTTTTTTGATTTTACTCAAAAATCAAAACCCTTCTCAGTTAAACAGTGAAGAAATTCACTGTTTTAATTAAACAGGTACAATTTTTCCTGTTTTTCACACTGCTGATTTCTGACATTTCAATTACAGACTGTCTCAGGAGTGTTACATTACAATATGTATGCTTATGGTATACAAAAAGAAAAAAAGGAAGATAAATTCACAAAAGTATTATGAACTGACAGCTTTTAAAGGTATTCCTGCATCCTCGGATTTTAAATATCTAATACCCTCCAGATACAGGTTCTAGATACCATCCTCTTTAATCATAAAATAGTTTGGTTTGGAAAAGGACCTTTAAAGGCCACTTAGTCCACCCCCCCTGCCATAAGCAGGGACATCTTCAACTAGATCAAGTTGCTCACAACCTGTCCCAACTCGATCTTGAATGTTTCAAGGGATGGAACATCCACAACTTCTCTGGGCAACCTGTGCCAGGGTTTCACTACCCTCATCATAGAAAATGTCTTCCTTATGTGATGCAACATGAAATACACATGAAATAAAGGTGAGCACATACACTAGATCACATTGTTATAAAAACAGAAATAAACATGTATGAATTTCCTTCCTTGCTGCACATGGATACAAGGCAGGGCACTGCTCTCTCTGTGAGAGGTAACACTTCCAGCGTTACCTGCATGCCCTTAAGACTCTGGTCATTTGCTTTTCCAGGAAAGCTGCACGTCTGGTTCCAAACGGTTTGAGCACTGGTATGTTATCATTTTTTATTACTTTCTATGGAGACCTAGCAATGGCTGTGAAGGCCTTCATCTTTCAAACACCAACACATGTGGTCAGACTAAATGATCTGAGGTCACTACACAGACGCAGTATGCCATGGCAGGTCTTTCCTCTGCAAAAATGCATTGCGTCCAAGCAAGTTTTAGTTATGATTCAGTACAGATTCTGCTCAGAGTGGCTACACACCTAGAGCAAGAAGTGTGGTAAACAGCTTACTAGCTATACTGTACTTTAATAAATGGAAAGAAACATTTTCCCACCCCCTCACACCTGTATTTGAAGCACTCCTCTTGCCTAACAATTTAAGCAAGTCTATGATACAGAGTATCAGAAAAATTTCCAGTACTAGTTTAGCTTAATCAATAGCAAGTTCACACCCAAACACATAAGCAAGCACCCTGCCTGCTACTAGCATGTTAATATTACTATCAAACACACTTGCAGAAAGCATAAAAAAAAGGGTTTATATTCTGTCAACCATCCTCTTTCACTACTAATCAGTAAGTCATGTTAAGGAAATCATTCTCCAATCCAACACAGCAGAAAAGAGAACAAGATCTACTCACTTGAGAAGTACTTTCATCAGAGGCACCTCAAAAAAGTTGGCAGAATCAGAACTAAAATGTTTTATGCTGCAATGCTAAGTTTCCCATGAGTGGAAAACATGCACATTCTGTGCAACAGATCAACTGTTTAAGGCTGGTCGCTTATTTCTAACATTACTTGTGTGAAATGGAGACCTCAGGTTACTATAGAATCTCAACTGCATTGACTATTTAAAGTGCATGAATCTGCAGGGGGAAAATAATTTTCTCCACAAACTGAAATAACCAAAACCGTTTTCACCCCCCGTTTTATACAGACACAAAAATTCAGAGACATGACCCCTACAACAGCTGATGGTACCACTAAACTTCATCTTGTCAGCAAGCAACTACCACGATACCAATTTTATTACGCCGATAGTAACACGCAGCGTTACAAAGGGTTGTCAGCAGAAATGTTCACAATAACTGCCCCAGGCCGTCGCAAGAAACCCTCCAGCCGCGGCCCACAGCACATGGGACAAGGAGCAAACTCCTCCACTTCTGACGCGCGGCAGCGCAGGGACAGGCCCGCAGCCCCCCCGCTGCCTGTCCCAGAGGCACAAGCGCGGGAGGGCGCGGGCAGGCAAAGGGCCGGCGGCACCTGCCCGCCGCTGAGGGGAGGGGAGGGGAGAGGAGAGGAGGGGAGGGGAGGGGAGGGCCGGGGCCTGCACCGGGCGACCTGTGAGGGCCGCTGTGTCCAGCCCCGGAAGGGCCTCGGGAGGCCATGCGACACCCGAGCCATGCTGCCGGAGAGAACCGGAGCTCCAGTCGCTCTCACCCCCCCACAAGCCCCCCCCCCCCCCCCCCCCACC